>CAMZMU010000047.1:1232996-1555827 GCA_947311845.1 Poa pratensis
ACATTGAAGGGTAGCACAATCATATGTCTGAAGGACAAAGTTCTTTCTGGCTAAAATATTTCTTGTGTTGAGCCTCTCATGTAAAAGAAGCCAAAAGAAAACTTTGTGCTTTACTTGGCAAGAGCTGTTCCCAAATCCATGAGAAATGCGGGGGAGTGGGTCTTGTGCCAATCATTGCTATGTATGCCTTTTTACTCGAAAAAAGTCCATTTCCCCAAATAACTCCAAGAGTCTTCCTGTCCTAGTTGTATGACATGTTGGCAGGCTTCCCAAATGGTTTCTAGCTAAAGAAATTCCTGGTATGCTTGATTCAACAGGGGCAAGTGAAAATTATCTTCTAGAATTCTAATTGGGCTATAGAGAAAATTGAGACTTGAGTGTTTCTTGAAAACGAAAAGAGATGCGGGAAGCAGTGGCTCAGACAGGAGTTATGCCAGAGGTCATGCCAGAAGTATGCTGTACGTCCACTGCCCAAATTACATCTGGCCAAGCCTTTAAAGTTGTCCAAGAGCTTCAAGTGTGTTTTCCACCAAAAAGATCCAACAAAATGCTCTCCAGGGACAGCTCCATCAGCATAATAATTCGAAATACATATTGTTGCAAGCATTGAACGTTGTGCTACAGATAATGATGATCGATCCAATTCGAAAGCCAGTTTTGCAAGAAAATTCAATCCAGCTTTCCTTCTCCAAGAAAAATCTGCCTTTTTCATCTTTGAACCATCTTCCAACGCAAAGGTTAATTGGTTCGGACGACAAACAGAGTCGCCCCAACGAGGGGATGATGAGGTGTTGATAAATACTACTTCTAATCTTCTAATTGAGGAGAATTATCAGTGACATCACATATATATAATAAAAGAACCTTTAATTACAAACTATCATTGGAATAACTATATTTATCTGGAGTTGAACAAGTGAACAATTTATTTTATTTATGGCAGATTCTGAGGTAGATTCCTTCAAGGCTAAAAACTATTAGCCTTGTGTTGCTTGTAATAAACTTAAATCTACAGTCTCTTATATCCTTGATTACTGCCTAAAAAATTTCAGCAATAATGTGTATATCGTTGATTATAAAGAGAGAATCCTTGATGCACAAGAATGTACTCACAAGTTGCAGGAACCTGTGGAAGAAGAAATTGCTGAAACTGAAAACTCACTGGATGAAAAAGAGGAAGAGAGTGATGAACAAAAGGATGAAGAGTGGATTAGCTACCCATGCCTAACTTCTAATGAGAGTAACTCTTTAACTCTTACATATTTGATTACCCTCCGTGCTCACCAAAGGATGAATGATATGTTCCTATGGATTCTTTTAAAGTATCCCTTTTTTATAGAAATGATTGTGCTACTGTAATTTATGATAATCCATGCTATTTTCATAAATCTTATGATAGTCCTCTATTTGTGCCTACTATTGATATTCATAATAATGAGGAGTTTTGCTTAGATTTTTTTTTGATTAAGCTCTAATGATGGTTCTATGTTGCTTGATAATATTAATTGTACTACTATTGAAAATGGGATTGGAGAGGTCTTGACTTTAGCTAGATGGAGTCCCATACCTTTTGAGAGTGATCAATCCTCTTGTTATAATATTGTTAAAAGTGGGTTTGGAGAGGTCATGACTTTAGTTAATTTTGATCCCACTATTTTGGAGCTTAATAAAAATTATGTGTTTGTAGATCATGAAAACCATGCTTTATGTGATAGTTATATTGTTGAGTTTGATCATAATGCTACTGGAAATTATTATGAGAGAGGGAAAATGGTTGTAATTTGTTTTTGTTAGCACCCGTTTTTGGCAGATTGCCAGTTTGCAGGTTGAAGGAAGAGTTAGCGGCTTGAAGAAGGCAGCAAAGAAGGCTAAAATGATGATCTGGGAAATTCCCAGGAAAAGACGGCCAGAAGAAGGCAGCCAATAAATCTATCAACTACAACAAGGCGGAAGCTGGATTCGGGGGGTGCAAAGTTGCCAAAAAGAACCTAACAAGCTAAGTCAAAGGAAGGCAATAAAGGTGGCAGAAAAGAAGGGGAAAAGTCAACCTTGTCAAGACAAGGCGGAAAAAGTCAACTTTGTCAAGACAAGGCGGAAAAAGTCAACTTTGTCAAAACAAGCCGGCTCAGGAGAAACCAACTTTGTCAATATGAGCCGGCAAGTTGGAAGACAGCTTTCCAAGATCAAGGCTGGAAGATGAAGAAAGAAGCCGACGGATGCTGAAGTCCGGGTTTAAAACGAAGCCGATCAAGATATCACATCTCTGAGGAAGGAGGCAAGTTTGAAGCCAATATGGAAGACAAAAGGCAACTTTCCAAAGTAGCCAACAAGTTTGAAGCCGACACGGAAGGACAAAAGGCAACTTTCCAGCAAGTTTGAAGCCAACGTTGTCGGCCAAAAGTTGCCTATTTTAGAGATAGATTCGACTTAGACTATGATTTGTAAGCCTTGTAGAAGTCCAATACTTACGGGAAGTCCAGCCGCCATATATATATGCGAGAGGTGATGGCCGATTGAAATTAAGCAAACAATCGACAACCTATCAATACAACCTACTTTTATCTCCTCAAACCCTTGTTCATGCTTCCGTTGTTCGGCGACTTCGTCTAGATTTCACCGAATATCGAAAACCGAGCTAAGAGCGGCCAAGTCCGGCTTAGTTCATCCAATCGTCGCCGGCTTCCTCAGACGGGGCTTGTCCCGAGGGGCTGGGGCATCTGGTATCAAAAGCGCCGGCTTACTGTCTTGCGTATCGCGCTGGAAGCCGGCCTCCCGCGGGGCGAGTTGCGGAGTATCTCCCCCGGCACCGCGGGTACACGAGGACGTGTTCGTGTGACGCATTTCGAGCGCAACACACTTTTTGGCGACTCCGCTGGGGACGATTCGATCTAAAAATTGGACAGCAATGACCAATTCCAAGACCGACGCTGCCGGCATCAACGCCGACAACATCATCAAGCCAACTCTCGAGAAGTTGTCGGAAGAACAACGCCAAGGTCTGGAGGCGTGGAAAGAAAAGAGAAAGCAGGAGTTCGAGGCACTGCGACTCAAGCGGGAACAAGAAGACCAAGAGTTGTACTTGGCCAGCTTCAGGGTAGATCGGCAAGGTGTAATCTCGCCGATCAAGGAGCCGGAGTTTGTACCTCTGGAAATCAACATCGACCAACCCGCTGTAAGCAAACCCCTCTTTTCTTCTGAACAGATAGCCGAAATTCAATTTCATGTTTCGCAAGGTACTGCCAATGTTTATGATCTTATGCTAGAACATGGAAAGGCTAAGAAAAACACGCTCCATGATCAGCCATCGGACAAACAGCCGATCGGTCAAAGCAGGGAAAACCAACTTATGCCTACGCTGCCATGTCCAACTCCTATCCAGAGTATGCCTAATCCGGCAAGCCAGCCGGGTCAACGGCTCCTGGGTCATGAGTCAATGTCGAATCAAAATTCGGCTACTTGGGTGCAAACTGGCCCTGCTGCCAATTCTTCTCCTGTGCCGGTTCAATCGGCCAATATGGACGATTTGATGGCCGAGTTCAGGAGGAAATTGGACCAAATAGCCTATGACAAGCTTGGGGTTATGCCAAAACATAGGACTTACATTAAGCCCTACCCCGATTATTTTGATCCGCAACCTTATCCACCTGGTTATAGAGTTCCTGAATTTACTAAATTTAATGGTGTGGATAATAAGTCAACATGGGAGCTATTAGTCAGTACTTGGCTCAATTAGGCGAGGCTAATCATGATCACATCAAAGTTCGCCTGTTCTCGTTGTCTTTAACCGGAATTGCGTTTTCTTGGTTTTCGGCTTTAGCTCCTAATTCTATACATACTTGGTTTCATTTAGAGCAAAAGTTCCATGAACACTTCTTTGCCGGCGAAATAGAGCTGAAGTTGTCCCATCTTACATCGGTTAGGCAGAAACATGACGAGTCGGTATCTGATTATGTCAAGAGATTTAGAAACACCAGAAATCGATGCTATAGTTTGGCAATAACTGAGAGAGATATGGCGGACTTGGTTTTTAATGGGCTAAGGACCTACCTAAAAGAGAGGTTAGAAGGACATGAATTTTGTCAGTTGGCCAGGTCCAAGAAAGAGCTCTGGCTCAGGAGAGCCGGGTCAATGAGTCAAAAGACTCACATCGGATGAGCAGGAGCCGGCTTAATATTGTTGAAAATGATGCCGACTCCGGTGATGAAGCCGATGTTTATTCTGCCGAGTTTGTTTGGCCCAGCAAGGCCAAACCTTACCTGTGTGATGATCTGAAGCCGATTCGTAAGAATCGGGATGTGGAAATAAGATGTAGCTTTGACGTAGGCAAATGTGACAAAATATTTGATGCCTTGTTAAAGGATAAAGTGATAAGGATCAATCATGTTATACCATCGCCTGATGAATTAAGGCGGCGGGCTTATTGCAAGTATCACAATTCTTTCTCTCATGCTACTAATGATTGCAATGTCTTTCGTAAACAGATCCAATCGGCCCTCAATGACGGACGATTGAGCTTTGCCGGCATGGCAATTGACACACAGCCGTTTCCAATAAACGCGCTAGACTTGGAGGGAAAGAAGGTTCTTCTTCGGCCAGAGGCGGCCGAAGCCGCTAATAAATCTAACATTGTTGTTGGTGAGCCCAGGGAAGAAGCCTTCAACAAGGTGGCAAGAAGACAAGTCACAGTAAGCCGGCAACCCGGAGGACAGGAGGTCATCAAGATTACTGTCAGGAATCCTGCACTCGGGGGGCAAGGACCACGGCCAGACAAGTCGCCACCTAGATTTATCAAGCCCAAGAGCCCGGAAGTTGGCAGATGGAAGACAAACCAGGTTGAATATAGACCAAGGAAAATAAAGCCAACTTTCGACATGTTGCTGAACAAGTATGTCCGCCAAGCCGGAGCAAGGTCACGCCAATGGCAGTACGGGAAACGACCAAGGTCACCATCTGCCAGAGGGAACAGTTGGCACCACAAGCCAGCTGATGAGTTCAAACGCAGAGCGATCCGGCAACCTATGCAAGACCGGCTAGTATATCCCTGTGATTCATCATATTGGCGGATCAGGGCGCAGGGTACTAAGGCGGCTGAACCAGGCAAGTTGTCTTCGGATGGCTCTTTGATCGTCGGAACTCATGTGCTGAAGTTAAAGGAACCGGTTACTGAGCCGGCAAACAAAAGGCCGATGCATTTTATCGCGCCTAAGGCGGCAACCAATGATCATGAGGCTAGCTCTAGCCAAGCAGCAGCAGCTCAACCCCGGGATCCAAAGTATACTCAGCCAAAGTGGTGCCCGCGAGGTATAAACGAAGACACAAAGGCGGAAACTACAGAGGGCAAGGAACCGGGAAAAGGCGGAGGAGAAAGCAGAGAAGTCAAGGGATGCCGTTTTCAATGCTGAACGCCCAACGATGCCTTCTCAAGTCTGGATCCCCAGACCCGTCATCATGGCGGCTTCTTCAACAACCATGCCAGCCCCAGTTATCAGCGATGCAGCAGAGTTGGCAGTCACGCCGGCTACCACCTATTCTTCGTGGGCTGACGAAGTAGAGGCAGCGGATCTGGCAATGAAAGAGTCGGCAACCTCAGACCCGGCTATAGTTGAGCCGGCAAATCAAGACCTCGCAATGACAGAGCCGAAAGATGAAGATCCGGCAACATTAGAATCGGTAATGGAGGAGTCAGGCGATTTAACAGATGAAGATTTGCTGGATTATGAGGAGTCGCCGGCTCGAGTGGGTATGGACATCAACATGGTATATTACCTGCCTGCAGAGTTCCGTGCCGCTGAAGAAGAAGGCGAGGTCGCACAAATTGACTTTGGACCCAAGAACGCCGTCTTTGAAAAACCTGACAAGCCGGTGAAACACCTCAAGCCTCTGTACGTCAGAGGACACATTGACGGTAAGCCGGTTACCAGGATGATGGTTGATGGCGGCGCTGTGGTAAACCTCATGCCATATTCTGTTTTCAAGAAGCTACAACTAGATGATGGCGACTTGATGAAGACAAACATGGTGCTGAATGGGTTCGAAGGAGGAGAAGGAGTAGAAGCCAAAGGCGTTATCAGCTTGGAGCTCACAGTAGGAATCAAGACTTTGGCTACCGCCTTCTTTGTTGCTGAGGTGCAAGGAAATTACAATGTGCTGCTAGGACGGGATTGGCTTCATGCTAACCAGTGTGTTCCGTCTACTATGCACCAGCAACTTATGCAATGGGTTGACGACGAAATTGAAGTCATCCATGCTGACGAATCGGCGTGTATTGCATTAGCCGAGTCGATTGTTGACTGGCAACACTCTAATGTCACATGCCTTTCTGGGCGTGATCTATCCGGATTCGACTTCCTGAGTGCTACCAGGGACGGATTCGTGCCAGTGTCTCTAAAGCCGATTGGTGGTAATCGGCTGCTTCTCAAGTAGATGGATCAAAACGACGAGTGGCTGCAGAAGCGTCTGGACAAGTATCGGTCCGAAAGGAACGATATGTACGAAGCAATTGAAGAACCAGACGATATGGACAAGTTGGGACAAGGCTTTACATCGGCCGACTTGCTTGAAGAAGTAGACATTGGGGATGGCACTGTCCCTAGGCCAATATTTGTCAAGCAAAAGTTGGCGGCCGATTACAAGTCTAAGTTAATCGCGCTAGTCAAGGAGTACGTGGATTGCTTTGCATGGGAATACCACGAGATGCCTGGGTTAAGCCGAGAGTTGGTCGAACATCGGTTGCCTATTAAAGCCGGCTTCAGGCCATACAAGCAGCCGGCTCGCAAATTAATCCACAGATCTATGATCGGATAAAGGCGGAAATAGGCCGTCTTTTGAAAGCCAACTTCATTCGGCCCTGTAAATATGCCGAATGGATAGCCAACATTGTGCCGGTCGAGAAGAAAGGATCCGACAAGATCAGGGCGTGTATAGATTTCAGAGACTTGAATCGAGCCACGCCAAAGGATGAATACCCTATGCCAATAGCCGACATGCTTGTCAATGAAGACTCAGGTCACAAAGTCATCAGCTTCCTGGATGGCAACGCGGGTTACAACCAGATATTTATGGCCGAAGAAGATTCGGCTAAGACGGCGTTTCGTTGCCCAGGCTTTGTTGGCTTGTTCGAATGGACCGTGATGACTTTTGGCTTGAAAAATGCCGGAGCCACATATCAAAGAGCGTTGAACCTGATATTTCATGATCTTCTGGGAGTCATACTGGAGGTATATATTGATGACGTGGTGGTTAAGTCGGACAACGAGTCAAGTCACTTGGCCGACTTGCGGCTGGTGTTTGAAAGAATGAGGAAGTACGGGCTCAAGATGAATCCTTTGAAGTGTGCCTTTGGCGTGTTGGCTGGGATGTTTCTTGGTTTTATCATCCATGAACATGGCATAGAAGTTGACCCGGCAAAGATTGAATCCATCCAGAAAATTCAGGCGCCGGGTTGTAAAAAGGACATGCAAAAATTTCTGGGCAAGGTAAACTATTTGAGAAGATTTATTGCTAACTTGTCTGGAAAAGTTGATGCATTTGCACAGATCCTTCGGCTCAAGAACG
Source organism: Poa pratensis (assembly GCA_947311845.1). Taxonomy (NCBI): domain Eukaryota; kingdom Viridiplantae; phylum Streptophyta; class Magnoliopsida; order Poales; family Poaceae; genus Poa; species Poa pratensis. The sequence continues at coordinate 1,240,551 of CAMZMU010000047.1, forward strand.
ACGACGAATTCACCTGGGGGTCAAGGCAGCAAGAGGCATTTGACAAGATAAAAAGTTGCCTATCTACTCCTCCAGTCCTCAGGAAGCCGGCTCGTGGTCAGCCTTTCCGGCTATACATTGCTGCTGAGGACAAAGTGATCGGAGCTGCCTTAACTCATGAAGCAGAAGGACAAGAATACGTCATCAGATATCTGAGTAGGCGTTTGCTAGATGCCGAGTCAAGGTACAGCTTTGTAGAGAGGTTGTGTTTGTCTCTTTATTTTGCCTGCACCAAGTTGCGCCATTATCTGCTTTCCAGCGAATGCAAAGTCTTTGGTCAGACCGATGTTCTCAAACACATGATACAAAGGCCGATTCTTAGTGGACGAATCGGCAAGTGGGCGTATGGGTTGATTGAATATGATTTGGCTTATGAGCCCTTAAAATCTATGAAAGGCCAGGTTGTGGCCGACTTTATTGTTGAACATCGGATTGACCTCGAACAAGAAGCCGACTTAAACAGCTGATGGTCTTCTTCTAAAGTGCTTGAATGAAGACGAAGCTAGAGTTGCTATGGGAGAGGTACATGATGGTTTATGTGGAACACATCTGTCGGCCTACAAGATGAAGTGGATGCTCAGGCGAGCGGGATTTTATTGGCCGACAATGATCAATGACTGCTTCAGGTATTACAGGGGATGCGAAACTTGCCAGAAGTTTGGAGACATTCAGTTGGTGCCAGCTTCACCTCTTAATCCAATTATAAAACCATGGCCTTTCCGGGGTTGGGCGCTTGACTTTGTTGGCATGATCCATCCGCCTTCATCCAAGGGGCATCGGTTTGTGTTGGTTGCCACTGATTATTTCACCAAGTGGTCCGAAGCAGTACCTCTCAGGAACATGACCCACAAGGAGGTGATTCAGTTTATTACAGAACATATTATCCATCGATTCGGCATTCCGCAGACTCTTACCACAGATCAAGGTACTTCCTTCATGGCCAAGGAGGTGAAGCAATTTTCCGAATCACTTGGAATCAAGATGCTGAGTTCATCTCCCTACTATGCACAAGCCAACGGACAAGCTGAATCTTGCAACAAAATCTTGATCAAGCTGATCAAGAAGAAGGTGCAGGACCATCCAAGGAGGAGGCATGAAGTGTTGTCCGAAGCATTGTGGGCTCACAGAATCTCAAGGCATGGAGCAACAAAGGCAACTCCTTTTGAGTTGGTATATGGGCAAGAAGCCGTTTTGCCAGTAGAAGTGAATTTGGCTGCCTTGAGGTTTGCTAAGCAAGATGACTTGTCGGCTGAAGACTACAGCAGCTTGATGATGGATAATGTTGATGAGGTAGCCGACAAGCGTGTTATTGCTTTGAGAGAGATCGAGAAGGAGAAGTTGCGGGTGGCAAAAACTTACAATAAGAAGGTCCGACTTAAAGACTTTCAAATTGGCGACTTGGTCTGGAAGGTTATATTATCAGTTGGCTCCAGAATCCGGAAATTTGGCAAATGGTCACCAAACTGGGAAGGGCCACTGCGAGTTGCGAGGTTAGTACCCGGCAACTCTTATCTGGTGGAGACATTGGAAGGCGGCATGCTGCCTCGAGCTATCAATGGGAAATACTTGAAGAAGTTCCACCCGAGCGTGTGGCAAACTGCATGAGTTGCACGTATGGCCGATATACATATATCGCCCTTAGCATATGGCCGATGAGCTTAAGCATCGCCCTTAGACAAAGACTTCTACATTGAATATTTTCTAGTACGCAAGCTCTACTAGAAAACAGGGGGGCATGTGTTAGCACCCGTTTTTGGCAGATTGCCAGTTTGCAGGTTGAAGGAAGACTTGGCGGCTTGAAGAAGGCAGCAAAGAAGGCTAAAATGATGATCTGGGAAATTCCCAGGAAAAGACGGCCAGAAGAAGGCAGCCAATAAATCTATCAACTACAACAAGGCGGAAGCTGGATTCGGGGGGTGCAAAGTTGCCAAAAAGAACCTAACAAGCTAAGTCAAAGGAAGGCAATAAAGGTGGCAGAAAAGAAGGCGGAAAAAGTCAACCTTGTCAAGACAAGGCAGAAAAAGTCAACTTTGTCAAGACAAGGCGGAAAAAGTCAACTTTGTCAAAACAAGCCGGCTCAGGAGAAACCAACTTTGTCAATACGAGCCGGCAAGTTGGAAGACAGCTTTCCAAGATCAAGGCTGGAAGATGAAAGGCAACTTTCTAAAAGAAGCCGGACGGATGCTGAAGTCCGGGTTTAAAACGAAGCCGATCAAGATATCACATCTCTGAGGAAGGAGGCAAATTTGAAGCCAATATGGAAGACAAAAGGCAACTTTCCAAAGTAGCCAACAAGTTTGAAGCCGACACGGAAGGACAAAAGGCAACTTTCCAGCAAGTTTGAAGCCAACGTTGTCGGCCAAAAGTTGCCTATTTTAGAGATAGATTCGACTTAGACTATGATTTGTAAGCCTTGTAGAAGTCCAATACTTGTACGGGAAGTCCAGCCGCCTCATATATATGTGAGAGGTGATGGCCGATTGAAATTAAGCAAACAATCGACAACCTATCAATACAATCTACTTTTATCTCCTCAAACCCTTGTTCATGCTTCCGTTGTTCGGCGACTTCATCTAGATTTCACCGAATATCGAAAACCGAGCTAAGAGCGGCCAAGTCCGGCTTAGTTCAGCCAATCGTCGCCGGCTTCCTCAGACGGGCTTGTCCCGAGGGGCTGGGGCGTCTGGTATCAAAAGCGCCGGCTTACTGTCTTGCGTATCGCGCTGGAAGCCGGCCTCCCGCGGGGCGAGTTGCGGAGTATCCCCCCCGGCACCGCGGGTACACGAGGACGTGTTCGTGTGACGCGTTTCGAGCGCAACAGTTTTCATGTCACTAAAACACCTCTCTTTATGTTGAAAATTCTGAAGTTGTTCTTGTTTTACCTTCCTATGGTTGTCACTATGTTCTTGATGGATTTATTTGTTTACAAGATTTCTATGCATAGGAAGTGGGTTAGACTTAAATGTGTTTCATATTTGCTTCTTGATGCTCCCTTTTGCTTCATTTTCTATTCTCATGAGAGCATCATTAAAATTATCTGGCCTAGCTAAAAGGTATTACAAAAAGCGCTTGTGGGAGGCAACCCATGTTATTTTTATTTTCTGTTTTCTTTTGCTTTTGTTCAGTCCAGGATGTTCTTACCTACATGACATATCCTTCGTATCTTTTTGTTTTTGTTTTTGTGCCCAGAGTAGCCTCTAATGGTAGGAAAGTTCAAAAGTTTGGTTTGTTGTCCAGAAACAGATTTCTGTGCTTCACTGAAAAACAATCATGAAAAAAAGATTCTTACTGCAAGCATGTACGACTATATATGGAATACATGCCTATGTTTGATTAGCACCTAGATACTTTCATTACTGTTTCCCAATATCTTCATGCACCTATGACATCTCACTTGACAGTTGTCAAAAGGATTTTAAGATATCCTTCAATTTTTTAACGACGAGTCGTCTTCTCTCGCCTGTCTCTCTCCCTTCCCATCGTTGATAGTCGCCGGCGTCCTTCCGGCCCCTCTCCTTTCTCTCTCCGGTGGGTCTGTCGGCCGGAGTAGGGGGGGGGGAGAGGGTGCCCGGCTTTCCTGTATGGCGTTTTTCCTTGTCGAGCTGTGACCTCGCCGTCGCGCGGCGGTGGTTCACGGCCAGAGTCGGCGGCCGGCGACTCTCCGAGGCGGAGTTGGAGGCTGGCGACGGGATCTGGCGAAGCTCCTTCAAATAAGCATGGGGAGGCTCTGGTTTGTGCTGCAGCTGGCCGTCTTGTTCGCCTTGGTGGCGAAGGGCGGGCAGATCTGGCCGGATCTGGGGCTTGGTGTGGTCGTCCGCCGAATCCCTTTCTCCCAGCGGTTCTCAGCGCTGTTGTTGGAGGTGACTGGTTCTGGACGTACAAGTGCCCATGGTGGGTGCTGTGTGCGCTTGGATCTGGTCTGATTCGGTCCCAAAAAGCTGCTACGGTGGTTCTCCTTTACCTTTTCAGGTCTTTTGTGGCCCTTCTCGTTCTGGCCGGTCGTGGTGGCGAGGGGATTGAGCTAGGCGTCTCGGAACCCTGGGAGGCTGGAGGGCTTCTTTTTTGTGTTTTTGGTGTCCAGTATTGCTGGGGCGACGCTCTGTTGGTGGCGGTGGCGCTTCTTGCAATAATGTCTCCCGGCTTCAGCCCCATCTCGGCGATGACGTCGAGAAGTTTGTGGGAGTGGTGTGGTTCTCCTGGACTTCTGGCAGTGGCGGTCTTCGGATTGTCATGGAGCTTCATCGGCGGTTCATCCATCTTCTTCGACCCTGGGACGGATGTGGTCTTCTTGACCCGTTCGGCGACTTCCCGTCCACAACCAACAACGTCAGGCCGTCTCTAGGAGGAGCGGCCGTCGACACGGTCTGGTGGCCGTCTCAAGTATCTCGTTGTTTTCTTTGATTTTTTTGAGATGTTTTGTACTGCTCGATGTTTCTTTAATGTCAGGGTCCTATTCGCAAAAAAAAAGGATTTTAAGATATGTTAGTGATACTGTAAAACTTGGCATTACTTTTCAAAGGTCTACCTCTACACTGTTAAGTGTCTTTTCAGATGCAGATTTGACTGGATGCATTGATGATAGGTTTTTTTACGGGAGTTTTTGCCATCTTTGTTGTACCGAATTTTGGTGTCCTGGAATGCTAGAAAACAACCTACCATCTCAAGATCAAGTACATAAGCTGAATATAAGTCACTTGCAAATTCTACAACTGAACTTATTTGGGTTGAAACTCTTCTTCAGAAACTTGGGGTAAAACTGAAGGAAAAACCCATATTTGCCTGCAAATACAGTTTTTCATGGCCGAACTAAGCACATAGAAATTGACTTTCACTTTGTTCGTAAAGGAGTGGCAAGCAAAAGTCTTGAAGATCAAGTTTATATCAAGAAAAGATCAAGTAGCTGATGGCTTTACTAAGTCACTTCCTGTTGATAGTCTTCAGGAGTTTAGACGTAATATAAATCTGTTAGCAGCTTAGAATAAGGGGTGATGTTAGATGTGTAATATGTCCATACTGTATTGGTACAGTGTAGTACACTGCCCAATACAGTATCACATCTACGCCACGGTGAATGCTTTTCTCATCCATATATAACACGTACCCGAGCCCGAGAGGGACATCGTATCTGCCTACGCAGAGTCCTTTTGCAACACAAGACCACCTATCCACAAGCTGAGTTATACATGATGGTCACGAGTTTTTTTTCGAACGAAGTTAAAAAGCACCCGCGTACGTAATAATATACTAACAAGTCAAATGTCTGATGTAGCAGACGTAATTATCAATGGCCAGGAATTAAAATCTCGAATAACTGTACCATCAAGTTTTTGACGTCTCATCCGTATTGACGTCTCAATATCTAAACTAAAATTGTAGTACTCCACCTACGCTTTCAATTTCTTTTCTCATGTCCTTGTCAGAAAAGACCTTGAAGATCTCAACCATTTATTTTGGCGAAAAGGACCGCTACAGTGCTACATGGTAGACTGAAGACAAGTGTTTCTGTTTTGTTTTGATGACGGTGACTCCAGAGAAAACTAGAATATACAGTGTACGATAGTACTTTCTGCTACGCGGCATGGTGTGAAGCCCCTGGTTTGTTAATCACATGGGTTCTGGAGTCCAATGAACGGTTCGCGTAAGAATAAGCTTGTCGGCCAGTAACTGACGATGTTTTCCCCGGATTGGAGGGAGTAGAAAATAAAGTACCAGGTAGGTCCACTTATCCTAAAAATAAAGTAACCAAGTTTATGTTTTGCATGGGTGCAGTAAAAAAGGGGAAAAAAGTTAGGTCGATATAAATTTCGATAGAAAATATAGCAATATCACTATCGGGAGATTTGGGATAGCTAGGTGCACACCAAAAAGGCCAGGATGGACCAAGCAAGCTAAAACCTAAAGTAAGGTCATCTCCGTCACGTATTAGGTCAATATTAATATTCCTGATGTTATTTTCCTTAGGGTTTCTCAAACCTTAAAATAGTCGATCGGTGCCAACCACATCACGACTGTGAGCATAACTTGTACTCCATTAGGAAGGTTGGTGTCAATAGTAAAGCTGACGTTTATGTGATCTATACGTACGTCATATGTCCGCTGGCTTCGCCGGCCGGAGGGGAGCTGGAGTTGGTGGCCGTGGCATCTTGTACAGTCTAGGTTTGCTTTCCCTCGCTGTAGGTTTAGGTTTAGTTGTAGGTGTTGGGTCCCTTGTGGCGTATGGCGTGATGCCTCAGGGCTTCTCTGGTCCGTTGCTGCTGCCTAGCGCGGGCTGGTCAACCTCGTCGCGCTCCGGTGAGCTTCCATGGCGGAAGGTTGGCGGTGGTGATGCGGTGGTTGGAAGCCTTCTCTTCAATAAAGGCGGATCTGGCCCTCTGCGGATCTCGCGATGCAGCGTGCTCACCCACTCTCCGGCCGACCGTGGAGGTGAGGGGGAGGTTGGGGCGGCGCGCACCTCGCTCGATCTGGAGATGGCATCGGGGAGTGGCCGCAGGAGCGGAGCTGCCCCTTGCGGAGCGTGTGGTGGTTGCTGTTGGCTTCGATCTGGAGGTCAGAGTCCAAGTCGATCGGCAACTTCATGCCGTCCCCTTCAATAAAGCTCGGTGGTGGTTCCTCAGTGGTGGGAGATGCGGATTGGATGCCATCAGCTGCTAACCATGGAGGTCATGGTGGGCAGATGCGCTGGCTCCATCTTGTTTCGATCGTTGCTGGAGGATGGAGAAGCAAAGCTGCTTCCGTGGCTTACCCTGGGAGTTTCCTCTCGGCAGTTCTTCCTTCTGCGTTGTGCAGTACAACTGCTGAACTTGCAGGTCGTGCGGCGGCCACTCCCTCCCTGTTCGGCGCCTGCTGCGCGTCGACATGTGGTGTTCAACCTCCCGGCCTTGATGCCATGGTGGAGGCCTTCTGCTCCGGTGCGGTGTGCTCCCGCCGTAGTACCCCAAGTGGTCTCGTCCCCGGTGGTGCTGCGGTTGACCGTGCCTGGATGCAAGCTCAGATTGGTGGAGCTGGAGCTGGACGACGACCTGGACTTGATTGCTTTTCTTATTTCTGTTCCAGGGTCTTGGTTGTAATTGTTAAGGACCCAGTTGTAATTTCTATTTCCTTTTTGGTCCTCCGTGTAATGTGTTCTCCACCGACAGCGGGATAAATGCAGCTTCGGGGTCCTTCCGGACCCCTCTCCTTGTTCAAAAAAAAAAAACGTACGTCATATGTGAGTCATGAGTTTGTCAGCTGGCTAGAGCATGTAAGGACCTGGCATGTGATGTCTACCTTCTTGTAATTTCATTATTACGAGCTAGAGTAGCTTGTAAAGACGTGACGACTCAAAGTACAAGAGCGTTGTAAGACTTGATGGACATGTTCATGGAGATGGTGATATCCATTAAGAGAGACATACCGTTTCACATTAAATCTAATGATTTGTGATTGTTAAGGCTTAATTTCACTCCATCGCATGTTAGTGGTGAAACTAAAATCTCTCAACGAATGTCAAGATGGTTTCCCCTCCCAATGTTGCGCCATCACATATTGGGCATACCGTTGCAGCGGGAATCTTTATATAAAATATGTAAATGAAAAATGGGTATAAGACGCATAAAATATTCAGTTTTCTAGATATAATTGATCACAATAGTCGAGACACTAAATTTAATTCGTGTGAAATTATTGAATATTTGAGCACTAAATGTTAGTGACGTATACAATTATAAGGCTAAAAAAGATGACGTGGATATGTTGCATGGAAGATGTACTATTATTAATTACTAGGAAGTGACAAGGTTTTTAATGATAAAAATTCTTTTTTATACAGGTTATCTACACGACTACTGCTACTCTCCATTCGTGGTCTCAATTGCAACGTGTGGGGCATCGAGACCTGTTTATGGAGATGCGTACCAGACTGGAGGATACGGCGAGAGACTTTTTATCCCAACATGGATGGCAACATAATTTGCGGATTGGCCCTCCACCACCATAGGCGTTCTTACAATTTCTCATTATGATATGTAACTCGCCTTTTACGTTTTCCAACTTCAGACTTGTTTCGGCTGTGTGCATCTTGATTATGCAGAGGTTGGATGTAATACTTAAACCTGTTAAGTAATAAAGCCCCCTTTATCTAAAAAAAGGAAGTTACCTCATGACGATTGTAGCGGAATCTCTAAGAATTTTACTGTGTAAATAAAGGCATATAAGACACTCATAAAATACGAAGATGTTTATATAAATCTGGAAGATTCAATTGATCATAGTTGGTGAAAGGCTAAGTTTAATTGACTTTTTTTTTGTATTTGACGATTCAAAACTAGTGACGTGAACAATTAGATGGATGAAAAGTCGATGACGTGCATATGTTGAATGCAAGAAAATATTGGGCTTTAGTGAATGCTAGTGAGATGACACATGGACATTTCGTTGGATAAGAGAATGGATGATGTGACAATGGCCAACCAGCAGAAGAAACCAAATAGTGCACGCATATGGATCAGACGCATAACTAATTGTCCTGTTTTACAAGACACCAAGGTAAAAAAATATACATATACACATGTTTCAGGATACAAAGGAGAAGAGTATAAGATTTTTTTCGATAAACGGATCTTTATTACTCATCCAAGAGTATAAGATATTGTCCTCTCACCAAAAAAAGGCCAAAGTGGCTCGCAACACAACCCAGTCCGTCATCGCCTTGCCAAAGACAGTGGAGCACATGGTCCTCGAGGCATGACTCCTTCCATCACCTAGATATATACCATGATCGTGTATTGCACGTGTAGTGTCACTAGTAGAAAAAGGGGAAACAATACCGGTTCCAAAGAGGCTTTAGCACCGGTTGTGCAACCGGTACTACTAAAGCGGGACTAAAGGGGTACCCCTTTAGTACCGGTTGCACCAGGAACCGGTGTTAAAGGGCTCCACGTGGGCATAGCTACGCGCGCGCTGCGGAGGACATTTAGTACCTGTTGGTTTTACCAACCGGTACTAAAGGTCCTGCTTTTTTTTCCCCTCCCGCTTATTTTTCAGGGTTTAGGGTTTCTGTTTTTTTTCTTTTCGCTTATTTTTCGGGGTTTAGGGTTTCTGTTTTTTTCCTTTTCGCTCATTTTTCAGGGTTTCGGAGGAGATCACGTATAAAGTACTCATTACACATATAAAGTACTCATTAATTACACATATAAAGTACTCATTACATATAAAGTACTCATTACATGGAGATCACTGCTAGTACATGGAGGGAGTCTATTTTTCGATATAGTGGAATTCTCCGGATTCAGGTATGACGTGCGTAAGGAAAAATCCCGCCAATTCCTCCGCAATTACTTTTACGCGGTTTTTTGGTAGGATCTAGTTCCGCTTCCTTGCCATCTTTAAAAGAAGGAGATCAAATCAATTATGAAGGAAACTAAATACAATTGATGGTAGCAAAATAAATTTGTGAATGATGTTTACGTACCTCTTGATTTCTTCGACTATTGATTGTCTCATTGACCTTCATGTGAATGTACTCGCAAACGTAGTATCCACATAAATCCGTCCCCTGTGGTTGTCGCAGGCACCACTATACGAGAATAGAATTCAATCAAATAATAATCAAGAGAATGATAATGGTATTGAAACTAGAATTAGAGATATACGCGGACCTAGGTACGTAGTACTACTTACGTTGTTAGCCTTAAACTCCAGCTTATCTTTCCATTCACCGCGTTCTTCCGCGATGAACTTTTTCCAAACCCTGCCCGGCAAAGAAAATGAATTGAGAAGTTATTACTTACTTTGATATCAGGAAATAAACGAAAGAGGCCGATATAGTGCGATTGAAATTACCTCTTGAGCAATATACGCACGCTTTTGTATTCATCTTGATCTCTCCTTAATGAGTCCCAGACTTCAACTTCTCCAAGATCAATTCTAATGATTAGCAGAATGAAGTGGAACCTGCGCACGTTTATATACGCAGTTATTCAGAACTCATCAATTACACTTAATATCGGGAAAGCAGAATAGAATGTGTACAAGACAATAACACTCACTTGAAGTTGTAAGGAAAAAGTATTTCTTTTTTGCTACTTTGTCGCTTTAAAAACGTTAGCAAAACGTTCTCTGTGTCCTGGGCATACTGTTCTACGGTGACTTCATGAACTTTATCCGGGTCAATGAACCCAATGTCCCAGATTCCTCCCAGTCTGCATTCACGAATCTTCATTCTACATAATAGCGTACAAAGGAATGTCGTGAGGATAATTACAGGCAATGAACGAGCTTAAATAAATAATTAAATTACACAAATAAATCACTTACAGACAATAGCAGCTGACGATAGATTTGTCGAGCGCACGTTGATTGTACATCTGAAAAAGTTCGGAGAACTCAACCTGCACAGCATATTCTCGGAAGTAGTGATGTTCCTTAACTCCCGCCATGAAATAGAATCTCCCTTCTTTTGCGGCGGTCATGTACCAGTTATGCAATTTCCATAACTGTGTTGTTAGAGCATTCGGATCTTTGACCAGAGGCTCCCCGGAAACATATTTATATGCCACCTCAGCAATGGTGTAACCTGTATCGCCATAGATTTGCTGAGCATCAATATTGTCGTTGTAGAGAGCCGCCTTATCAGAAGGCACAATGAGCGGGGCGATCGATTGTACTTCTTGTTCTCCGAGCTGGGGAACTTTTTTCCCGCATTTCTTTTCCTCCATCTGTGAGCTATGTTGCTTCTCAATACCGCGCTCATAGTCTGAAAGGGGCCTCACTGGAGGGATATATAAGTTGTCAACGGTGCGATCAAGTGTCTCCCTTGGTATATTCTTCAGAATTTCCTTTACGGGGTCCTGTCTTTCCTGTTTTTTCCGTGCAAAAAAGGCTGTCACCTCGACACGCGTGCACTCGTCTAATTCCTCCTTACTCTTCTCGCAAGCTAACTTCTCAGGAGTGTTGACTTTCTTGGGTATGTTTGCACGATTCTTGACAGGGGACCTGTCTTTCCTGAGCATAGTACCAGTCGACGTGAACAGCTTCCGCTTTGTCAAATTACTAATGGGCGCATCAGTCGGCTGACGGGATGGCGCGGGCGATGGACTCGCGGTGGGCACCCAATCGTCGGGGAAGGCGGGTGGACTTTGAGGTGGTGGATTTCTACTCGGAGGAGTCGGTGGCCTTGGAAAGATGATGTATTTCTTCTTCCATAGAACGATACCAAGATCGACTTCTCCCAATGTCTTCTCGCCTTCAGGTCCAGGAATGTCAAGATCCATTGAGTGGAATCCCGACATAACTTTTGTGACCCCGACACGAGCAAATCCAGCTGGAATCTGACCAAAATGGAAGGTTGCTCCAAGTTGATATGGTAAAGCATAGCCATTCGCCACCGGATAACTAATGTTCTTCATTGGCACATGTAACTCACAATTTGTCTTCTCCGTGATATCATCCACGGGTAGTGAGCCGCCGACGGTTCATCAACTGCAGGATCTTGTAGCTGCGTGGAACCCACGCTGCTTTTCCGCTGAGATGGGCAGACATCGACTGCAGGATCTTCTAGTCGCAGCTGAGATTCCCTTTGCTGGGTAATTGAGTGTAGTTGCTGCTGCACAGCATGCACCTGGCGTTCTAATTCCGAAAACCGGTCCGCCTCCCTCTTCTTACTTCTGCAATGTTTTTTATAACCTGCAACGTCCGCCGGAAACCCTTCACGAAAACCAATCTCGCCTCCTCTGCCTCGACATCGTCCCCAGTGTTCTTTATTCCTGAGGGCGAGTGTTAGCTCGTTGTCCACTCTATCGGGAACATATTCTCCCTTTCGGACTTTCTCTATTGCGTCCACTAGTTTTTTTACGACTTTTGTAATTCTTTTCTTCCATTTTCCCTTTGGAACAATCAGCCCTGTGTCTGGGTGCAACACTGCCCCATGCGCGAACAACCAGAACTTGGACCTGTCGGGCCAGTCATCTGTCTGTGGGGTGATCCCTTTTTGACGCAGTTCGTTTTCAAAGGCTTCCCACTTAGGCAAGGCACTCTTGTAGCCACCTGACCCCAAAGTATGGTGATATTTTTTCTTCTTAGCATTCAACTTATTTTGGGCCGATCGGGCCACAGCGACGGCCGATTTCTTATACGCCACAAATTCAGGCCACGCATCTTTTATCTTCTCTAGATGTCCAGTGAATTTTGGAGTTACTTTCTCATATTTTTTCCACAATCCTTTCTTCCAGTTGTTGAATTGCTGGGCCATCTTGTTTAGAGTCCACTCCTTGACTTTATCCTTCTTCTTCTCTGGGAGATCTGCCGGTAGGCTGAAAGATGTCAAGATCGAGTCCCAAAGGAGGTCTTTAATTCTTTTATCGACATAACTTGCGCCAATGTTGCCTTTCTTCGGCCCATTTCATTCTGCAAGGGTGATCGGGACCATGTCCCTAACAAGAACTCCGCATTGACCTACATATTTAGTTTAGATTTCTTCGGGTTTCACCGGTTTGCCATCATTAGCAACTTCGTCGATCGACAACTTTGCACCATCTGGCAGCTTTACCCTTTGGTTCGGGCCTCGTTTAGGGACGCTTGGCTTAGATCCAGAGGCCTACAAGAAAAATGTTTCGTTAATAAGTGCAAATCAATTAATGCATCTAGTGATCAACAAGACTTAATATATATATACCTCACCAAAGTTTTCTAAGGGCACTTCGTCGTCGTCTCTTAAATTTTCTAGCTCAAGTCCCTCACCGGAGTCGTTCAAACATTTTGCGCTGAATTCCTCGTCGTTTTCTTCACCGGAATCTTCTCCATCGGAATTAACTCCATGGGTCTTCTCAAATATAATTGCTTGCATATGCTCTTCATTCTCCTCGTCTCGGATGAAGGGGACATCGACGTCCTCCATAGCTCAATGTCACTGCAAATTTAAAATTTCTTATATACAAGAATTGATACAAAAATTGCAACAAATAGTTCTTAACAACAATATTGCAACTAATTATGGAGTATTAATTTTGATTTCTAACTTTGCTAACACAATCATCAAATAACATTGCTTTGCTAAATTTTCAATCTTTGCTAAAATTTTTAACTTTGCTAAATTTGCTACATTTTCAAACTTTGCTAAAAACTTTTCAAATTTTCTAAAATAACAACCTAAATTTTATAAATTTGCAAGATAACCTAAATTTGCAAGACCTAAAATAACAACCTTCGTGGCTGGAACTGGGCCCAAAGGTCAATTTGGCTCTGTTTTGTGTGGTTGCGGCCGAAATTTTTCTCAAACTTCTCCCAAATCTCAGACGCGCGCTCTCCGCCTCCAGGCTCTCCAACGCCGCCTCCCTCCCGACAAAGCCCTGCTCCGGCCACCTCTGCGCCTCCCCCTCCGTCGTCTGGCCCCACGCCACCCAGGTCCCGGCCCCGAGGTCTGCAGCAGCCCCGCGCCCCTCCACGAACGCCGGCCGCACGCGCTGCCTCCCACCGTTGCCACAGCGCCGCATCCTCCACGAACGCCGGCCACGCTCTGCCTCCCGCGTCGCCACAGCGCCGCGCGCGTCCTCCACGCCGGCCACTTCCCGCGTCCACCACGCCTCCCGTCGCGCTGCGTCCACGAAACGCCGGTTGCCGTCGCCTCCGGCCCCGAGAGGTGAGCTCCTCTCCCTCTAATTAGTTTAATTAGTGTAGTTTTTTAGGTAGTTAATTTTAGAGTTAGTTGTAGATGTTAATTTTAGGTAGTTTTTGTAGATGTTAATTTTGTAGATGCAATTTTGTTAGTTGTTAATTTTAGAGTTAGTTGTAGATGTTAATTTTAGGTATTTTTGTAGATGTTAATTTTGTAGATATAATTTTGTTAGTTGTTAATTTTAGAGTTAGAAAATTAGATGTTAGAAATTTAGGGTTAGAAATTTAGTGTTTTTTAGTTTTGTAATTTTAGTAAATGTTATTAGGAAATTTAGTATTAGATGCATTGTTAGAAAATGTATTAGATGCATTGTTAGAAAATTTAGTATTAGATGCATTGTTAGAAATTTAGTATTAGAAAATGTATTACTCCCTCCGTTCATAAAAGGATGTCTCAACTTTATCAAAATTTGCATGTACCTAGACATATTGTAGTGTGTAGATACATGCAAATTATAGATACATGCAAATTAAGTGAAAGTTGAGACATCCTTTTATGGACAGAGGGAGTAGAAAATTTGTTGTTTAAACTAAGTATGAAAATTGTTAGAAAAAATGATTGTTTAAAATTGTTTCTATTAATTTAGATGCAAATTTAAGATGCAATTTTTAGATTCAAATTGTAGATGCAATTTATAGATGCATTTTATAGATGCAATTTTATAGATGTAAATTTTATTGATTGCAGGAACATTGAGCTATGGAAGCCAACTATGTGCGAGACGAGGAGAATGAAGACCGAATTCAACAGATGATATATGAGGATGCCCATAGAGAAGATCCCGATGGAGAAGCTGATGATGAATTCGCCTCACAATTTCTGATGGACTCTGGTGAGGGACTTGAGTCTAGAGAATTACTCTTAACAAACTCCGGCGAGGTATATGTATTAAGGCGATATGTTGTTGATCACTAGATGCATTAATTGATTTATATTGCACTTATTAATGACTCATTTTTCTTTTAGCTCTCCGGATCGAGCAAATCTACTAAAAATCAAGGTCCACGAGGCCGGACGAAAAGGATGACGAGCGAGGATCCAAGGTTACCGATCGAGCAAATTGCTGATGACGGCGAACCGCTGGAACCCAAACAGAACCGCAGTAAATTTATAAGTCAAGATGGAGTTATTGTTAGGGACATTCTTCCGATCACCATACCAGAATGGAATAAGCCGGCGGCCGCAAACGACGATGACCCATGTTATGTCCACCAAATTACAAAAGATTTGCTCTGGGACACGCTCTTGACACATTTTAACCTCCCGCAAAATCTCACTAAAATCAAGAAGGAGAAATGCAAGCAGTGGACTCTTTCGAAGATGGCCACACAATTCCGGAACTGGATGAAAACATTAAGGAAAAAATATGAAAATAAAGATCCAGATTTTAGTGGAACACTAGAGAAGATACAAAATGACTGGCCAGCGTTTGTGGCGTATAAGAAATCGTCTACGGCTGTGACTCGATCTGCCATAAATAAGTTAAATGCTGTGAAGAAGATATACCACCATAGGTTGGGGGCAGGTGGCTACAGGACCGCCATTCCTAAGTGGTTAGCCTTTGAAGCAGAACTGCTTGCTAAAGGGATCCGTCCACAGACATATGACTGGCCCGAGAGGTCCAAATTCTGGTTGTTCGCGCATGGGGCAGGCTTGGACTCACAGACAGGGCAGATTGTTGCAAAAGGAAAATGGAAGGAAAAAGTAGAAACAATTACAAAGAAGCTTATAGTCGCAATAGATGAAGTTCGCCGGGTGTGTTCCAACCCGATAGAGAGAACGACGAGCTGACATGGGCCCTGGGGAATCCTGAACATGTTGGACGAGCTCGAGGCCATCCCGGCGGTGTTACGTTTAAGAATGTGTGGCCGGAGTGCGCTGACAGTTATAGAACCGTAGCAGAAATAAGAAGAAGGAGTCCGAACGGTTATCGGAATTGGAACGTGTGGTGAAGCGGCAGCAGGAGCAACTGGACGCAATTAGTCAGCAAAGGGCAGCTCAGCAACAGCTAGAAGATCCTCCAGCCGATGCCGCCCCATCTCAGCGTAGAAGCAGCGTGGGTTCCACGCAAGCCGATGGTCACTACCCCGTGGATGATGTCACGGAGAGGACAGATTGTGAGCTACATATACCAACGAGGAACATATCCTTGATGGTAGCGGTCGGCTATGCTTTACCAAATAAACCTGGAGCAAGCTACCATCTTGGTGACATTCCAGCTGGCTATGCTCGTGTCGGGGTGGATGAAATTGTGCCGGGATTTGAAATGATGGACCTTGAGATTCCTGGAGGTGACGAGGAGAAGACATTGGGAGAAGTCAAGCATGGTTTCGCCCTGTGGAACAAGAAATACATCGTCTTTCCAGACTCCTTGCCAAGGCCACCGACTCCTCCTTGTAGCAGTCCACCTCATCAGCAAAGCCCATCCCTCCCACCTCATCAGCAAAGCCCATCCCTCCCCGAGAGGGACCCCAGCGCGAGTCCATCTCGATCTCCGCCGCGTGAGGAAGCACCCGTTAAGTTGCTCCCGAGGAAGCGCAAGCCCGGTTCACCGATTAGGAAGAAACCTAGAAAGGAGAACACACCGCCGCCTCCTGAGAAGTTACCTTGGGAAAAAACTGTCGAGGAAAATGCCACCGCCGTGAAGGCCCAACTGGATGCCTTTCTTGCACGAAAAGTGAAAGTGCTCGAGCCAAAATTTACCGCTGCAATATCTCAGGAGCGCCTGGCACTTACCATCGATAACCTATATAACCCTCCACCAAAGCCGCCATCAGACTATGAGCGTTCTATTGATAAGTCATATGGCGATGAGTTGGACAAGCCGAAAAAAGGGAAACAAGTTTCCCAGCTCGGAGAACAAGCCGCACAATCGGTCCCCCTGCTCAAGGTGTTTGATGGCAAGGCCACACAAGGTTATCAACAACAAATAGGTTCGACAACTGATTACCCCATCGCTGATGTAGTATGTCAATATGTTCCCGGGGAAGATTTGGTAAAGGGCAGGTTAACAACAAAAATGCGTCTGTTGCATAACTGGTACAAGAAAGCCGCAAAGGAGGGGTTTATCAGTATCATGGTGAGAGTTATGGAAGAGCACTATTTCCAAGAATACACTGTGTCCGTTGAGTTTAGCGAACTTTTTCAGTTATACAATCTCTGGGCCCTCGACAAATCTATCATCTGTTGCTATTGTCTGTAAGTGATTTATTTCTATAATTTAAGTCTTTAGCTCAGCTCGTTCATTGTCTGTAATTATCCGCACTATAATCTTTTGTGTGCTATATTATGCAGAATGAAGATGCTTGAATGCAAAAGGGATGAAATCAAGGACATTGGGTTCATTGACCCGGATAAACTTCATGAAGTCTCCATAGAAGATCCCATTCATAACAGGGATACACCGGTGACTTTGCTAAGGTTTTTGAAGCGACAAACTGACAAAACACAAATATTATGGCCATACAACTTCAAGTGAGTGTCACTGTCTTTTACACATTCTATTTTTCTCACCCGATGTTAAGTTTAATTGATGAGTAATGCATGACTGTGTATAAACGTGCGCAGGTTCCACTTTATTCTTGACATCATTAAAATGCACACTGGAGATGTTCATGTCCTTGACTCGTTAAGGAAACATCCTAAAGAGTACAAGACACATTTTGATATGCTCGCAAAGTAATTTCATTTCTTATCGCCTCTTTCGTTCATTTCCTGATATCAAGAAATTTATAACTCCTTTGTTTATTTTCTTTGTCGGCAACATTTGGAAAACATTCATCGAGAAAGATCCGGCCGGTGAATGGCCACCAAACCTGACATGGCATTTGAACCAGGTAAGTAGTACGTACTACCTAAGTCCACGCACCATTATCATACTTGATTATTATTTGATTGAATTCTATTCTTGTGTAGTATTGCCTTGAACAGCCACCGGGGACTAATTTATGTGGATACTACGTTTGCGAGTACATGCACGTTCTGACCAGCGAGAAATTGAATGGCAAAAGAAGTAAAGAAGTACGTAAACATTATTCACAACGTTATTTTTTTACCATCAGTTGGGCTGAGTTTCATTCATTTGATATATATACACACAACTCATGTACTCATTTTGATCTCATTCTTTTAAAGTTGGCAAGAAAGCGCAACGCGATACCAATAGAGCCCCGATTCAAAGCAATTGGGGAGGAATTGGCGGGATTTTTCCTTGCGGATGTCATACCTAAATTCGGAGAGTACCACTATGCTACAGATCAATAGTATGCCTCCATGTAATAGTGATCTCCATGTAATTAAGTACCTGGTACCGGGAAAACGTGATCTTCATGTACTACTTAATTTGTATGTGCATGTCATCAATGTGATCTTCATGTAATTGTATGTGTTATATATATGCATCAACTTAATCTTCATATAGTAATTTATATATACCAGAATGCGTTTTTGGTGCATCGACGTGAACCCTGTACGATGGAAACCATCCGAAACCCCTAACCCCTCCTAAAACCCTAAAATCCTAAAAATTAATCGAAATAAAAAAATATGCAAATCCCCTAGTTCTGGTTCGTGTTACGAACCGAGACTAAAGGTTCCCAGCCCCGCGGGCTACGCGTGGCCACGTGGGAGGGCATCTAGTCCCGGTTCGTAGACAACCGAGACTAAAGGATGAGGGGCTTTAGTCCCGCTTTACTAGTCTCGGTTGCCTAACCGAGACTAGAAGCCCTCTGGAACCGGGACTAAAGCCCCGTTTTCCACTAGTGCTGGCGTCAAGATCCCTCACTCCCTGACTTGGGCGGTCTTGGCTGATGCATTCGGTTAGGTGTTTTGCACTCGGAGATAAGATGAGCAGTAGTCATTGGATGGAGAATGCATGGTGGATGAGAGGCCAAAGACAGTCAATGACGTTGGTTCACAACGTCAGCGAATCTGAACCTCACACAGACCAGCCTGTACAAAGATAATGAAGTCGAAGCATCTGCGGGCACCTTGTCCGTTTGTTGCATCCCGACTTATTTTAACCAACATTTAAATTTGAAAATCAAATATCAAATTCATACAAACTATTTCAAATGAAAGGTAATTTAAAACTGAATCTAACCCTTTTTTATAGGGTCAACTAAACGTAATCTTAACCTATGTCCGACAAGAAGACCATTAGTAATAGACTAAAGCGATGATGACGATGTGCACGTAGTGCCCATCAAGCCCTTGTGAGTCCTCTGGTTCGTTGAGCTCTAGGCCGGCGAGCTCGTGTCCAGGCGCTAGCGGGTGCATTTGATGGATGTTCTCAGTCGGCTGGACCGATGACTCACTCACAGTAGTACATATCGGACAATTTAAGTACCCAATCGAACACGAATGGACCTCTTCGTGTGTGTTAGATCATATCGCTTATCGTAAAAACATCTAGAACAAACAAAAGAACGGAACTAATCCAAAATAGACAGTAAAAATTGAAGAAAGAGTCGATACCACGACAACCAACAAATAAAGAAAATAACATATCTACCATCCTGACGCGAAGATGAACCACCTTACATTAGTAGCAAAACCCTTAGGGTAGTCCTATTTGTCAGTGGAGCGCTGAAAACGTACGCGCCACCGGTATAGCCCTACCAGTGGCGCATGAAATGTAAGTACGTGACACCAATAAGTGGGACCCAAGAGTCCACTCGGCCAGAACATGGTAGTGGTGTCTCTCATATGTTGTGCGCCAGTATAAGTTTAGCACAGGTGGCATGCTAATCCCTCGCACCACCCGTATTGACAGGTCGTGGCGCGTGTACTATTCGGCGTGCCACCAAAATGTTGCATAACCCTTAGTTTATTACTCGGGTAAAATAAGAAGAAGCCACTAAATCGGCGCGTCTTTAATAAACCTGACTCGGGCTAGCTGGAGAGGGGAGAGCCCGAGGAGACGCCCTACCTCTCGCACACCGTGTCAAGTCGAAGAGCAGGCGCACGCTGACGTAATGCCATAAAATCCCCTCTCTAGTGAGGGGATCATCTTGCCACTTCCACCGGTTGAGCGCCATGCCGAGAGCCCCCAACAGCAGCGGACGCGGGTGGCCGCCGTTGTCCAAACGCATACGAGGGCGGCCGCCATTGCGCAAGCCATCCGACGTGGCGGAGAAGGATTCAAGCAGCTGCGGTCGCAAACACGGGCGCGGACGGCCTCTGTTGCGCAAACTATCCAACGAGGCGGAGGAGGCTTCAAGCAGCCATGATGACGGAGGCAGACGGCCGCCGTTGCCCGAATGCTGGCGCGGACGGCTGCCATTGCCCACACCATCCAACCCAGCGCCTTCACCGCATTCATCTCCTTCACTGCCTTCATCGCCATCATCGCCTTCGTCCTCAGAAGGCTCACTAAGCGGGCTGTAAGGATTCGAGTTCATGGTGCCTTTGCATCCGGCCGAATAGGGGAGCCTGCTGTCGGCTGAAGCTTCCGGACAAGTTTGCGCACAAACTTGAAGCCCAACGACCTGGCCTGGCCCATCAAACTTAAATGGGTTCGCCCATCATGAGGGAACGGGTCGTACCACCTAGAGCCAACGGCCTGACCCACCTAAGCGAACGGGCACGCCTAACCTTAATGGGCCAGCTCATATGAGCTTAATGAGCAGCCCACATTTGCTTAATGGGCCAGCCCACTTTAGCTCAATGAGCCAGCCCACTTAATATTAATGGGCCAGGCCACATAAACTTACTAGACCAGCCCACGTAACCTTAGCGGGCCATCCCACTTAATATTAACACGGAAACCTACTTAGTCTTAACGGGCCGGTCCACTGAAGAGTAACATGTCTGTTGTGTCATAGGTGTCACGGGCAAGAAGTAGGGTGTTGAAGAGAACATGGGCCTATAAGGCGACGGGAGGATTCCGGTGACGGAGTAGACACGGGTTTACCTAGCTTCGGGTTCCACGGTGGTGGCAGAACCCTACGCGCTGCTATAATTCACTAGATGGAAAATATGTGTACAGATTACAAACGATTGTGTATGAGAGCGTAACCCTAAGCTAGGTTCCCGTAGGTCTGGATTTATGTAGGCAGCCAGACCTAGGGCTTACATGTAAGGGCGAACCGACTAAAGCAGGGAAACTAGATATCAACGGTCGCCGTTATCACCTTGGTCCTCAAGTCTTCTAGATGGCGGCTCCATCTTGTTCGCTTGAAGCCGGATTCCGCTTTGTCATACGCTTCAGCCTACTGGGCCGCCTGGCAAAGCCTGTGGCTTTGCCACCCATGGGTCACCCTTGCAGGCTGGCTTAGGACCACTCCGCAGGTATACCCGTTTGGTATAACCCAGACAATGTGTGCCCACTTTGAGGCACTAGGCCTTAGATGGGACTTGCATGTACCATAGTTTGTAACTCGTGGCAGAAGAGATGACGGCGTGAGCCTCAGATGGGACTTGCATATACCATAGTTTGTAACTCGTGGCAGAAGAGATGACGGCGTGATAGTGATCTTAACAGAGTTTGCCGTGTGTTTTATACACATCTACCATGACATTTTTTCCCGTGGTTGATGGCGTGACCACCTACCACGATTCCGGGAATTGTGGTTAAAGCATCAGCCACACCTCTTTTGCTACGGTATCCTATCATGGACAAAAAAATTTGCCATGAAAAACTAACTTTCTACCACGAAAATCAAGCATGGCAACAGCTACTTTTTCTTCTAGTGAGATAGCATAAATAAGTAGACAAATTCAATCCAGCTTTCCTTCTCCAAGAAAAATCTGCCTTTTTCATCTTTGAACCATCTTCCAACGCAAAGGTTAATTGGTTCGGACGACAAACAGAGTCGCCCCGACGAGGGGATGATGAGGTGTTGATAAATACTACTTCTAATATTCTAATTGAGGAGAATTATCAGTGACATCACATATATATAATAAAGAACCTTTAATTACAAACTATCATTGGCATAACTATATTTATCTGGGAGTTGAACAAGTAGAACAATTTATTTTATTTATGGCAGATTCTGAGGTAGATTCCTTCAAGGCTAAAAACTATTAGCTTTGTGTTGCTTGTAATAAACTTAAATCTACAGTCTCTTATATCCTTGATTACTGCCTAAAAAATTTCAGCAATAATGTGTATATCATTGATTATAAAGAGAGAATCCTTGATGCACAAGAATGTACTCACAAGTTGCAGGAACCTGTGGAAGAAGAAATTGCTGAAACTGAAAACTCACTGGATGAAAAAGAGGAAGAGAGTGATGAACAAAAGGATGAAGAGTGGATTAGCTACCCATGCCTAACTTCTAATGAGAGTAACTCTTTAACTCTTACATATTAGTTACCCTCCGTGCTCACCAAAGGAGGATGAATGATATGTTCCTATGGTTTCTTTTAAAGTATCCCTTTTTTATGGAAATGATTGTGCTACCGTAATTTATGATAATCCATGCTATTTTCATAAATCTTATGATAGTCCTCTATTTGTGCCTACTATTGATATTCATAATAATGAGGAGTTTTGCTTAGAATTTTTTTATGATTAAGCTCTAGATGATGGTTCTATGTTGCTTGATAATATTAATTGTACTACTATTGAAAATGGGATTGGAGAGGTCTTGACTTTAGCTAGATGGAGTCCCATACCTTTTGAGAGTGATCAATCCTCTTGTTATAATATTGTTAAAAGTGGGTTTGGAGAGGTCATGACTTTAGTTAATTTTGATCCCACTATTTTGGAGCTTAATAAAAATTATGTGTTTGTAGATCATGAAAAGAATGCTTTATGTGATAGTTATATTGTTGAGTTTGATCATAATGCTACTGGAAATTATTATGAGAGAGGGAAAATGGTTGTAATTTTTTTTCATGTCACTAAAACACCTCTCTTTATGTTGAAAATTCTGAAGTTGTTCTTGTTTTACCTTCCTATGGTTGTCACTATGTTCTTGATGGATTTATTTGTTTACAAGATTTCTATGCATAGGAAGTGGGTTAGACTTAAATGTGTTTCATATTTGCTTCTTGATGCTCCCTTTTGCTTCATTTTCTATTCTTATGAGAGCATCATTAAAATTATCTGGCCTAGCTAAAAGGTATTACAAAAAGCGCTTGTGGGAGGCAACCCATGTTATTTTTATTTTCTATTTTCTTTTGCTTTTGTTAAGTCTAGGATGTTCTTACCAACATGACATATCCTTCATATCTTTTTGTTTTTGTTTTTGTGCCCAGAGTTGCCTCTAATGGTACGAAAGTTCAAAAGTTTGGTTTGTTGTCCAGAAACAGATTTCTGTGCTTCACTGAAAAAACAATCATGAAAAAAAGATTCTTATTGCAAGCATGTACGACTATATATGGAATACATGCCTATGTTTGATTAGCACCTAGATACTTTCATTACCGTTTCCCAATATCTTCATGCACCTATGACATCTCACTTGACAGTTGTCAAAAGGATTTTAAGATATCCTTCAATTTTTTAACGACGAGTCGTCTTCTCTCGCCTGTCTCTCTCCCTTCCCATCGTTGATAGTCGCCGGCGTCCTTCCGGCCCCTCTCCTTTCTCTCTCCGGTGGGTCTGTCGGCCGGAGTAGGGGGGAGAGAGGGTGCCCGGCTTTCCTGTATGGCGTTTTTCCTTGTCGAGCTGTGACCTCGCCGTCGCGCGGCGGTGGTTCACGGCCAGAGTCGGCGGCCGGCGACTCTCCGAGGCGGAGTTGGAGGCTGGCGACAGGATCTGGCGAAGCTCCTTCAAATAAGCATGGGGAGGCTCTGGTTTGTGCTGCAGCTGGTCGTCTTGTTCGCCTTGGTGGCGAAGGGCGGGCAGATCTGGCCGGATCTGGGGCTTGGCGTGGTCGTCCGCCGAATCCCTTTCTCCCAGCGGTTCGCAGCGCTGTTGTTGGAGGTGACTGGTTCTGGACGTACAGGTGCCCATGGTGGGTGCTGTGTGCGCTTGGATCTGGTCTGATTCGGTCCCAAAAAGCTGCTACGGTGGTTCTCCTTTTCCTTTTCAGGTCTTCTGTGGCCCTTCTCGTTCTGGCCGGTCGTGGTGGCGAGGGGATTGAGCTAGGCGTCTCGGAACCTTGGGAGGCTGGAGGGCTTCTTTTTTGTGTTTTTGGTGTCCAGTATTGCTGGGGCGACGCTCTGTTGGTGGCGGCGGCGCTTCTTGCAATAATGTCTCCCCGGCTTCAGCCCCATCTCGGCGATGACGTCGAGAAGTTTGTGGGAGTGGTGTGGTTCTCCTGGACTTCTGGCCGTGGCGGTCTTGGGATTGTCATGGAGCTTCATCGGCGGTTCATCCATCTTCTTCGACCCCGGGACGGATGTGGTCTTCTTGACCCGTTCGGCGACTTCCCGTCCGCAACCAACAATGTCAGGCCGTCTCTAGGAGGAGCGGCAGCGGCGGCGCGCCGTCGACACGGTCTGGTGGCTGAAGATGAAGGGTATCTCAAGTATCTCGTTGTTTTCTTTGATTTTTTGAGATGTTTTGTACTCCTCGATGTTTCTTTTAATGTCATGGTCCTATTCGCAAAAAAAAAAGGATTTTAAGATATGTTAGTGATACTGTAAAACTTGGCATTACTTTTCAAAGGTTTGCCTCTACACTGTTAAGTGTCTTTTCAGATGCAGATTTGACTGGATGCATTGATGATAGGTTTTTTTACGGGAGTTTTTGCCATCTTTGTTGTACCGAATTTGGTGTCCTGGAATGCTAGAAAACAACCTACCGTCTCAAGATCAAGTACATAAGCTGAATATAAGGCACTTGCAAATTCTACAACTGAACTTATTTGGGTTGAAACTCTTCTTCAGAAACTTGGGGTAAAACTGAAGGAAAAAACCATATTTGCCTGCAAATACAGTTTTTCATGGCCGAACTAAGCACATAGAAATTGACTTTCACTTTGTTCGTAAAGGAGTGGCAAGCAAGTGTCTTGAAGATCAAGTTTATATCAAGAAAAGATCAAGTAGCCGATGGCTTTACAAAGTCACTTCCTGTTGATAGTCTTCAGGAGTTTAGACGTAATATAAATCTGTTAGCAGCTTAGAATAAGGGGTGATGTTAGATGTGTAATATGTCCATACTGTATTGGTACAGTGTAGTACACTGCCCAATACAGTATCACATCTACGCCACGGTGAATGCTTTTCTCATCCATATATAACACGTACCCGAGCCCGAGAGGGACATCGTATCTGCCTACGCAGAGTCCTTTTGCAACACTCGACCACCTATCCACAAGCTGAGTTATACATGATGGTCACGAGTTTTTTTTCGAACGAAGTTAAAAAGCACCCGCGTACGTAATAATATACTAACAAGTCAAATGTCTGCTGTAGCAGACGTAATTATCAATGGCCAGGAATTAAAATCTCGAATAACTGTACCATCAAGTTTTTGACCTCTCATCCGTATTGACGTCTCAATATCTAAACTAAAATTGTAGTACTCCACCTACGCTTTCAATTTCTTTTCTCAGGTCCTTGTCAGAAAAGACCTTGAAGATCTCAACCATTTATTTTGCTGTCAAATCTTCGCTCTCCGGGAGGGGTAGCTGGAACTCACGGTCTCTTGGCGACATTGCCCATGCATGCCCAACAGACGATCGATCGCTCTCGGGCGTACGTACGAACCAACGACGTCTCCTCAGCCGCAACAATAGAAAAATAAAGATAAACAAAAGGCCACTGTCCTACGTACGCACTTACTAGTATACCTAACATAACGACCGCCCTAGCTAGCTCACGCGCGCGCGAGCTTCTTCTTAAATCGTCCGTCCACGTCGTCACACGTCCACGTCTGACCCTTGCTAGCTACAGTAGCTGCCACTGACACTAGTACGTCAATACGATGCTACATGGACGTTAACCTCATCCAGAAGGACGGCAGAGAGTCTTGGCACAATAGTCGAGACACTAAATTTAATTCGTGAGAAATTATTGAATATTTGAGCACTAAATGTTAGTGACGTATACAATTATAAGGCTGAAAAAAGATGACGTGGATATGTTGCATGGAAGATGTACTATTATTAATTACTAGGAAGTGACAAGGTTTTTAATGATAAAAATTCTTCTTTTATACAGATTATCTACACGACTACTGCTACTCTCCATTCGTGGTCTCAGTTGCAACGTGTGGGGCATCGAGACCTGTTTATGGAGATGTGTACCAGACTGGAGGATACGGCGAGAGACTTTTTATCCCAACATGGATGGCAGCATAATTTGCGGATTGGCCCTCCACCACCATAGGCGTTCTTACAATTTCTCATTATGATATGTAACTCGCCTTTTACGTTTTCCAACTTCAGACTTGTTTCGGCTGTGTGCATCTTGATTATGCAGAGGTTGGGTGTAATACTTAAACCTGTTAAATAATAAAGCCCCCTTTATCTAAAAAAAAGGAAGTTACCTCATGATGTTGTAGCGGAATCTCTAAGAATTTTACTGTGTAAATAAAGGCATATAAGACACTCATAAAATACGAAGATGTTTATATAAATCTGGAAGATTCAATTGATCATAGTTGGTGAAAGGCTAAGTTTAATTGACTTTTTTTTGTATTTGACGATTCAAAACTAGTGACGTGAACAATTAGATGGATGAAAAGTCGATGACGTGCATATGTTGAATGCAAGAAAATATTGGGCTTTAGTGAATGCTAGTGAGATGACACATGGACATTTCGTTGGATAAGATAATGGATGATGTGACAATGGCCGACCAGCAGAAGAAACCAAATAGTGCACGCATATGGATCAGACGCATAACTAATTGTCCTGTTTTACAAGACACCAAGGTAAAAAATATACATATACACATGTTTCAGGATACAAAGGAGAAGAGTATAAGATTTTTTTCGATAAACGGATCTTTATTACTCATCCAAGAGTATAAGATATTGTCCTCTCACCAAAAAAAGGCCAAAGTGGCTCGCAACACAACCCAGTCCGTCATCGCCTTGCCAAAAACAGTGGAGCACATGGTCCTCGAGGCATGACTCCTTCCATCACCTAGATATATACCATGATCGTGTATTGCACGTGTAGTGTAATGTGATTGTTCTAGAAAATATCAGGGAAAAGCCATTCATATCCCTATACTGGATCTAACTCCTAGCAGCCACTAGTAGGAAAACCCATATAGACGCTACTGCTTTCGTGGTGAGGACATAAGTGACACGTCAATGGTAATAATAACAGTGGCGTGATAAAAATGGACAAACCACCTGTGTTATACTACTAGTGGCGTGCCACCGTATGTGCACTCGACCCAATAGTCTAACTGCCAGAAAATTATAAGTGTTGCGCTACTTGGCTAACCGCCACTGGTATTTTTAGTGGTGGCGTGTTGTATATACACAACACTATAATCCAGTAATGGTTCTGAGTTCTGACACACCCCAATATCAATAAAACATTTAGGAATATATCCCTCTCATGTCGACCCTCACTCTTTGTTCTCTCCTCTCCCTCACACGATGCCACCACACTCCTCTCCATCACACGACGCCACTCTTTTCCCTCTCTCTCTCTCTCGATCTGCCGCTGTCTCTCCCGAAGTTTAAACAGACGTCTCCAGCGTCGACCCACCATTAAAGGAAAAAAATATGCCTAGCGGCCTGAACGCTCGGCAAAAAATGTAATACGTTCGGCATGTGTATATGCCAAACACTACGCTCGGCAAACAGCGCTCAGCATACTCTCAGTGGGCGTACGAGCGTGCGTGGTCCGACGTCCCCGACCCCGACGAGGATGCGTACGCCGCAGGGGTGGCGTGGGGATCCGCGGCCGCATACGGCGACTTGGCCGCAACATCTCCACTAGGTGACGCCGCACCTCCACCAGCCGCCGCCGCCCCTCCCGACGAGGAGGAGGACGACGACGACAACTTCGACTGGAGCGACTATGGGGAAGAGGGCGGCGGGCCGC
Organism: Poa pratensis; assembly: GCA_947311845.1. NCBI lineage: Eukaryota > Viridiplantae > Streptophyta > Magnoliopsida > Poales > Poaceae > Poa > Poa pratensis. The sequence goes on from CAMZMU010000047.1 coordinate 1,268,145, forward strand.
AGATGCAGGAGGCCATTGAAGCCTCCTTGCAGTCCGTCCACGACGATCGTGTCCAGCGAGCCAGGACTGCCTGCCAGCTCAAGGTGAAGGAGGCTTGAGCTGGATTGGACGCTGAAAGACTCATCCTCCATGTCTCGTGCCCTCCGCTGCAAACGTGAGCGTGAGAACCAGGCGGCCGCGAGCGGGGCAGGTTCCTCCCGCCGTTCCCCTAATCCTACGGCATCCGAGCCAATAAGTCCATTTATATAGTAATGTAACTGTTAGTGATGTGTAATAATGTATCTTTTTATGTAACTGTGTGGGATGTTGTGTTAAGGAGATAATTGATCTCTTTAAGCAGCAACAGAAGCAACTAGATCAAATGTGCGAGCAACAAGCGCCAACTTATCAGCTGCAGCAAGATAGTGGTGGCGACCCATCTCAGCGGAGAAGCAGCGTGGCTTCCACGGGGGTCGGTGCTGATCAGTCAACGGGTAGCTACCTCGTGGATCATATCAGTGAGAAGACAAGTTGTGATCTATTAGCAACTTGTCCTTAAAGGTGGCGGACGGCTATGCTTTAGCTTGTGAATCTACAGCAGTGTGGCATTTCAAAGAGATTCCAGATGGCTATGCTCGTGTCGGCGTGGATAAAGTTCGTTCACCATATGAATCAATGGAGCTTGAAATCCCTGGAGGTGATGATGTGACGGAACTAGGAGACGTCGGTGGTGGTATCATTCTATGAGCAAGAAATACATCGTGTTTCCTGGCTTGGCGCCACCAAGGCTACCACCATCGTCTCCTCCGAGATGCGATTCACCACCTCCAAGTCCACATGATGACCACATGGACGACGAGCAGCACAGCACAAGTCCACGTGAGCCGACTCCGCCGCCACGTCAGCTGACTCCTCCGCCGCGTCAGCCGACTCCTCCGCCGCCTCCGCCCACTAAGCAGGGTCAGGGCCAAAAGAGGACGCAGCGTGACACCTCATTTAGTTTCCGAAGCGCACCCCGACAGGAGACCCTCCCAAAAGTCCCGAAGGTTCCTCCCCCGAGAATTTACGACAGGACTGCAGAGGAAAACGCCGCGATCGCCGATGCCGAGTTGAAAAGCTTTCTTGCAGGGAAAAAGCCCGAGCCAAATCCAACTTATACGCCAGATCAAATAAAGTAGAGGAAGAACTTTATTGAGCAGCCATCCCAAATTGAGATAAATAGGCCAGATGACTATTTACGCACTCTGAGGACAGTTCGTTCCAAGCCGACGACAAGTACTAGTGCCAGCCGGAAAAAAGACATTGCCCAGCTCGGAGAACAAGCAAAACAGGCGATCTCCCCGCTCAAAGTGCACACTGATCATCAGGGCTCCGCGGCAGACATTCCTTTATCCTACGAGGCGGAATTTGCTGCAGAATGTGGTATGACAGTTTCTCAATTACATAGCGACCAAGATTTTCCCGTTTCGGATCAGATCGTATGGAAGTAGGAATACGGGAAGTCTTTGTTGCCACCTGATCAGATTGATGATCTACCAACACAAATGCGGAAACTGCATAGGTGGTACATGGAAGTCACAAAGTCAGGGTGACAAATGCTCATTGTGAAAGTTACAAAAGAACATTTCGTAGGTGCAGATGAGATACAAATTTATCTTGAAGAAATCTATCTGTTATACAAGATTGACGCCCTCGACTTGAGTATCGTCAGTACCTATTGTCTGTAAGTGATTCAATTCGTTTATTTCTAAAATAAAGTCTCTAGCTCAGCTCGATCATTGCCTATTGTAATTATGCTCACTATTTATGCAGAATAAAGAGTGATGAATGTGACAGAAAAAAATCTTTGACGCTGGGTTCATTGACCCAAAACGAATTTGTGAGGAGTTGCTACGGAAATTCCCCCAGGAAACGGAAAGAAACTTGCTAAGGTTCATGCTTAACCAAAATTTTAAAAAGAAGTTATTGTTTCCTTACAACTTCGGGTAAGAGTGTTACTGTCTTGTACACATTAATTTTTGCTTACTCGATGTTAAGTGTAACTGATGAGTTACTCATCTATATAAATGTGCGCAGCTTCCATTATATTCTGCTAGTCATTGAAGTTGATCGAGGAACTGTTGACATCTTACACTCATTGGCGTATCCCCAAGAGAAGTGCCAAAACCTTATAGATGTGCTCCGAAGGTATTTTCAATCATTATCGCACTATATCGGTCTATTTTGTTCATTTCCTGAGATATCTAGTAACTAATAACTCATTTATTCATTTTTTTGCCGGGCAGGATTTGGAAACTTTTCAGAAAGAAGGTAAAAGGTCTTAAAGAGGAGCTTACTTTTAATCATTTGGAATGCGAGAGGCAGCCCTCGGGGACCAATTTGTGTGATACTTCGTTTGCGAGTGGATTCGCCGGGAAGTCACTGAGCGGAACAGTAGTACATACATAGAAGTACGTGAACAAATATATTCATAATTATTTTTTATTAACATCAGTTGTGTTGAGTGTCATTCATAATTTTTGCTACGATGATTGATATTAATATTGATCTCCTTCTTTTATAGATTATGGACCTACGGAGGAAGCTGCAACACAGGGAACGCTTTCTACCACTTGCAGAGGAAATTGCGAGATTTTTGAATAACCATGTCATAGAAGCGAAGGGAAAATACAATGCCATAGATGGCACTATCTAGTCCCGATTATGATCTCCATGTACATATGAATAGACGGGCTCTAGTCCTGGTTATAATCTCCATGTAATTGAATATACGGGCTCTAGTCCCGTTATGATCTCTATGTAAATATATTTTTATTAGATAAATATTTTTTTGTGAACATTTTGATATGCTATATATATTTTTCTGATTTGTAACTAATTAACCATATTTTTTGCAAGATTGATAACAATTTTAAATATTCAATAAAGCGGGAAAACAAAAAATCCAGAGGCCGCCACGTGGGAGAATCTCTAGTCCCGGGTCGTGTTACGACCCGGTACTAGAGGTCCTCGACCACGCGCGGCCAGGCCGCCCACGTGCGGACCCCTTTTGTCCGGGGTCATAACCCACCCGGGAGTAGAGGGGGGGGGGAGCCTCTAGTCCCGATTTGGCAGTCCCGGGTGGGCACCCGGGACTAGAGGCCCTCACCAGCCCGGACTAGAGGCCATGTTTCTACTTGTGGAACCGGGACTAACATTTTCCATATATTTCTTCTTCCACCCCGAGTCCAGCTCCATTTTTCCTGCTCGAGCTAGCACAACTCCATTTTTTGCTCTCTCTTTCCTCTCCCGAAGTTCACCCCATTTTTCTCCACCATTTGTCAAGATTGGTGACACCCAACTATACAAGGGTTAGCAACTTCATACTCTCTTCCGGCGTTTCATGTTTAGCTCATTTTATTACTAGTTTAGCTCATTTCATTTTTCTAGTGCTACCTAGGTGTTTGATGAAATGCCTAAGTAGATGATTTCATTTGTTTTATGTGCAATTTAAGCTCAAACTAGATTATGATTTGTGGGTTTTAGTGTCGTCTCGTCCCTATCCTCACCACCGTTGATCGTCTGCGCCGTCCCCATCCTCACTGCCGTCGATCTCCTGCGTCGTCCTGTCACCAGCACCGCCTCGGTGAGCCTCTTGTTTTTATCTTTAAAAAAAATCTTAGTTGTATCATTTAGATGCATAATTATTACTTGTATAATTTTTCTTATTTGCATAATTGTTTGTTATATATAGTGCCATGGTTTTAACATCTGTTCACACCGGCTCTCGTCCACTCTATTATTCGGATGTGGTATGATTGTTTGTTATAACTATTTATTTCGTTTTATGTTTATGACAATTATGCCGACCAACTTGACATAGATATATTTTTATCTAGTAGGTAGTTGAACCGGAAATTCCAACCGACCCTATTTTCGAGTTTTTTAAGAAAGAAAACAATGATTTGAAAGCAAAATTGAAAAGAAGTGAAGATATTCATCTCCAATGCTTAGAAGAGAAGATATTCATCACGAGATCAAGATGGAGGTAATGCGCTTGGATTACGAGATCAAGATGAATGCAATGCGCTTGAACCTTAAAAAGATTAGAAAATATGCCATTAGTCAAGAGGCTTGGTATCATTATGCTGTTGGTTCAATAATTATCTTAGTTGCGATTTTGATCGCATTTGTTGTTGGATTTAAATTCTTTAGATAGTTATATGTTAGTTTCAATTAATGTATGTTTTATGAGAACTATGTATTACATTTGGTCGATTAGTACTCTAATTTGTTTTTAATGTGATGAACTTGTATTAATTAATTTGGTCACGTATCTATTCATAATGTAGCTAGTGTAGTGGTTTTTGATATACTTGTATAATGAAGATGAACCGACAATGGATGTACGGTGACCGACGCAGTCTCGAGTTCATTAGTGGCATGCATAATTTTCTCCATGCGGCTGAGTTAAACAAGCGGACGAATGGTTTTATTTATTGTCCATGTAGTGTCTGTAAGAATAGGAGTGATCACTCTACCTCAAAAATCTTTCACATCCACTTGTTGCAGAATGGTTTCATGGATGGTTACTATTGTTGGACCAAGCACAGAGAAAGCGGGGTTATAATGGAAGACAATGAAGAAGAAGAGGATAATGACAAATATCCTATGTTCAATGAACACAGTGATACTACAATGGGGGAAGACGAAGCTGAAAAAGATCACATTATTGATGAGCCCGACGATGATCTTCGTCGGGCCATTCGTGATGCACAAATGGACTGTGGAAGTGAAAACGAGAAGTTGAACTTGGAGAGAATGTTAGAGGATCACAACAAATTGTTGTACCCAAATTACGAAGATGGCCAGAAAAAGCTGGGTACCACACTGGAATTGCTGCAATGGAAGGCACAGAATGGTCTATCTGACAAGGGATTTGAAAATTTGCTGAAAATATTAAAGAAGATGCTTCCAAGGGATAACGTATTGCCCCCCAGTACGTATAAAGCAAAGAAGGTTGTCTGCCCTCTAGGATTAGAGGTGCAGAAGATACATGCATGCATCAATGACTGCATCCTCTACTGCGGTGAGCACGAGAATTTGAATGCATGCCTGACATGCGGTGCATTGCGGTATAAGATCAGGCGAGATGACCCTGGTGATGTTGAGGGCGAGCCGCGCCCCAGGAAGAGGGTTCCCGCCAAGATTATGTGGTATGCTCCTATAATACCACGGTTGAAATGTTTATTTCAAAACAAAGAGCATGCCAAGTTGTTGCGATGGCACAAAGAAGACCGTAAGAAAGACCTGATGATGAGACACCCCGCTGATGGGTCGCAGTGGAGAAAAATCGACAGAGAGTTCCTGACATTTTCAGATGACGCAAGGAACTTAAGATTTGGTCTAAATACAGATGGCTTTAATCTTTTGGGGAGCAGAGCTCCACTCATAACACTTGGCCTGTGACTCTATGTATTTATAACTTTCCTCCTTGGCTGTGCATGAAGCGGAAGTTCATTATGATGCCAGTGCTCATCCAAGGACCGAAACAACCTGGCAACGATATTGATGTGTACCTGAGGCCATTGGTTGAAGAACTTTTACAGTTGTGGCGTGAAGAAGGTGTACGTGTGTGGGATGAGCACAGACAAACAGAATTTGACCTACGAGCGTTGTTGTTTGTAACCATCAATGATTGGCCTGCTCTTAGTAACATTTCACGACAGTCAAACAAGGGATACAATGCATGCACGCACTGTTTAGGTGAGACTGAAAGTATACATTTAGGTAACAAGAATGTGTACCTGGGCCATCGTCGATTTCTTCCACCCAAGCATTCCTTAAGAAAGAAAGGCAAACATTTCAATGGTGAGGCAGATCCTCGGCCGAAGCCTACGCGCCCTTCTAGTTCTTATATATATGATATGGTCAAGGATTTAAAAGTAATCTTTGGGAAGGGTCCTAGCGGACTATCTGTTCCGAATGACGCTGACAACCACGTACCCATGTGGAAGAAGAAATCTATATTTTGGGAGCTGCCCTATTGGATAATCCTTGAGGTTCACTCTGCAATAGACGTGATGCACGTGACAAAAAATGTTTGCTTGAACCTGCTAAACTTTTTGGGCGTGTATGGGAAGTCAAAAGATACACCAGAAGCAAGGCATGACCATCAACGTATGCACGAATGAGACGACGTGCATTCAGATAATCATAAAGGTCTTGCAAGCTACGCTCTTACGAAAGAAGAGAAGACGATATTTTTTGAATGTCTTAGCAGTATGAAGGTTCCATCTGGTTTCTCGTTGAATATAAAGGGAATAATAAATTTGGCAGAGAAAAATTCCAAAACCTAAAGTCTCATGATTGCCACGTGATTATGACACAATTACTTCTGATTGCATTGAGGGGCTTCTACCGGAAAATGTTCGAGTACCCATTGTGAAGCTATGTGCATTCCTCAATGCAATTTCTCAGAAGGTCATCAATCCACTAACTCTACCAAGTTTACAGAAGGATGTGGTCCAATGTCTTGTCAGATTCGAGTTGGTGTTCCCACCAACCTTCTTCAATATTATGATGCACCTCATAGTTCACCTAGTCGAAGAGATTTCCATTCTCGGTACTATATTTCTACACAACATGTTCCCCTTTGAGAGGTTCATGGGAGTCTTAAATAAATATGTTCATAACCGTGCTAGGCCAGAAGGAAGCATCTCAAATGGGTATGGAACGGAGGAGGTCATTGAGTTTTGTGTTGACTTTATTCCTGACATTCAGTCGGTCGGTGTTCCTCAATCGCGCCATGAAGGAAGACTGCATGGAAAAGGCACGCTAGGAAAGAAAGCAACAATATGTCAAGACGGGCATTCTTTCACTCGTGCACACTACACAGTTCTACATAATTCCAGCTTGGTGGCTCCATATATCGAGGAACACAGAATTTTTTACGCTCTAAATACCCGGAGAAACCTGAAGATTGGATTTATGGACAACACATGAAGACTTTCGGCGGTTGGTTACAAACACGTCTCATTAATGACACCAATGTTGGAAAACAGCTATACTTGTTGGCCAAGTCACCATCTTCGATTATATTGACTTTTCAAGGGTATGAGATAAATGGGAATACATTTTACACGGCCGACCAAGATAAAAAGAGCACCAACCAAAACAGTGGTGTCCGCTTTGATGCAACAAACTACAATGGGCAAAAGGTCACATATTATGGTTACATAGAGCAGATATGGGAACTTGACTATGGACCTTCTTTTAAGGTCCCTTTGTTCAAGTGCAAATGGTTCAACCTAGAAGGCGGGGTAGAGGTAGACACACGGTACAGAATGACTATAGTGGATTTTAAGAATCTTGGGTACAACACCGAACCATTCGTCCTAGCCAGTGAAGTGGCTCAGGTTTTCTTGGCGACTTGTTTTTGAAGATCTTATTGTTTCTGACTATCCATATACCCCAAGCAGCAAGGATCATTATCTCCATGGCGAAAGGTTCCTGGATTTTCCTTTTCATATCATCAAAAGCTTCGAACAGTGATAGGTTTCTGTCTCTTTGAAGGCAAACATGATCCCAGCACTGGGACGCAAATGGACATGACGAGAACAAGTGAACCAGAGTTTCTTGAGTGCCACATTGAAGGGTAGCACAATCATATGTCTGAAGGACAAAGTTCTTTCTGGCTAAAATATTTCTTGTGTTGAGCCTCTCATGTAAAAGATGCCAAAAGAAAACTTTGTGCTTTACTTGGCAAGAGCTGTTCCAAATCCATGAGAAATGCGGGGGAGTAGGTCTTGTGCCAATCATTGCTATGGTTTCTAGCTAAAGAAATTCCTGGTATGCTTGATTCAACAGGGGCAAGTGAAAATTATCTTCTGAGAATTCTAATTGGGCTATAGAGAAAATTGAGACTTGAGTGTTTCTTGAAAACGAAAAGAGATGCGGGAAGCAGTGGCTCAGACAGGAGTTATCCAGAGGTCATGCCAGAAGTATGCTGTACGTCCACTGCCCAAATTACATCTGGCCAAGCCTTTAAAGTTGTCCAAGAGCTTCAAGTGTGTTTTCCACCAAAAAGATCCAACAAAATGCTCTCCAGGGACAGCTCCATCAGCATAATAAGATTCGAAATACATATTGTTGCAAGCATTGAACGTTGTGCTACAGATAATGATGATCGATCCAATTCGAAAGCCAGTTTTGCAAGAAAATTCAATCCAGCTTTCCTTCTCCAAGAAAAATCTGCCTTTTTCATCTTTGAACCATCTTCCAACGCAAAGGTTAATTGGTTCGGACGACAAACAGAGTCGCCCCAACGAGGGGATGATGAGGTGTTGATAAATACTACTTCTAATCTTCTAATTGAGGAGAATTATCAGTGACATCACATATATATAATAAGAACCTTTAATTACAAACTATCATTGGAATAACTATATTTATCTGGGAGTTGAACAAGTGGAACAATTTATTTTATTTATGGCAGATTCTGAGGTAGATTCCTTCAAGGCTAAAAACTATTAGCCTTGTGTTGCTTGTAATAAACTTAAATCTACAGTCTCTTATATCCTTGATTACTGCCTAAAAAATTTCAGCAATAATGTGTATATCGTTGATTATAAAGAGAGAATCCTTGATGCACAAGAATGTACTCACAAGTTGCAGGAACCTGTGGAAGAAGAAATTGCTGAAACTGAAAACTCACTGGATGAAAAAGAGGAAGAGAGTGATGAACAAAAGGATGAAGAGTGGATTAGCTACCCATGCCTAACTTCTAATGAGAGTAACTCTTTAACTCTTACATATTTGATTACCCTCCGTGCTCACCAAAGGATGAATGATATGTTCCTATGGATTCTTTTAAAGTATCCCTTTTTTATAGAAATGATTGTGCTACTGTAATTTATGATAATCCATGCTATTTTCATAAATCTTATGATAGTCCTCTATTTGTGCCTACTATTGATATTCATAATAATGAGGAGTTTTGCTTAGATTTTTTTTTTGATTAAGCTCTAAATGATGGTTCTATGTTGCTTGATAATATTAATTGTACTACTATTGAAAATGGGATTGGAGAGGTCTTGACTTTAGCTAGATGGAGTCCCATACCTTTTGAGAGTGATCAATCCTCTTGTTATAATATTGTTAAAAGTGGGTTTGGAGAGGTCATGACTTTAGTTAATTTTGATCCCACTATTTTGGAGCTTAATAAAAATTATGTGTTTGTAGATCATGAAAACCATGCTTTATGTGATAGTTATATTGTTGAGTTTGATCATAATGCTACTGGAAATTATTATGAGAGAGGGAAAATGGTTGTAATTTGTTTTTGTTAGCACCCGTTTTTGGCAGATTGCCAGTTTGCAGGTTGAAGGAAGAGTTAGCGGCTTGAAGAAGGCAGCAAAGAAGGCTAAAATGATGATCTGGGAAATTCCCAGGAAAAGACGGCCAGAAGAAGGCAGCCAATAAATCTATCAACTACAACAAGGCGGAAGCTGGATTCGGGGGGTGCAAAGTTGCCAAAAAGAACCTAACAAGCTAAGTCAAAGGAAGGCAATAAAGGTGGCAGAAAAGAAGGGGAAAAGTCAACCTTGTCAAGACAAGGCGGAAAAAGTCAACTTTGTCAAGACAAGGCGGAAAAAGTCAACTTTGTCAAAACAAGCCGGCTCAGGAGAAACCAACTTTGTCAATATGAGCCGGCAAGTTGGAAGACAGCTTTCCAAGATCAAGGCTGGAAGATGAAAGGCAACTTTCTAAAAGAAGCCGACGGATGCTGAAGTCCGGGTTTAAAACGAAGCCGATCAAGATATCACATCTCTGAGGAAGGAGGCAAGTTTGAAGCCAATATGGAAGACAAAAGGCAACTTTCCAAAGTAGCCAACAAGTTTGAAGCCGACACGGAAGGACAAAAGGCAACTTTCCAGCAAGTTTGAAGCCAACGTTGTCGGCCAAAAGTTGCCTATTTTAGAGATAGATTCGACTTAGACTATGATTTGTAAGCCTTGTAGAAGTCCAATACTTATACGGGAAGTCCAGCCGCCATATATATATGCGAGAGGTGATGGCCGATTGAAATTAAGCAAACAATCGACAACCTATCAATACAACCTACTTTTATCTCCTCAAACCCTTGTTCATGCTTCCGTTGTTCGGCGACTTCGTCTAGATTTCACCGAATATCGAAAACCGAGCTAAGAGCGGCCAAGTCCGGCTTAGTTCATCCAATCGTCGCCGGCTTCCTCAGACGGGGCTTGTCCCGAGGGGCTGGGGCATCTGGTATCAAAAGCGCCGGCTTACTGTCTTGCGTATCGCGCTGGAAGCCGGCCTCCCGCGGGGCGAGTTGCGGAGTATCTCCCCCGGCACCGCGGGTACACGAGGACGTGTTCGTGTGACGCATTTCGAGCGCAACACACTTTTTGGCGACTCCGCTGGGGACGATTCGATCTAAAAATTGGACAGCAATGACCAATTCCAAGACCGACGCTGCCGGCATCAACGCCGACAACATCATCAAGCCAACTCTCGAGAAGTTGTCGGAAGAACAACGCCAAGGTCTGGAGGCGTGGAAAGAAAAGAGAAAGCAGGAGTTCGAGGCACTGCGACTCAAGCGGGAACAAGAAGACCAAGAGTTGTACTTGGCCAGCTTCAGGGTAGATCGGCAAGGTGTAATCTCGCCGATCAAGGAGCCGGAGTTTGTACCTCTGGAAATCAACATCGACCAACCCGCTGTAAGCAAACCCCTCTTTTCTTCTGAACAGATAGCCGAAATTCAATTTCATGTTTCGCAAGGTACTGCCAATGTTTATGATCTTATGCTAGAACATGGAAAGGCTAAGAAAAACACGCTCCATGATCAGCCATCGGACAAACAGCCGATCGGTCAAAGCAGGGAAAACCAACTTATGCCTACGCTGCCATGTCCAACTCCTATCCAGAGTATGCCTAATCCGGCAAGCCAGCCGGGTCAACGGCTCCTGGGTCATGAGTCAATGTCGAATCAAAATTCGGCTACTTGGGTGCAAACTGGCCCTGCTGCCAATTCTTCTCCTGTGCCGGTTCAATCGGCCAATATGGACGATTTGATGGCCGAGTTCAGGAGGAAATTGGACCAAATAGCCTATGACAAGCTTGGGGTTATGCCAAAACATAGGACTTACATTAAGCCCTACCCCGATTATTTTGATCCGCAACCTTATCCACCTGGTTATAGAGTTCCTGAATTTACTAAATTTAATGGTGTGGATAATAAGTCAACATGGGAGATATTAGTCAGTACTTGGCTCAATTAGGCGAGGCTAATCATGATCACATCAAAGTTCGCCTGTTCTCGTTGTCTTTAACCGGAATTGCGTTTTCTTGGTTTTCGGCTTTAGCTCCTAATTCTATACATACTTGGTTTCATTTAGAGCAAAAGTTCCATGAACACTTCTTTGCCGGCGAAATAGAGCTGAAGTTGTCCCATCTTACATCGGTTAGGCAGAAACATGACGAGTCGGTATCTGATTATGTCAAGAGATTTAGAAACACCAGAAATCGATGCTATAGTTTGGCAATAACTGAGAGAGATATGGCGGACTTGGTTTTTAATGGGCTAAGGACCTACCTAAAAGAGAGGTTAGAAGGACATGAATTTTTGTCAGTTGGCCAGGTCCAAGAAAGAGCTCTGGCTCAGGAGAGCCGGGTCAATGAGTCAAAAGACTCACATCGGATGAGCAGGAGCCGGCTTAATATTGTTGAAAATGATGCCGACTCCGGTGATGAAGCCGATGTTTATTCTGCCGAGTTTGTTTGGCCCAGCAAGGCCAAACCTTACCTGTGTGATGATCTGAAGCCGATTCGTAAGAATCGGGATGTGGAAATAAGATGTAGCTTTGACGTAGGCAAATGTGACAAAATATTTGATGCCTTGTTAAAGGATAAAGTGATAAGGATCAATCATGTTATACCATCGCCTGATGAATTAAGGCGGCGGGCTTATTGCAAGTATCACAATTCTTTCTCTCATGCTACTAATGATTGCAATGTCTTTCGTAAACAGATCCAATCGGCCCTCAATGACGGACGATTGAGCTTTGCCGGCATGGCAATTGACACACAGCCGTTTCCAATAAACGCGCTAGACTTGGAGGGAAAGAAGGTTCTTCTTCGGCCAGAGGCGGCCGAAGCCGCTAATAAATCTAACATTGTTGTTGGTGAGCCCAGGGAAGAAGCCTTCAACAAGGTGGCAAGAAGACAAGTCACAGTAAGCCGGCAACCCGGAGGACAGGAGGTCATCAAGATTACTGTCAGGAATCCTGCACTCGGGGGGCAAGGACCACGGCCAGACAAGTCGCCACCTAGATTTATCAAGCCCAAGAGCCCGGAAGTTGGCAGATGGAAGACAAACCAGGTTGAATATAGACCAAGGAAAATAAAGCCAACTTTCGACATGTTGCTGAACAAGTATGTCCGCCAAGCCGGAGCAAGGTCACGCCAATGGCAGTACGGGAAACGACCAAGGTCACCATCTGCCAGAGGGAACAGTTGGCACCACAAGCCAGCTGATGAGTTCAAACGCAGAGCGATCCGGCAACCTATGCAAGACCGGCTAGTATATCCCTGTGATTCATCATATTGGCGGATCAGGGCGCAGGGTACTAAGGCGGCTGAACCAGGCAAGTTGTCTTCGGATGGCTCTTTGATCGTCGGAACTCATGTGCTGAAGTTAAAGGAACCGGTTACTGAGCCGGCAAACAAAAGGCCGATGCATTTTATCGCGCCTAAGGCGGCAACCAATGATCATGAGGCTAGCTCTAGCCAAGCAGCAGCAGCTCAACCCCGGGATCCAAAGTATACTCAGCCAAAGTGGTGCCCGCGAGGTATAACGAAGACACAAAGGCGGAAACTACAGAGGGCAAGGAACCGGGAAAAGGCGGAGGAGAAAGCAGAGAAGTCAAGGGATGCCGTTTTCAATGCTGAACGCCCAACGATGCCTTCTCAAGTCTGGATCCCCAGACCCGTCATCATGGCGGCTTCTTCAACAACCATGCCAGCCCCAGTTATCAGCGATGCAGCAGAGTTGGCAGTCACGCCGGCTACCACCTATTCTTCGTGGGCTGACGAAGTAGAGGCAGCGGATCTGGCAATGAAAGAGTCGGCAACCTCAGACCCGGCTATAGTTGAGCCGGCAAATCAAGACCTCGCAATGACAGAGCCGAAAGATGAAGATCCGGCAACATTAGAATCGGTAATGGAGGAGTCAGGCGATTTAACAGATGAAGATTTGCTGGATTATGAGGAGTCGCCGGCTCGAGTGGGTATGGACATCAACATGGTATATTACCTGCCTGCAGAGTTCCGTGCCGCTGAAGAAGAAGGCGAGGTCGCACAAATTGACTTTGGACCCAAGAACGCCGTCTTTGAAAAACCTGACAAGCCGGTGAAACACCTCAAGCCTCTGTACGTCAGAGGACACATTGACGGTAAGCCGGTTACCAGGATGATGGTTGATGGCGGCGCTGTGGTAAACCTCATGCCATATTCTGTTTTCAAGAAGCTACAACTAGATGATGGCGACTTGATGAAGACAAACATGGTGCTGAATGGGTTCGAAGGAGGAGAAGGAGTAGAAGCCAAAGGCGTTATCAGCTTGGAGCTCACAGTAGGAATCAAGACTTTGGCTACCGCCTTCTTGTTGCTGAGGTGCAAGGAAATTACAATGTGCTGCTAGGACGGGATTGGCTTCATGCTAACCAGTGTGTTCCGTCTACTATGCACCAGCAACTTATGCAATGGGTTGACGACGAAATTGAAGTCATCCATGCTGACGAATCGGCGTGTATTGCATTAGCCGAGTCGATTGTTGACTGGCAACACTCTAATGTCACATGCCTTTCTGGGCGTGATCTATCCGGATTCGACTTCCTGAGTGCTACCAGGGACGGATTCGTGCCAGTGTCTCTAAAGCCGATTGGTGGTAATCGGCTGCTTCTCAAGTAGATGGATCAAAACGACGAGTGGCTGCAGAAGCGTCTGGACAAGTATCGGTCCGAAAGGAACGATATGTACGAAGCAATTGAAGAACCAGACGATATGGACAAGTTGGGACAAGGCTTTACATCGGCCGACTTGCTTGAAGAAGTAGACATTGGGGATGGCACTGTCCCTAGGCCAATATTTGTCAAGCAAAAGTTGGCGGCCGATTACAAGTCTAAGTTAATCGCGCTAGTCAAGGAGTACGTGGATTGCTTTGCATGGGAATACCACGAGATGCCTGGGTTAAGCCGAGAGTTGGTCGAACATCGGTTGCCTATTAAAGCCGGCTTCAGGCCATACAAGCAGCCGGCTCGCAAATTAATCCACAGATCTATGATCGGATAAAGGCGGAAATAGGCCGTCTTTTGAAAGCCAACTTCATTCGGCCCTGTAAATATGCCGAATGGATAGCCAACATTGTGCCGGTCGAGAAGAAAGGATCCGACAAGATCAGGGCGTGTATAGATTTCAGAGACTTGAATCGAGCCACGCCAAAGGATGAATACCCTATGCCAATAGCCGACATGCTTGTCAATGAAGACTCAGGTCACAAAGTCATCAGCTTCCTGGATGGCAACGCGGGTTACAACCAGATATTTATGGCCGAAGAAGATTCGGCTAAGACGGCGTTTCGTTGCCCAGGCTTTGTTGGCTTGTTCGAATGGACCGTGATGACTTTTGGCTTGAAAAATGCCGGAGCCACATATCAAAGAGCGTTGAACCTGATATTTCATGATCTTCTGGGAGTCATACTGGAGGTATATATTGATGACGTGGTGGTTAAGTCGGACAACGAGTCAAGTCACTTGGCCGACTTGCGGCTGGTGTTTGAAAGAATGAGGAAGTACGGGCTCAAGATGAATCCTTTGAAGTGTGCCTTTGGCGTGTTGGCTGGGATGTTTCTTGGTTTTATCATCCATGAACATGGCATAGAAGTTGACCCGGCAAAGATTGAATCCATCCAGAAAATTCAGGCGCCGGGTTGTAAAAAGGACATGCAAAAATTTCTGGGCAAGGTAAACTATTTGAGAAGATTTATTGCTAACTTGTCTGGAAAAGTTGATGCATTTGCACAGATCCTTCGGCTCAAGAACGACGACGAATTCACCTGGGGGTCAAGGCAGCAAGAGGCATTTGACAAGATAAAAAGTTGCCTATCTACTCCTCCAGTCCTCAGGAAGCCGGCTCGTGGTCAGCCTTTCCGGCTATACATTGCTGCTGAGGACAAAGTGATCGGAGCTGCCTTAACTCATGAAGCAGAAGGACAAGAATACGTCATCAGATATCTGAGTAGGCGTTTGCTAGATGCCGAGTCAAGGTACAGCTTTGTAGAGAGGTTGTGTTTGTCTCTTTATTTTGCCTGCACCAAGTTGCGCCATTATCTGCTTTCCAGCGAATGCAAAGTCTTTGGTCAGACCGATGTTCTCAAACACATGATACAAAGGCCGATTCTTAGTGGACGAATCGGCAAGTGGGCGTATGGGTTGATTGAATATGATTTGGCTTATGAGCCCTTAAAATCTATGAAAGGCCAGGTTGTGGCCGACTTTATTGTTGAACATCGGATTGACCTCGAACAAGCTGATGGTCTTCTTCTAAAGTGCTTGAATGAAGACGAAGCTAGAGTTGCTATGGGAGAGGTACATGATGGTTTATGTGGAACACATCTGTCGGCCTACAAGATGAAGTGGATGCTCAGGCGAGCGGGATTTTATTGGCCGACAATGATCAATGACTGCTTCAGGTATTACAGGGGATGCGAAACTTGCCAGAAGTTTGGAGACATTCAGTTGGTGCCAGCTTCACCTCTTAATCCAATTATAAAACCATGGCCTTTCCGGGGTTGGGCGCTTGACTTTGTTGGCATGATCCATCCGCCTTCATCCAAGGGGCATCGGTTTGTGTTGGTTGCCACTGATTATTTCACCAAGTGGTCCGAAGCAGTACCTCTCAGGAACATGACCCACAAGGAGGTGATTCAGTTTATTACAGAACATATTATCCATCGATTCGGCATTCCGCAGACTCTTACCACAGATCAAGGTACTTCCTTCATGGCCAAGGAGGTGAAGCAATTTTCCGAATCACTTGGAATCAAGATGCTGAGTTCATCTCCCTACTATGCACAAGCCAACGGACAAGCTGAATCTTGCAACAAAATCTTGATCAAGCTGATCAAGAAGAAGGTGCAGGACCATCCAAGGAGGAGGCATGAAGTGTTGTCCGAAGCATTGTGGGCTCACAGAATCTCAAGGCATGGAGCAACAAAGGCAACTCCTTTTGAGTTGGTATATGGGCAAGAAGCCGTTTTGCCAGTAGAAGTGAATTTGGCTGCCTTGAGGTTTGCTAAGCAAGATGACTTGTCGGCTGAAGACTACAGCAGCTTGATGATGGATAATGTTGATGAGGTAGCCGACAAGCGTGTTATTGCTTTGAGAGAGATCGAGAAGGAGAAGTTGCGGGTGGCAAAAACTTACAATAAGAAGGTCCGACTTAAAGACTTTCAAATTGGCGACTTGGTCTGGAAGGTTATATTATCAGTTGGCTCCAGAATCCGGAAATTTGGCAAATGGTCACCAAACTGGGAAGGGCCACTGCGAGTTGCGAGGTTAGTACCCGGCAACTCTTATCTGGTGGAGACATTGGAAGGCGGCATGCTGCCTCGAGCTATCAATGGGAAATACTTGAAGAAGTTCCACCCGAGCGTGTGGCAAACTGCATGAGTTGCACGTATGGCCGATATACATATATCGCCCTTAGCATATGGCCGATGAGCTTAAGCATCGCCCTTAGACAAAGACTTCTACATTGAATATTTTCTAGTACGCAAGCTCTACTAGAAAACAGGGGGGCATGTGTTAGCACCCGTTTTTGGCAGATTGCCAGTTTGCAGGTTGAAGGAAGACTTGGCGGCTTGAAGAAGGCAGCAAAGAAGGCTAAAATGATGATCTGGGAAATTCCCAGGAAAAGACGGCCAGAAGAAGGCAGCCAATAAATCTATCAACTACAACAAGGCGGAAGCTGGATTCGGGGGGTGCAAAGTTGCCAAAAAGAACCTAACAAGCTAAGTCAAAGGAAGGCAATAAAGGTGGCAGAAAAGAAGGCGGAAAAAGTCAACCTTGTCAAGACAAGGCAGAAAAAGTCAACTTTGTCAAGACAAGGCGGAAAAAGTCAACTTTGTCAAAACAAGCCGGCTCAGGAGAAACCAACTTTGTCAATACGAGCCGGCAAGTTGGAAGACAGCTTTCCAAGATCAAGGCTGGAAGATGAAAGGCAACTTTCTAAAAGAAGCCGGACGGATGCTGAAGTCCGGGTTTAAAACGAAGCCGATCAAGATATCACATCTCTGAGGAAGGAGGCAAATTTGAAGCCAATATGGAAGACAAAAGGCAACTTTCCAAAGTAGCCAACAAGTTTGAAGCCGACACGGAAGGACAAAAGGCAACTTTCCAGCAAGTTTGAAGCCAACGTTGTCGGCCAAAAGTTGCCTATTTTAGAGATAGATTCGACTTAGACTATGATTTGTAAGCCTTGTAGAAGTCCAATACTTGTACGGGAAGTCCAGCCGCCTCATATATATGTGAGAGGTGATGGCCGATTGAAATTAAGCAAACAATCGACAACCTATCAATACAATCTACTTTTATCTCCTCAAACCCTTGTTCATGCTTCCGTTGTTCGGCGACTTCATCTAGATTTCACCGAATATCGAAAACCGAGCTAAGAGCGGCCAAGTCCGGCTTAGTTCAGCCAATCGTCGCCGGCTTCCTCAGACGGGGCTTGTCCCGAGGGGCTGGGGCGTCTGGTATCAAAAGCGCCGGCTTACTGTCTTGCGTATCGCGCTGGAAGCCGGCCTCCCGCGGGGCGAGTTGCGGAGTATCCCCCCCGGCACCGCGGGTACACGAGGACGTGTTCGTGTGACGCGTTTCGAGCGCAACAGTTTTCATGTCACTAAAACACCTCTCTTTATGTTGAAAATTCTGAAGTTGTTCTTGTTTTACCTTCCTATGGTTGTCACTATGTTCTTGATGGATTTATTTGTTTACAAGATTTCTATGCATAGGAAGTGGGTTAGACTTAAATGTGTTTCATATTTGCTTCTTGATGCTCCCTTTTGCTTCATTTTCTATTCTCATGAGAGCATCATTAAAATTATCTGGCCTAGCTAAAAGGTATTACAAAAAGCGCTTGTGGGAGGCAACCCATGTTATTTTTATTTTCTGTTTTCTTTTGCTTTTGTTCAGTCCAGGATGTTCTTACCTACATGACATATCCTTCGTATCTTTTTGTTTTTGTTTTTGTGCCCAGAGTAGCCTCTAATGGTAGGAAAGTTCAAAAGTTTGGTTTGTTGTCCAGAAACAGATTTCTGTGCTTCACTGAAAAACAATCATGAAAAAAAGATTCTTACTGCAAGCATGTACGACTATATATGGAATACATGCCTATGTTTGATTAGCACCTAGATACTTTCATTACTGTTTCCCAATATCTTCATGCACCTATGACATCTCACTTGACAGTTGTCAAAAGGATTTTAAGATATCCTTCAATTTTTTAACGACGAGTCGTCTTCTCTCGCCTGTCTCTCTCCCTTCCCATCGTTGATAGTCGCCGGCGTCCTTCCGGCCCCTCTCCTTTCTCTCTCCGGTGGGTCTGTCGGCCGGAGTAGGGGGGGGGGAGAGGGTGCCCGGCTTTCCTGTATGGCGTTTTTCCTTGTCGAGCTGTGACCTCGCCGTCGCGCGGCGGTGGTTCACGGCCAGAGTCGGCGGCCGGCGACTCTCCGAGGCGGAGTTGGAGGCTGGCGACGGGATCTGGCGAAGCTCCTTCAAATAAGCATGGGGAGGCTCTGGTTTGTGCTGCAGCTGGCCGTCTTGTTCGCCTTGGTGGCGAAGGGCGGGCAGATCTGGCCGGATCTGGGGCTTGGTGTGGTCGTCCGCCGAATCCCTTTCTCCCAGCGGTTCTCAGCGCTGTTGTTGGAGGTGACTGGTTCTGGACGTACAAGTGCCCATGGTGGGTGCTGTGTGCGCTTGGATCTGGTCTGATTCGGTCCCAAAAAGCTGCTACGGTGGTTCTCCTTTACCTTTTCAGGTCTTTTGTGGCCCTTCTCGTTCTGGCCGGTCGTGGTGGCGAGGGGATTGAGCTAGGCGTCTCGGAACCCTGGGAGGCTGGAGGGCTTCTTTTTTGTGTTTTTGGTGTCCAGTATTGCTGGGGCGACGCTCTGTTGGTGGCGGTGGCGCTTCTTGCAATAATGTCTCCCGGCTTCAGCCCCATCTCGGCGATGACGTCGAGAAGTTTGTGGGAGTGGTGTGGTTCTCCTGGACTTCTGGCAGTGGCGGTCTTCGGATTGTCATGGAGCTTCATCGGCGGTTCATCCATCTTCTTCGACCCTGGGACGGATGTGGTCTTCTTGACCCGTTCGGCGACTTCCCGTCCACAACCAACAACGTCAGGCCGTCTCTAGGAGGAGCGGCCGTCGACACGGTCTGGTGGCCGTCTCAAGTATCTCGTTGTTTTCTTTGATTTTTTTGAGATGTTTTGTACTGCTCGATGTTTCTTTTAATGTCAGGGTCCTATTCGCAAAAAAAAGGATTTTAAGATATGTTAGTGATACTGTAAAACTTGGCATTACTTTTCAAAGGTCTACCTCTACACTGTTAAGTGTCTTTTCAGATGCAGATTTGACTGGATGCATTGATGATAGGTTTTTTTACGGGAGTTTTTGCCATCTTTGTTGTACCGAATTTTGGTGTCCTGGAATGCTAGAAAACAACCTACCATCTCAAGATCAAGTACATAAGCTGAATATAAGTCACTTGCAAATTCTACAACTGAACTTATTTGGGTTGAAACTCTTCTTCAGAAACTTGGGGTAAAACTGAAGGAAAAACCCATATTTGCCTGCAAATACAGTTTTTCATGGCCGAACTAAGCACATAGAAATTGACTTTCACTTTGTTCGTAAAGGAGTGGCAAGCAAAAGTCTTGAAGATCAAGTTTATATCAAGAAAAGATCAAGTAGCTGATGGCTTTACTAAGTCACTTCCTGTTGATAGTCTTCAGGAGTTTAGACGTAATATAAATCTGTTAGCAGCTTAGAATAAGGGGTGATGTTAGATGTGTAATATGTCCATACTGTATTGGTACAGTGTAGTACACTGCCCAATACAGTATCACATCTACGCCACGGTGAATGCTTTTCTCATCCATATATAACACGTACCCGAGCCCGAGAGGGACATCGTATCTGCCTACGCAGAGTCCTTTTGCAACACAAGACCACCTATCCACAAGCTGAGTTATACATGATGGTCACGAGTTTTTTTTCGAACGAAGTTAAAAAGCACCCGCGTACGTAATAATATACTAACAAGTCAAATGTCTGATGTAGCAGACGTAATTATCAATGGCCAGGAATTAAAATCTCGAATAACTGTACCATCAAGTTTTTGACGTCTCATCCGTATTGACGTCTCAATATCTAAACTAAAATTGTAGTACTCCACCTACGCTTTCAATTTCTTTTCTCATGTCCTTGTCAGAAAAGACCTTGAAGATCTCAACCATTTATTTTGGCGAAAAGGACCGCTACAGTGCTACATGGTAGACTGAAGACAAGTGTTTCTGTTTTGTTTTGATGACGGTGACTCCAGAGAAAACTAGAATATACAGTGTACGATAGTACTTTCTGCTACGCGGCATGGTGTGAAGCCCCTGGTTTGTTAATCACATGGGTTCTGGAGTCCAATGAACGGTTCGCGTAAGAATAAGCTTGTCGGCCAGTAACTGACGATGTTTTCCCCGGATTGGAGGGAGTAGAAAATAAAGTACCAGGTAGGTCCACTTATCCTAAAAATAAAGTAACCAAGTTTATGTTTTGCATGGGTGCAGTAAAAAAGGGGAAAAAAGTTAGGTCGATATAAATTTCGATAGAAAATATAGCAATATCACTATCGGGAGATTTGGGATAGCTAGGTGCACACCAAAAAGGCCAGGATGGACCAAGCAAGCTAAAACCTAAAGTAAGGTCATCTCCGTCACGTATTAGGTCAATATTAATATTCCTGATGTTATTTTCCTTAGGGTTTCTCAAACCTTAAAATAGTCGATCGGTGCCAACCACATCACGACTGTGAGCATAACTTGTACTCCATTAGGAAGGTTGGTGTCAATAGTAAAGCTGACGTTTATGTGATCTATACGTACGTCATATGTCCGCTGGCTTCGCCGGCCGGAGGGGAGCTGGAGTTGGTGGCCGTGGCATCTTGTACAGTCTAGGTTTGCTTTCCCTCGCTGTAGGTTTAGGTTTAGTTGTAGGTGTTGGGTCCCTTGTGGCGTATGGCGTGATGCCTCAGGGCTTCTCTGGTCCGTTGCTGCTGCTAGCGCGGGCTGGTCAACCTCGTCGCGCTCCGGTGAGCTTCCATGGCGGAAGGTTGGCGGTGGTGATGCGGTGGTTGGAAGCCTTCTCTTCAATAAAGGCGGATCTGGCCCTCTGCGGATCTCGCGATGCAGCGTGCTCACCCACTCTCCGGCCGACCGTGGAGGTGAGGGGAGAGGTTGGGGCGGCGCGCACCTCGCTCGATCTGGAGATGGCATCGGGGAGTGGCCGCAGGAGCGGAGCTGCCCCTTGCGGAGCGTGTGGTGGTTGCTGTTGGCTTCGATCTGGAGGTCAGAGTCCAAGTCGATCGGCAACTTCATGCCGTCCCCTTCAATAAAGCTCGGTGGTGGTTCCTCAGTGGTGGGAGATGCGGATTGGATGCCATCAGCTGCTAACCATGGAGGTCATGGTGGGCAGATGCGCTGGCTCCATCTTGTTTCGATCGTTGCTGGAGGATGGAGAAGCAAAGCTGCTTCCGTGGCTTACCCTGGGAGTTTCCTCTCGGCAGTTCTTCCTTCTGCGTTGTGCAGTACAACTGCTGAACTTGCAGGTCGTGCGGCGGCCACTCCCTCCCTGTTCGGCGCCTGCTGCGCGTCGACATGTGGTGTTCAACCTCCCGGCCTTGATGCCATGGTGGAGGCCTTCTGCTCCGGTGCGGTGTGCTCCCGCCGTAGTACCCCAAGTGGTCTCGTCCCCGGTGGTGCTGCGGTTGACCGTGCCTGGATGCAAGCTCAGATTGGTGGAGCTGGAGCTGGACGACGACCTGGACTTGATTGCTTTTCTTATTTCTGTTCCAGGGTCTTGGTTGTAATTGTTAAGGACCCAGTTGTAATTTCTATTTCCTTTTTGGTCCTCCGTGTAATGTGTTCTCCACCGACAGCGGGATAAATGCAGCTTCGGGGTCCTTCCGGACCCCTCTCCTTGTTCAAAAAAAAAAAACGTACGTCATATGTGAGTCATGAGTTTGTCAGCTGGCTAGAGCATGTAAGGACCTGGCATGTGATGTCTACCTTCTTGTAATTTCATTATTACGAGCTAGAGTAGCTTGTAAAGACGTGACGACTCAAAGTACAAGAGCGTTGTAAGACTTGATGGACATGTTCATGGAGATGGTGATATCCATTAAGAGAGACATACCGTTTCACATTAAATCTAATGATTTGTGATTGTTAAGGCTTAATTTCACTCCATCGCATGTTAGTGGTGAAACTAAAATCTCTCAACGAATGTCAAGATGGTTTCCCCTCCCAATGTTGCGCCATCACATATTGGGCATACCGTTGCAGCGGGAATCTTTATATAAAATATGTAAATGAAAAATGGGTATAAGACGCATAAAATATTCAGTTTTCTAGATATAATTGATCACAATAGTCGAGACACTAAATTTAATTCGTGTGAAATTATTGAATATTTGAGCACTAAATGTTAGTGACGTATACAATTATAAGGCTAAAAAAAGATGACGTGGATATGTTGCATGGAAGATGTACTATTATTAATTACTAGGAAGTGACAAGGTTTTTAATGATAAAAATTCTTTTTTTATACAGGTTATCTACACGACTACTGCTACTCTCCATTCGTGGTCTCAATTGCAACGTGTGGGGGTATCGAGACCTGTTTATGGAGATGCGTACCAGACTGGAGGATACGGCGAGAGACTTTTTATCCCAACATGGATGGCAACATAATTTGCGGATTGGCCCTCCACCACCATAGGCGTTCTTACAATTTCTCATTATGATATGTAACTCGCCTTTTACGTTTTCCAACTTCAGACTTGTTTCGGCTGTGTGCATCTTGATTATGCAGAGGTTGGATGTAATACTTAAACCTGTTAAGTAATAAAGCCCCCTTTATCTAAAAAAAGGAAGTTACCTCATGACGATTGTAGCGGAATCTCTAAGAATTTTACTGTGTAAATAAAGGCATATAAGACACTCATAAAATACGAAGATGTTTATATAAATCTGGAAGATTCAATTGATCATAGTTGGTGAAAGGCTAAGTTTAATTGACTTTTTTTTGTATTTGACGATTCAAAACTAGTGACGTGAACAATTAGATGGATGAAAAGTCGATGACGTGCATATGTTGAATGCAAGAAAATATTGGGCTTTAGTGAATGCTAGTGAGATGACACATGGACATTTCGTTGGATAAGAGAATGGATGATGTGACAATGGCCAACCAGCAGAAGAAACCAAATAGTGCACGCATATGGATCAGACGCATAACTAATTGTCCTGTTTTACAAGACACCAAGGTAAAAAAATATACATATACACATGTTTCAGGATACAAAGGAGAAGAGTATAAGATTTTTTTCGATAAACGGATCTTTATTACTCATCCAAGAGTATAAGATATTGTCCTCTCACCAAAAAAGGCCAAAGTGGCTCGCAACACAACCCAGTCCGTCATCGCCTTGCCAAAGACAGTGGAGCACATGGTCCTCGAGGCATGACTCCTTCCATCACCTAGATATATACCATGATCGTGTATTGCACGTGTAGTGTCACTAGTAGAAAAAGGGGAAACAATACCGGTTCCAAAGAGGCTTTAGCACCGGTTGTGCAACCGGTACTACTAAAGCGGGACTAAAGGGGTACCCCTTTAGTACCGGTTGCACCAGGAACCGGTGTTAAAGGGCTCCACGTGGGCATAGCTACGCGCGCGCTGCGGAGGACATTTAGTACCTGTTGGTTTTACCAACCGGTACTAAAGGTCCTGCTTTTTTTTCCCCTCCCGCTTATTTTTCAGGGTTTAGGGTTTCTGTTTTTTTTCTTTTCGCTTATTTTTCGGGGTTTAGGGTTTCTGTTTTTTCCTTTTCGCTCATTTTTCAGGGTTTCGGAGGAGATCACGTATAAAGTACTCATTACACATATAAAGTACTCATTAATTACACATAT
The DNA here is from genome assembly GCA_947311845.1 of Poa pratensis. Taxonomy (NCBI): domain Eukaryota; kingdom Viridiplantae; phylum Streptophyta; class Magnoliopsida; order Poales; family Poaceae; genus Poa; species Poa pratensis. The sequence continues at coordinate 1,292,421 of CAMZMU010000047.1, forward strand.
AAAGTACTCATTACATATAAAGTACTCATTACATGGAGATCACTGCTAGTACATGGAGGGAGTCTATTTTTCGATATAGTGGAATTCTCCGGATTCAGGTATGACGTGCGTAAGGAAAAATCCCGCCAATTCCTCCGCAATTACTTTTACGCGGTTTTTTGGTAGGATCTAGTTCCGCTTCCTTGCCATCTTTAAAAGAAGGAGATCAAATCAATTATGAAGGAAACTAAATACAATTGATGGTAGCAAAATAAATTTGTGAATGATGTTTACGTACCTCTTGATTTCTTCGACTATTGATTGTCTCATTGACCTTCATGTGAATGTACTCGCAAACGTAGTATCCACATAAATCCGTCCCCTGTGGTTGTCGCAGGCACCACTATACGAGAATAGAATTCAATCAAATAATAATCAAGAGAATGATAATGGTATTGAAACTAGAATTAGAGATATACGCGGACCTAGGTACGTAGTACTACTTACGTTGTTAGCCTTAAACTCCAGCTTATCTTTCCATTCACCGCGTTCTTCCGCGATGAACTTTTTCCAAACCCTGCCCGGCAAAGAAAATGAATTGAGAAGTTATTACTTACTTTGATATCAGGAAATAAACGAAAGAGGCCGATATAGTGCGATTGAAATTACCTCTTGAGCAATATACGCACGCTTTTGTATTCATCTTGATCTCTCCTTAATGAGTCCCAGACTTCAACTTCTCCAAGATCAATTCTAATGATTAGCAGAATGAAGTGGAACCTGCGCACGTTTATATACGCAGTTATTCAGAACTCATCAATTACACTTAATATCGGGAAAGCAGAATAGAATGTGTACAAGACAATAACACTCACTTGAAGTTGTAAGGAAAAAGTATTTCTTTTTTGCTACTTTGTCGCTTTAAAAACGTTAGCAAAACGTTCTCTGTGTCCTGGGCATACTGTTCTACGGTGACTTCATGAACTTTATCCGGGTCAATGAACCCAATGTCCCAGATTCCTCCCAGTCTGCATTCACGAATCTTCATTCTACATAATAGCGTACAAAGGAATGTCGTGAGGATAATTACAGGCAATGAACGAGCTTAAATAAATAATTAAATTACACAAATAAATCACTTACAGACAATAGCAGCTGACGATAGATTTGTCGAGCGCACGTTGATTGTACATCTGAAAAAGTTCGGAGAACTCAACCTGCACAGCATATTCTCGGAAGTAGTGATGTTCCTTAACTCCCGCCATGAAATAGAATCTCCCTTCTTTTGCGGCGGTCATGTACCAGTTATGCAATTTCCATAACTGTGTTGTTAGAGCATTCGGATCTTTGACCAGAGGCTCCCCGGAAACATATTTATATGCCACCTCAGCAATGGTGTAACCTGTATCGCCATAGATTTGCTGAGCATCAATATTGTCGTTGTAGAGAGCCGCCTTATCAGAAGGCACAATGAGCGGGGCGATCGATTGTACTTCTTGTTCTCCGAGCTGGGGAACTTTTTTCCCGCATTTCTTTTCCTCCATCTGTGAGCTATGTTGCTTCTCAATACCGCGCTCATAGTCTGAAAGGGGCCTCACTGGAGGGATATATAAGTTGTCAACGGTGCGATCAAGTGTCTCCCTTGGTATATTCTTCAGAATTTCCTTTACGGGGTCCTGTCTTTCCTGTTTTTTCCGTGCAAAAAAGGCTGTCACCTCGACACGCGTGCACTCGTCTAATTCCTCCTTACTCTTCTCGCAAGCTAACTTCTCAGGAGTGTTGACTTTCTTGGGTATGTTTGCACGATTCTTGACAGGGGACCTGTCTTTCCTGAGCATAGTACCAGTCGACGTGAACAGCTTCCGCTTTGTCAAATTACTAATGGGCGCATCAGTCGGCTGACGGGATGGCGCGGGCGATGGACTCGCGGTGGGCACCCAATCGTCGGGGAAGGCGGGTGGACTTTGAGGTGGTGGATTTCTACTCGGAGGAGTCGGTGGCCTTGGAAAGATGATGTATTTCTTCTTCCATAGAACGATACCAAGATCGACTTCTCCCAATGTCTTCTCGCCTTCAGGTCCAGGAATGTCAAGATCCATTGAGTGGAATCCCGACATAACTTTTGTGACCCCGACACGAGCAAATCCAGCTGGAATCTGACCAAAATGGAAGGTTGCTCCAAGTTGATATGGTAAAGCATAGCCATTCGCCACCGGATAACTAATGTTCTTCATTGGCACATGTAACTCACAATTTGTCTTCTCCGTGATATCATCCACGGGGTAGTGAGCCGCCGACGGTTCATCAACTGCAGGATCTTGTAGCTGCGTGGAACCCACGCTGCTTTTCCGCTGAGATGGGCAGACATCGACTGCAGGATCTTCTAGTCGCAGCTGAGATTCCCTTTGCTGGGTAATTGAGTGTAGTTGCTGCTGCACAGCATGCACCTGGCGTTCTAATTCCGAAAACCGGTCCGCCTCCCTCTTCTTACTTCTGCAATGTTTTTTATAACCTGCAACGTCCGCCGGAAACCCTTCACGAAAACCAATCTCGCCTCCTCTGCCTCGACATCGTCCCCAGTGTTCTTTATTCCTGAGGGCGAGTGTTAGCTCGTTGTCCACTCTATCGGGAACATATTCTCCCTTTCGGACTTTCTCTATTGCGTCCACTAGTTTTTTTACGACTTTTGTAATTCTTTTCTTCCATTTTCCCTTTGGAACAATCAGCCCTGTGTCTGGGTGCAACACTGCCCCATGCGCGAACAACCAGAACTTGGACCTGTCGGGCCAGTCATCTGTCTGTGGGGTGATCCCTTTTTGACGCAGTTCGTTTTCAAAGGCTTCCCACTTAGGCAAGGCACTCTTGTAGCCACCTGACCCCAAAGTATGGTGATATTTTTTCTTCTTAGCATTCAACTTATTTTGGGCCGATCGGGCCACAGCGACGGCCGATTTCTTATACGCCACAAATTCAGGCCACGCATCTTTTATCTTCTCTAGATGTCCAGTGAATTTTGGAGTTACTTTCTCATATTTTTTCCACAATCCTTTCTTCCAGTTGTTGAATTGCTGGGCCATCTTGTTTAGAGTCCACTCCTTGACTTTATCCTTCTTCTTCTCTGGGAGATCTGCCGGTAGGCTGAAAGATGTCAAGATCGAGTCCCAAAGGAGGTCTTTAATTCTTTTATCGACATAACTTGCGCCAATGTTGCCTTTCTTCGGCCCATTTCATTCTGCAAGGGTGATCGGGACCATGTCCCTAACAAGAACTCCGCATTGACCTACATATTTAGTTTAGATTTCTTCGGGTTTCACCGGTTTGCCATCATTAGCAACTTCGTCGATCGACAACTTTGCACCATCTGGCAGCTTTACCCTTTGGTTCGGGCCTCGTTTAGGGACGCTTGGCTTAGATCCAGAGGCCTACAAGAAAAATGTTTCGTTAATAAGTGCAAATCAATTAATGCATCTAGTGATCAACAAGACTTAATATATATATATGCCTCACCAAAGTTTCTAAGGGCACTTCGTCGTCGTCTCTTAAATTTTCTAGCTCAAGTCCCTCACCGGAGTCGTTCAAACATTTTGCGCTGAATTCCTCGTCGTCTTCTTCACCGGAATCTTCTCCATCGGAATTAACTCCATGGGTCTTCTCAAATATAATTGCTTGCATATGCTCTTCATTCTCCTCGTCTCGGATGAAGGGGACATCGACGTCCTCCATAGCTCAATGTCACTGCAAATTTAAAATTTCTTATATACAAGAATTGATACAAAAATTGCAACAAATAGTTCTTAACAACAATATTGCAACTAATTATGGAGTATTAATTTTGATTTCTAACTTTGCTAACGCAATCATCAAATAACATTGCTTTGCTAAATTTTCAATCTTTGCTAAAATTTTTAACTTTGCTAAATTTGCTACATTTTCAAACTTTGCTAAAAACTTTTCAAATTTTCTAAAATAACAACCTAAATTTTATAAATTTGCAAGATAACCTAAATTTGCAAGACCTAAAATAACAACCTTCGTGGCTGGAACCGGGCCCAAAGGTCAATTTGGCTCTGTTTTGTGTGGTTGCGGCCGAAATTTTTCTCAAACTTCTCCCAAATCTCAGACGTGCGCCTCTCCGCCTCCAGGCTCTCCAACGCCGCCTCCCTCCCGACAAAGCCCTGCTCCGGCCACCTCTGCGCCTCCCCCTCCGTCGTCTGGCCCCACGCCACCCAGGTCCCGGCCCCGAGGTCTGCAGCAGCCCCGCGCCCCTCCACGAACGCCGGCCGCACGCGCTGCCTCCCACCGTTGCCACAGCGCCGCATCCTCCACGAACGCCGGCCACGCTCTGCCTCCCGCGTCGCCACAGCGCCGCGCGCGTCCTCCACGCCGGCCACTTCCCGCGTCCACCACGCCTCCCGTCGCGCTGCGTCCACGAAACGCCGGTTGCCGTCGCCTCCGGCCCCGAGAGGTGAGCTCCTCTCCCTCTAATTAGTTTAATTAGTGTAGTTTTTTAGGTAGTTAATTTTAGAGTTAGTTGTAGATGTTAATTTTAGGTAGTTTTTGTAGATGTTAATTTTGTAGATGCAATTTTGTTAGTTGTTAATTTTAGAGTTAGTTGTAGATGTTAATTTTAGGTATTTTTGTAGATGTTAATTTTGTAGATATAATTTTGTTAGTTGTTAATTTTAGAGTTAGAAAATTAGATGTTAGAAATTTAGGGTTAGAAATTTAGTGTTTTTTAGTTTTGTAATTTTAGTAAATGTTATTAGGAAATTTAGTATTAGATGCATTGTTAGAAAATGTATTAGATGCATTGTTAGAAAATTTAGTATTAGATGCATTGTTAGAAATTTAGTATTAGAAAATGTATTACTCCCTCCGTTCATAAAAGGATGTCTCAACTTTATCAAAATTTGCATGTACCTAGACATATTGTAGTGTGTAGATACATGCAAATTATAGATACATGCAAATTAAGTGAAAGTTGAGACATCCTTTTATGGACAGAGGGAGTAGAAAATTTGTTGTTTAAACTAAGTATGAAAATTGTTAGAAAAAATGATTGTTTAAAATTGTTTCTATTAATTTAGATGCAAATTTAAGATGCAATTTTTAGATTCAAATTGTAGATGCAATTTATAGATGCAATTTATAGATGCAATTTTATAGATGCAAATTTTTAAGATGCAATTTATAGATGCAATTATATAGATGTAAATTTTATTGATTGCAGGAACATTGAGCTATGGAAGCCAACTATGTGCGAGACGAGGAGAATGAAGACCGAATTCAACAGATGATATATGAGGATGCCATAGAGAAGATCCCGATGGAGAAGCTGATGATGAATTCGCCTCACAATTTCTGATGGACTCTGGTGAGGGACTTGAGTCTAGAGAATTACTCTTAACAAACTCCGGCGAGGTATATGTATTAAGGCGATATGTTGTTGATCACTAGATGCATTAATTGATTTATATTGCACTTATTAATGACTCATTTTTCTTTTAGCTCTCCGGATCGAGCAAATTACTAAAAATCAAGGTCCACGAGGCCGGACGAAAAGGATGACGAGCGAGGATCCAAGGTTACCGATCGAGCAAATTGCTGATGACGGCGAACCGCTGGAACCCAAACAGAACCGCAGTAAATTTATAAGTCAAGATGGAGTTATTGTTAGGGACATTCTTCCGATCACCATACCAGAATGGAATAAGCCGGCGGCCGCAAACGACGATGACCCATGTTATGTCCACCAAATTACAAAAGATTTGCTCTGGGACACGCTCTTGACACATTTTAACCTCCCGCAAAATCTCACTAAAATCAAGAAGGAGAAATGCAAGCAGTGGACTCTTTCGAAGATGGCCACACAATTCCGGAACTGGATGAAAACATTAAGGAAAAAATATGAAAATAAAGATCCAGATTTTAGTGGAACACTAGAGAAGATACAAAATGACTGGCCAGCGTTTGTGGCGTATAAGAAATCGTCTACGGCTGTGACTCGATCTGCCATAAATAAGTTAAATGCTGTGAAGAAGATATACCACCATAGGTTGGGGGCAGGTGGCTACAGGACCGCCATTCCTAAGTGGTTAGCCTTTGAAGCAGAACTGCTTGCTAAAGGGATCCGTCCACAGACATATGACTGGCCCGAGAGGTCCAAATTCTGGTTGTTCGCGCATGGGGCAGGCTTGGACTCACAGACAGGGCAGATTGTTGCAAAAGGAAAATGGAAGGAAAAAGTAGAAACAATTACAAAGAAGCTTATAGTCGCAATAGATGAAGTTCGCCGGGGTGTGTTCCAACCCGATAGAGAGAACGACGAGCTGACATGGGCCCTGGGGAATCCTGAACATGTTGGACGAGCTCGAGGCCATCCCGGCGGTGTTACGTTTAAGAATGTGTGGCCGGAGTGCGCTGACAGTTATAGAACCGTAGCAGAAATAAGAAGAAGGAGTCCGAACGGTTATCGGAATTGGAACGTGTGGTGAAGCGGCAGCAGGAGCAACTGGACGCAATTAGTCAGCAAAGGGCAGCTCAGCAACAGCTAGAAGATCCTCCAGCCGATGCCGCCCCATCTCAGCGTAGAAGCAGCGTGGGTTCCACGCAAGCCGATGGTCACTACCCCGTGGATGATGTCACGGAGAGGACAGATTGTGAGCTACATATACCAACGAGGAACATATCCTTGAAGGTAGCGGTCGGCTATGCTTTACCAAATAAACCTGGAGCAAGCTACCATCTTGGTGACATTCCAGCTGGCTATGCTCGTGTCGGGGTGGATGAAATTGTGCCGGGATTTGAAATGATGGACCTTGAGATTCCTGGAGGTGACGAGGAGAAGACATTGGGAGAAGTCAAGCATGGTTTCGCCCTGTGGAACAAGAAATACATCGTCTTTCCAGACTCCTTGCCAAGGCCACCGACTCCTCCTTGTAGCAGTCCACCTCATCAGCAAAGCCCATCCCTCCCACCTCATCAGCAAAGCCCATCCCTCCCCGAGAGGGACCCCAGCGCGAGTCCATCTCGATCTCCGCCGCGTGAGGAAGCGCCCGTTAAGTTGCTCCCGAGGAAGCGCAAGCCCGGTTCACCGATTAGGAAGAAACCTAGAAAGGAGAACACACCGCCGCCTCCTGAGAAGTTACCTTGGGAAAAAACTGTCGAGGAAAATGCCACCGCCGTGAAGGCCCAACTGGATGCCTTTCTTGCACAAAAGTGAAAGTGCTCGAGCCAAAATTTACCGCTGCAATATCTCAGGAGCGCCTGGCACTTACCATCGATAACCTATATAACCCTCCACCAAAGCCGCCATCAGACTATGAGCGTTCTATTGATAAGTCATATGGCGATGAGTTGGACAAGCCGAAAAAAGGGAAACAAGTTCCCCAGCTCGGAGAACAAGCCGCACAATCGGTCCCCCTGCTCAAGGTGTTTGATGGCAAGGCCACACAAGGTTATCAACAACAAATAGGTTCGACAACTGATTACCCCATCGCTGATGTAGTATGTCAATATGTTCCCGGGAAGATTTGGTAAAGGGCAGGTTAACAACAAAAATGCGTCTGTTGCATAACTGGTACAAGAAAGCCGCAAAGGAGGGGTTTATCAGTATCATGGTGAGAGTTATGGAAGAGCACTATTTCCAAGAATACACTGTGTCCGTTGAGTTTAGCGAACTTTTTCAGTTATACAATCTCTGGGCCCTCGACAAATCTATCATCTGTTGCTATTGTCTGTAAGTGATTTATTTCTATAATTTAAGTCTTTAGCTCAGCTCGTTCATTGTCTGTAATTATCCTCACTATAATCTTTTGTGTGCTATATTATGCAGAATGAAGATGCTTGAATGCAAAAGGGATGAAATCAAGGACATTGGGTTCATTGACCCGGATAAACTTCATGAAGTCTCCATAGAAGATCCCATTCATAACAGGGATACACCGGTGACTTTGCTAAGGTTTTTGAAGCGACAAACTGACAAAACACAAATATTATGGCCATACAACTTCAAGTGAGTGTCACTGTCTTTTACACATTCTATTTTTCTCACCCGATGTTAAGTTTAATTGATGAGTAATGCATGACTGTGTATAAACGTGCGCAGGTTCCACTTTATTCTTGACATCATTAAAATGCACACTGGAGATGTTCATGTCCTTGACTCGTTAAGGAAACATCCTAAAGAGTACAAGACACATTTTGATATGCTCGCAAAGTAATTTCATTTCTTATCGCCTCTTTCGTTCATTTCCTGATATCAAGAAATTTATAACTCCTTTGTTTATTTTCTTTGTCGGCAACATTTGGAAAACATTCATCGAGAAAGATCCGGCCGGTGAATGGCCACCAAACCTGACATGGCATTTGAACCAGGTAAGTAGTACGTACTACCTAAGTCCACGCACCATTATCATACTTGATTATTATTTGATTGAATTCTATTCTTGTGTAGTATTGCCTTGAACAGCCACCGGGGACTAATTTATGTGGATACTACGTTTGCGAGTACATGCACGTTCTGACCAGCGAGAAATTGAATGGCAAAAGAAGTAAAGAAGTACGTAAACATTATTCACAACGTTATTTTTTTACCATCAGTTGGGCTGAGTTTCATTCATTTGATATATATACACACAACTCATGTACTCATTTTGATCTCATTCTTTTAAAGTTGGCAAGAAAGCGCAACGCGATACCAATAGAGCCCCGATTCAAAGCAATTGGGGAGGAATTGGCGGGATTTTTCCTTGCGGATGTCATACCTAAATTCGGAGAGTACCACTATGCTACAGATCAATAGTATGCCTCCATGTAATAGTGATCTCCATGTAATTAAGTACCTGGTACCGGGAAAACGTGATCTTCATGTACTACTTAATTTGTATGTGCATGTCATCAATGTGATCTTCATGTAATTGTATGTGTTATATATATGCATCAACTTAATCTTCATATAGTAATTTATATATACCAGAATGCGTTTTTGGTGCATCGACGTGAACCCTGTACGATGGAAACCATCCGAAACCCCTAACCCCTCCTAAAACCCTAAAATCCTAAAAATTAATCGAAATAAAAAAATATGCAAATCCCCTAGTTCTGGTTCGTGTTACGAACCGAGACTAAAGGTTCCCAGCCCCGCGGGCTACGCGTGGCCACGTGGGAGGGCATCTAGTCCCGGTTCGTAGACAACCGAGACTAAAGGATGAGGGGCTTTAGTCCCGCTTTACTAGTCTCGGTTGCCTAACCGAGACTAGAAGCCCTCTGGAACCGGGACTAAAGCCCCGTTTTCCACTAGTGCTGGCGTCAAGATCCCTCACTCCCTGACTTGGGCGGTCTTGGCTGATGCATTCGGTTAGGTGTTTTGCACTCGGAGATAAGATGAGCAGTAGTCATTGGATGGAGAATGCATGGTGGATGAGAGGCCAAAGGCAGTCAATGACGTTGGTTCACAACGTCAGCGAATCTGAACCTCACACAGACTAGCCTGTACAAAGATAATGAAGTCGAAGCATCTGCGGGCACCTTGTCCGTTTGTTGCATCCCGACTTATTTTAACCAACATTTAAATTTGAAAATCAAATATCAAATTCATACAAACTATTTCAAATGAAAGGTAATTTAAAACTGAATCTAACCCTTTTTTATAGGGTCAACTAAACGTAATCTTAACCTATGTCCGACAAGAAGACCATTAGTAATAGACTAAAGCGATGATGACGATGTGCACGTAGTGCCCATCAAGCCCTTGTGAGTCCTCTGGTTCGTTGAGCTCTAGGCCGGCGAGCTCGTGTCCAGGCGCTAGCGGGTGCATTTGATGGATGTTCTCAGTCGGCTGGACCGATGACTCACTCACAGTAGTACATATCGGACAATTTAAGTACCCAATCGAACACGAATGGACCTCTTCGTGTGTGTTAGATCATATCGCTTATCGTAAAAACATCTAGAACAAACAAAAGAACGGAACTAATCCAAAATAGACAGTAAAAATTGAAGAAAGAGTCGATACCACGACAACCAACAAATAAAGAAAATAACATATCTACCATCCTGACGCGAAGATGAACCACCTTACATTAGTAGCAAAACCCTTAGGGTAGTCGTATTTGTCAGTGGAGCGCTGAAAACGTACGCGCCACCGGTATAGCCCTACCAGTGGCGCATGAAATGTAAGTACGTGACACCAATAAGTGGGACCCAAGAGTCCACTCGGCCAGAACATGGTAGTGGTGTCTCTCATATGTTGTGCGCCAGTATAAGTTTACCACAGGTGGCATGCTAATCCCTCGCACCACCCGTATTGACAGGTCGTGGCGCGTGTACTATTCGGCGTGCCACCAAAATGTTGCATAACCCTTAGTTTATTACTCGGGTAAAATAAGAAGAAGCCACTAAATCGGCGCGTCTTTAATAAACCTGACTCGGGCTAGCTGGAGAGGGGAGAGCCCGAGGAGACGCCCTACCTCTCGCACACCGTGTCAAGTCGAAGAGCAGGCGCACGCTGACGTAATGCCATAAAATCCCCTCTCTAGTGAGGGGATCATCTTGCCACTTCCACCGGTTGAGCGCCATGCCGAGAGCCCCCAACAGCAGCGGACGCGGGTGGCCGCCGTTGTCCAAACGCATACGAGGGCGGCCGCCATTGCGCAAGCCATCCGACGTGGCGGAGAAGGATTCAAGCAGCTGCGGTCGCAAACACGGGCGCGGACGGCCTCTGTTGCGCAAACTATCCAACGAGGCGGAGGAGGCTTCAAGCAGCCATGATGACGGAGGCAGACGGCCGCCGTTGCCCGAATGCTGGCGCGGACGGCTGCCATTGCCCACACCATCCAACCCAGCGCCTTCACCGCATTCATCTCCTTCACTGCCTTCATCGCCATCATCGCCTTCGTCCTCAGAAGGCTCACTAAGCGGGCTGTAAGGATTCGAGTTCATGGTGCCTTTGCATCCGGCCGAATAGGGGAGCCTGCTGTCGGCTGAAGCTTCCGGACAAGTTTGCGCACAAACTTGAAGCCCAACCACCTGGCCTGGCCCATCAAACTTAAATGGGTTCGCCCATCATGAGGGAACGGGTCGTACCACCTAGAGCCAACGGCCTGACCCACCTAAGCGAACGGGCACGCCTAACCTTAATGGGCCAGCTCATATGAGCTTAATGAGCAGCCCACATTTGCTTAATGGGCCAGCCCACTTTAGCTCAATGAGCCAGCCCACTTAATATTAATGGGCCAGGCCACATAAACTTACTAGACCAGCCCACGTAACCTTAGCGGGCCATCCCACTTAATATTAACGCGGAAACCTACTTAGTCTTAACGGGCCGGTCCACTGAAGAGTAACATGTCTGTTGTGTCATAGGTGTCACGGGCAAGAAGTAGGGTGTTGAAGAGAACATGGGCCTATAAGGCGATGGGAGGATTCCGGTGACGGAGTAGACACGGGTTTACCTAGCTTCGGGTTCCACGGTGGTGGCAGAACCCTACGCGCTGCTATAATTCACTAGATGGAAAATATGTGTACAGATTACAAACGATTGTGTATGAGAGCGTAACCCTAAGCTAGGTTCCCGTAGGTCTGGATTTATGTAGGCAGCCAGACCTAGGGCTTACATGTAAGGGCGAACCGACTAAAGCAGGGAAACTAGATATCAACGGTCGCCGTTATCACCTTGGTCCTCAAGTCTTCTAGATGGCGGCTCCATCTTGTTCGCTTGAAGCCGGATTCCGCTTTGTCATACGCTTCAGCCACTAGTAGGAAAACCCAATTCTATGGAAGCTTATTCTGTGGCGCACCTCATAGCCGTGCGCCACAGAATCTTATTCTGTGGCGCACCAGCCATGGTGCGCCACAGAATAGCCTTATTCTGTGGCGCACGGCTATGAGGTGCGCCACAGAATAAGCGCGGGCCCCACACCAACGCACGGGTCTGCCACTTTTGACCTTATTCTGTGGCGCACTGGGTCAGGTGCGCCACAGAATATGTTTATTCTGTGGCGCATCCATGCAGGTGCGCCACAGAATAAGGTGCTCTGGCCCCACAAATAATTGGGGGAACTATTCTGTGGCGCACCCCTAACTGGTGCGCCACAGAATAAGGCTATTCTGTGGCGCACTGGGTCAGGTGCGCCACAGAATAACTGTACCAGATATTTTATAAGGCCATCTCCACCCACTTTCCCCTACCCATTGCTCATTTCCTCTTCTTCCTCCTCTCCTCCCAACTCGTGGTGCTCCTCCTTCCCATCCATTTTTGACCATATATTTCTCCTTTTTTTTTAGTTAAACTTATTTTGGTTGATAGACTCCTCCATACATAGTCTCCTCTCTCCCATCTTCTATTTTGGATCAAATCTACAAGGTGAGAAAGGTTATTGTGCTTTGACCATCTTGTTGGAAATGTTTGGAGGTACCTTGAGAGACCCTTGAGATTGCCGGAACGTCGATTAACTTCCGTTCCGGCAACTTCGGGTACTCCATATGTCCCTTTTTTAGCAAAGGTCATGCCGGATTTTTTCGTGAAATTTGGCATGACTTTGCTAAAAATAGGACATGTGGGGTATTAATTGTGCTTGTGCTTCCGACCATCGTGTCGTTGAGATGCCGGACTGAGATGTGTTGTGTGTGTTTGTGTGTGCATGCATGTTGCGGCTCTAATTAAGTTATGTACTCTCGTTTCTTCTCTATGTATAGCGCGTAGTCAACCATGGTCATAATGATGAGCTCCAGTCAAATCAGAACATACAAGGACCAAGCGAAGGCGGACATGATTCGGTCCAACGGGAGGCAGATAAGATGTCCGTGTCGAAAATGCAAACATGAGAGGTGGATACACCCTGATTCTGGATTATTGGAGGAGCACCTGCTCAGGCACGGTTTCATGCCGGAACAAGCCAAACAAGATCATCGTCATGACGAAGGAGATGCCCGCGGCGGACAAGATGATGATGACGAAGGAGATGCCGGTGACGGACAAGATCATCATGATGACGAAGGAGATGCCGGCGGACATGATCATCATGACGAAGGAGACGAGCAGACCCCGCTAAGTTCGGGCTTGCAGGATGCTCATTTTCAAGAACTGCTTCTCAGTCAGACGAGCAACGACAGAGAGAAAGCCAAGCTAGCGCAAATGGGGATAGACGGGATCACTCCGTTGTATCCTGGGTGCCGGCCTCAGGATACGCGCTTGCAAGTAACGCTTAATGCTATGGAGATGAAGTCGGGAAACAGTTGGACCGACAAGAGCTTCAACCAGAACCTGAAATTCTGGCACGATATTCTCCCCGAGGGTAACACATTACCAACTACTATCGAGGAGGCCAAGAAAGTCCTGTGCCCTCTTGACCTACCGCACGAGAGATACCACGCCTGCATCAATGATTGCGTAATTTATCGGGGCGATTACGAGGACTTGACCAAATGTCCGGTGTGCGGTCACGGACGGTACAAGAGTGGAAAGAAGAAAAATCCTCGAAAAGTGGTATGGTACTTTCCTATCACTCCCCGTCTTCAGCGGTGGTTCGTGGATCCTAAGGAAGCAAAGCTCATGCAATGGCACGCGGAAAGGGAGAAGCCCGCAGAAGATCCGGAGAAGGGCACCATCCTGACACACCCTGCAGACGCTAGCAATTGGCAAGCATTGGACATCGCCTTCGAAGATTTTGGGCGCGACGCAAGGAACGTCAGGCTGGGTATGTGCACAGATGGAATGAATCCGTTCTTCAATGGCACACATAGCACCTGGCCCGTGTTTGTATGGCCTTACAACCTTCCCCCGTGGCTGTGCACGAAGTCAAAGTACATACACATGAGTATGCTTATTCAGGGTCCGAAACAACCAGGTGTCGACATACATCTGTATTTCGAGCTGTTGAAAGAGGAGTTAGAAACGTTATGGAAGACGCCTGTCCGTACGTGGGACGCCTACACTAAAGAATATTTCAATATGAGCGCCGCGTTGCTCACGACGGTGCAGGACTATCCTGGAATGTCGTCTGTATCGGCCCAGGTGGGCCACGGATTCTGTGGATGTATCAGGTGCATGGATGAGACCCCGCATATCCAGCTACCAAGAATACAAGGGTCTTCGAAAACCGTGTACCCAGGGGCTCGAAGGTGGCTTCGCATGGACCACCAGTGGAGAAAACGCGGGGATTTGTTCGATGGTCAAGAAGAAAGAGAAACAAAACCGATCCCGAGGACCGGCATGGAAATTGATGAGCTTTTGACAAATTGGGAGGAGTGCCCTGCGCCGGGAAAGAAGCGACCGAGGGTAAAACCGCTGCTGGGTGTATGGAAAGCGAGGTGTGCTTTCCATGACTTGGAGTACTGGAAGGTCCTCCACACGCCCCATAGCCTCGATGTAATGCACATTACGAAGAATGTTACCGAGGCTGTTCTTGGCACTCTTTCAAACATGCCGGAAAAGACCAAGGATGGGAAGAAAGCACGATACGATCTGAAATGGCTTGGCATCAAGAAAGATATTCACGGCCCCGATAGTGATGATGATGATGATGATAATGATGACCAGACGGAAGGGACTCAAGGTCGCCGCAAAAGGAGGAAGAAGAGCGCGGTTGTGCTTCCACCTACCTGCTTCACTATGAGTCCGGAGGAGCTCAAGCAGTTCTACAAGTGCCTCTTAGGAGTCAAATTTCCTAACGGTTACGCGGGGAAGACAAGCAGATATCTGGACGAAACAAAGAAGAGGTTCAGCGGGATGAAGTCTCACGATTGTCATGTGCTTATGACGCAGATAATTCCCGTTGCGATCCGAGGGATAATGGACGATCATGTCCGTGATACGCTGTCTGCACTTTGCAACTTTTTTGACGTCATCAACCGTAAGTCGATCGGCGTGAGGCAGCTCCAGAAGATACAGGATGAGATCGTGGGGATACTATGCGAGCTCGAGATTTACTTCCCGCCCGCGTTCTTTGACATCTGCGTGCATCTCCTTCTCCACGTCGTTGATGACATACTGAAGCTCGGTCCGACGTTCCTGCACTACATGATGCCGTTCGAAAGGCAAAACGGTGTCATCAAAGGATTCGTTCGCAACAGGGCCCGTCCAGACGCAAGCATGGCCAAGGGCTTTCTGACCAAAGAGTGCATCACCTTCTGCCAGAGTTATCTAAGCACCGAGAACGAGGATGTTGGTCTGGCCACCAGGCCGCACGTCGGCAGGCTCGCTGGTTTTGGTCACCGTGAGGGCTACCGCTCACTCCCTGTCTTGATTGATGGTCGACACGTCGACTTCGATAGGGCTCACCGGGTCGCGCTACAACACTTAGAATTGATCGAACCTTGGGTGGAAGAGCACAGAAGCATAATCGAGAAGAACTACATCGACCTGGGCCGGCCGAGGAAGAACGGAGACGTAACCATAGAGCACAACTCCAGCTTCACGCGTTGGTTCAGGGAAAAGCAACTGTCCGAATCACGGGTCAGAAAGCCAAGTACGGAAGATGAAAAACTCATATTCTCCATATCACAGGGCCCCGCGCAGAACGTGAAGACCTATCAGACGTACGACATCAATGGTTACAGATTCTGCACCGAGGAAAAGGACAGGAGTAGCGAATATCAAAACTCAGGAGTAACTATGCTATCCTACGCCGATGACGAGGCTACCGTCAAACAAAGATACTTCGGAAGGATAGAGGAGATATGGGAGCTCAACTACTGTGGAGAGTCGGTGCCAATGTTCCGTGTGAGATGGGCCAAGGACGTCGTCAAAGAAGGCCGGTATTTCACCACCATGGTTATACCCGAAGCCAACTCGAAGAAAGCCTCCGCGAAAAATGAGCCATGGGTACTCGCTAGCCAAGTTGAGCAATGCTTTTTCATTACCGACCCGTCAAAGCCTAGCCGTGTTGTCGTGAGGAGGGGCAAGAGGAGCATCATCGGAATGGAAGGAGGCGCCACCGAGCAAGAATTGGACAAGGAGCCAAAGATCGAGGAGGAATTCGACAAGTTCTTCGACATGCCTACTACTAATTCTAAAGAAAAAAGGAAGACCTCCCTACCTACCAAAGGTTGTCCGTTCACGCGAAGAAGTCTCAAGGTGACCGGCCTAAGCTATTCAACCGCCAAGAAGGGAAAGAAGAAATGCTAGTTTGGAACCGGCCGGGACGAAGATCGAAAACTTTTTTGTGTATTATATATAATTTGTTTTGTATGAGAGACAAGCATATTTGTATATATGTAATTTGATATATATGGCACAGTTTCAATATTTGTATTAACTGTTTTTTATTAACATGTGTGTAAAAACAGAAAATTTAAATAAAAAAACCAACTATTAACTTTTTTTTTATTAACATGTGTGTAAAAACAGAAAATTTAAATAAAAAAACTAACTATTCTGTGGCGCACCCTTATCGGGTGCGCCACAGAATAAGCTAATTCTGTGGCGCACCTCTAGGTGGATGCGCCACAGAATAAGGTCCTTAACACGATAACCCTTCGCTTCTGCGCTAGCACGCCGCCAGCCAACTATTCGTCTCTCCCTCGCCGCCGCCTCCCCGCAGGAGCTCACCACGCCCACCTCCTGCTCCTGCACGCCCACCCCCACCTCCTGCTCCTGCACGCCCCTCCGCCGTCGGGGTCGACCCCAGCCCCTCCGCCGTCGCCGCCTGAGGAGGAGGAGGAGATCAAGCCCCCACCCCCACCTCCTGCTCCTGCACGCCCACCCCCACCTCCTGCTCCTGCACGCCCCTCCGCCGTCGGGGTCGACCCCAGCCCCTCCGCCGTCGCCGCCTGAGGAGGAGGAGGAGATCAAGCCCCCACCCCCACCTCCTGCTCCTGCACGCCAAGGAGGGCGCCGACGACCGGGAGCGCATCTCAAGGCCGGCCACGAGCAGGAGGTCGCCGGGCATCTCGCTCACAAGGCCCACCGCCGAGACCACGACGACGCCTCTGTCCTCTACCTCGTCGACGTCCTCACCGAACCCAAAGGTCCAAATTTTTTTCTTTGGCCGCGCTCGAATGAGAGTTTCGCCTCTTAAATGATAGGAACAGGAGTTTATTTAGTTGACTCAAATAGTTTTACTGGAATTGGTTTTCTTTGGAGTCGGTTTTCCTCAAAACCCGACTGGGATGGGCAACTGTTGGAGTCAGTTCATGTTTTTTCTACTAAAACGACTTAGGTACCATCTCTAGTTTGGACTGAATGAACTAATTTGATCATATACTGCAAAGTGAAGTCCAAAATTCTCCGTATTACAAACTTTTCAAGTTAGCTCGAATTAATTTTTGAGCTGAACTGGCTGTGACAGGGATGCAAGAGGGGAACAAGAGGTGCTTCTTTTCTGTGCTACCACAACCATCGTGTCGTGGATGTTGCCGGCCGGAGATGCCAGCTTCTTTTCTGTGCTACCACGACCATCGTGTCGTGGATGTTGCCGGCCGGAGATGCCAGCTTCTTTTCTGTGCTACCACGACCATCGTGTCGTGGATGTTGCCGGCCGGAGATGCCGGCAACATGATTTGTGAAATCTATGCAGGTACCCCGAGAGGCCCTTGAGATTGCCGGAACGTCGATTAACTTCCGTTCCGGCAATTTCGGGTACTCCATATGTCCCTTTTTTAGCAAAGGTCATGCCGGATTTTTTCGTGAAATTTGGCATGACTTTGCTAAAAATAGGACATATGGGGTATTGTGCTTGTGATCCGACCATCGTGTCGTTGAGATGCCGGCCGGAGGTGCCGGCCGTAGATGTGTTTTTTTTTTGTTGGAAATGCTTGCAGGTACCCCGAGAGGCCCTTGAGATTGCCGGAACGTCGATTAACTTCCGTTCCGGCAATTTCGGGTACTCCATATGTCCCTTTTTTAGCAAAGGTCATGCCGGATTTTTTCGTGAAATTTGGCATGACTTTGCTAAAAATAGGACATATGGGGTATTGCGACTAGTGCATGGGCCGGGGTATCTTAGTACTTATTAGTTAGGTGATTTTTTTATCTTAAATTTGTTATACTAACTTTTTGCCTCTTTTTAATGCAGTGCAAACATGGCCGACAATGACGAGGCTGGGGTTTCTGGAACAAGGGGCGAGGAACCGATGGAGCAAAATATTATGATTCCGAGTTTCATCTCAGAGGCGGTGACAAAGACGTTCATGTCGCTCTTTACAACTATATGTGAGTCTGTCAGGGTTTGGACTGAGGGAGGGAAAAAAGGGCCTGCCCCAGTGATCAGCTTCGGCTCCAGACAGTACCCAATACTGCCTCCAGAAGATACAGCAGATACAGCAGAGAAGAAGAAGAAGCACAGGAAGAGGAGTAAGCCAGCTCCGAAGACGAAATGTAGCACCCCGGGGTATGTCCGGAGTGATCCCATGATACCACCCCGTGCGGGTGACTTGTCGTCCCGGTTGCATGAAGCTGGTCAACCGATACTGCCTTCGGAGCTGCTCCACCTCGCAGATGGATGCATGGCCCCTTTGCAACTTGCTATCTTGAAGCTAGAGGACAACCTTCTTAAAGACGAGAATCCAAACTACCCGGTGTTCACTGTCAAGGTGCCAGACTATGTTGACTTCGTTGATGAATCTCCAGCGGATCTGTTCTTCATATCGTGCGAGGACGTCTTCAACTTGTTTCACTTTAAACGGCTGGACTATAACTTGGTCCGCCTATACGCGCTCAGCCAAGCGATGATGATCAGGAGAGAACAAACCCCGTACGTCAAGGTAGTGGATCCCTACTACATGCGGGACAGCCAGCTGGAGGAAGGATCACCGACACGGGCCAGGGCCACGGAGTACCTCCAGAGAATCATGCTGAACATGAGCACAAAGACCAGCCTTCTTCTGCCTTTCTTTTTCAAGTAAATCCGCATCTAGTCGCCGCTGTCGTATCTTATGCTTTCTTATAGATTTCTTCTGTTGTGTTGATCCTTTCCAATATTCCATTTCAATTGTGTTGAGCAGTGACAAGTACTCAGTACTCATCGCCGTGCACCCGACGTGGTCAGTTGCCACATATTTAGACTCAGGGACGACGCCGAAAGACTACACTAGAATTAAGGGTGTTCTCAATGAGGCTCTCGAGGGCTACGCCAAAAACGGAGGTTCCTTCGAGAAGAAAGGGAAACATGTAATTGACAACACACACAAGTTTCACCATGGGACTGGGTTTCATTGCATCAAGCAAAAGTCTGGCAACGTGGATGCCTTCTACGTCCTCTTACACATGAAATCGTATGTCCGGGATGCAGTGATAACGAATTTGCCATATCGTCTCCAAGAATGGGTCAAATATGATGAGGATCTCACCGATGATGACCTTAGAGCAGACTTCCATCGCATCCAGTTACAGTTATCGAAAATCATCCTGGAAGATGTCAAGACAGCAGGGGGGTCCTTACACAACGCCAGAGGTAGAAACCTTGCTTCTTTCTTTTCTATATTAGATGAATAAATCATACTCTAGTTATATCATGCATTAATCAAATATATATCCCAACCGATTTTCAGCGTTGTCTAAGTGGGAGATCGAAGAACGCCTAGATAAGCAGAATGACAGGAGGACGTGGATGACGAAAGACGGCATTAATCCGTTTCCGGAGCGAATCAGGAAGAAGGATCCATCATACGGGTTTTTCTCTATTTGATCTTTTTGTGGTAAGTTGATATGCACGAGAAGACACATCTCGTGCCACTTCTAAGTATGAGGCATTAATTTTTTTCAATTTGTCTTTGACTAAATCTAGTCTTTTGAATCTTATTTTAATTATGTTCCAATTCATTCTTGTTTATAGTTTTGTATCCTCTAGAATGCCGATGATTCAAACGTTGTGACACTATATATGTGATTCAGGGGCGACGTGAGTGAGACCTGTGTGCCTTCTACTTGGTTCCACAAGGTTATCAGGATTCCTTGTGTGTTCTCGATAATATTCTACGTATATATGAGGCATTAACTTTTTTGAATCTTGTTTTGTCTTTGGCTACCTCTAATTTTTCAGACGATGCGATATACTTTTAGTTATGTTACTTTAATTACCTAGCTCTAGTCTTATTTATAGTTTTGTATTCTCTTTAATCAGAATTCTTGATTTTATTTGACTAACACTTTCATCTTTGTCTTGTGTACAGATAGATGACGAAGTGGTACGCGGAGACAAACTCAAGGGCCTCTCGGCAAACCGTTCCCGGCGCCGCTCCGCTCGTAGCGCTCGCGAAGAAGGCTACATGAGATCGTCGTGTTCCCGCTATTGCTCACCGTCAACGCCGAGATGTAATCTATTCGATCCTAGTGTAGGCGGTGAACACTTCATTTTGTAACGTGGGCAACGATTCGATGAACTTTTGTATATCTCAACAATTGTGTAAAACTTCCGCACTTTTGTATCAACTTGTGATGACATATATTAGTAATGTGTTTGTTTTGATATATCTGTGAAAATATATCTCTGTTTCTGTTATATCTGTGTAAATATGAAATATACATGTATTCTGGTATTATACTGGTATTTGGTATTTGTATGAATATACGGGTACAGTACTGCGCAGTAATTCTGTGGCGCACCCTGGACTATTCTGTGGCGCACCCTATTCGGTGGCGCATGGTTGCACGGGTGCGCTACAGAATAGTTATTCTGTGGCGCACCAGGCTCGGTGCGCCACAGAATAGCCTCTATTCTGTGGCGCACCAGGTGGTGCGCCACAGAATAGCTTATTTAGTGGCGACTATTCTGTGGCGCACCACCCATGCGCCACAGAATAGCAAAATGGTGCGCCACAGAATAGTTTTTCTGTACTAGTGAGCCTACTGGGCCGCCTGGCAAAGCCTGTGGCTTTGCCACCCATGGGTCACCCTTGCAGGCTGGCTTAGGACCACTCCGCAGGTATACCCGTTTGGTATAACCCAGACAATGTGTGCCCACTTTGAGGCACTAGGCCTTAGATGGGACTTGCATGTACCATAGTTTGTAACTCGTGGCAGAAGAGATGACGGCGTGAGCCTCAGATGGACTTGCATATACCATAGTTTGTAACTCGTGGCAGAAGAGATGACGGCGTGATAGTGATCTTAACAGAGTTTGCCGTGTGTTTTATACACATCTACCATGACATTTTTTCCCGTGGTTGATGGCGCGACCACCTACCACGATTCCGGGAATTGTGGTTAAAGCATCAGCCACACCTCTTTTGCTACGGTATCCTATCATGGACAAAAAAAATTGCCATGAAAAACTAACTTTCTACCACAAAAATCAAGCATGGCAACAGCTACTTTTTCTTCTAGTGAGATAGCATAAATAAGTAGACAAATTTAACGAGATACATTGGCTCAAGTCCCTTACATTTCTCTAATAAATATTTCACAACCAAATATACAACCACAATGATTGAACAAGGTACTACTAAAACTAACACAAACTTCATCTTTTTTGTGAGTCGGTCATTCCAGTTTAGCATATTTCATCTCATTCATTTATGAAATGTGTGTAGCTTGCATTACCATATAATGCACACTGAGCCCACGCCTTAGACTTTCGCCAGCCTCATTTGATTTTCTTCAGTCTGCATCTCTCTTTCTTCAGTTAACTGCTTGTTTCCTTAGCAGCCACACCTCATCATGCAAATAATCGATCAACTGAGTGTGATAGTCATTTTTCAGATAGTTGCGCAAGGTATAGAAACAACAACCAACACCCTATAAATCATACTGAAATTTACACTTACAAATCATACAAAAACAAGGAAAAGACATCGCAAGAACACTGACTGGACGCAGTCTGCATGTGTGTAGTGCCTCCTTCCAGGCACCTTATCACTGAAGTTGCATTCCCTTGATGATTGGTCCTGCAACGGATCCTCGCGATATATGGTAGGAGAATGCCCGGGCTCCTACTAAAGAGAGCAGGAAGAGGACAAGCTGTTGGAGGTCGACATGATTATTGGCGGGGAGAGCTGCAACGGGGATGCGGGACAGCTATGGTTTCTCTTGGCGGTGCGGCGTATGGGCAATATGTACCGGGAATAATGGTCAATAATCAAACCTAGGCTAGCTCCAAGTCAAAACCACATTTTATCGATTGATAAGTCCAAAATGTATCTATAATTTTTGATTGTTTCATCTTATTTTTACACCATAGCTCCATGTTTTACAAAGGTTTTATAGCATTTATTGGACTAACCTATTAATCCAGTGCCCAGTGCCATTTTATTTTTATTTGTGTTTTTGTGTATGCGTTGCAGAAAAAGGTTGAAAGATAAACTTTCTCGGAAAAATCTCAAACAACTACCAAAATTCTTTCGGGAGAAATAAGCCATGAATCCGGAAGGGTAACTAGCACGTCCCACTCGTGGCCAGGAGGGCACCCGCGAGTCCAGCCCACGGCTTCGCCTCGGTTACCGCCTCGCGAAGCGTATTCGCCTATAAAATCCCCCTCGACAAAACATAGCCACCGTCATCTTTGAAACCTTAGTTCGGGGTTTCAGAGTCCTGTTCCGGCACCCTGCCGGGATGGGAATCCACCTTGAAGCCTTTTGCATTGACCTTGCTGCTCCTAATGGCGATTTTTTGATTAGTCCCTCTTTGGATCTAAGGGATTTTACTTGTAGCTATGTGGTTATCTCTCTCCCATGATGTGATCTTGATTGTAATCATGAGCATTGATAATGTAATTGACTTATATGATTTTTCTCCCTCTATTTCCTTTATGGAATGGATGTGATTTTGCTCACTTGATGATATCTAGGATAATACCATGGGGACTATACAGATAATAGATTAGAGGGATATTGATCATGAGTTTGTTCTTAGCTGTTGGATTGAATAATGGAATCATGAGGTTTCTTGATGCTTATGTTTAGTACAATTTCCTTATAGTATCATATGGTGACAGTGTGGTTACCATTTGGATATACTGGAAAGACATTATTCAAGAGTTGTTTGTGGGGTTTGTTAGTACGATATTTGGATCCTCATAGTGACGTGGGGTGTCCATAGATGTGTTCAATTATGGCAATGATATTGAGAGTAGTCACTAGCTAAAATATGATCCCTAAGCCTTTTTTGCAAGCATTAAAATACCATTGTAGTCACTTTTCATACTTGTACCTTACTGCCATTTTTATTTCAGATTATAAAAACCACCTTTTATCATCTTGTTGGGTTAGGTAAGCAATACTCACACCTTGACAACGAAGCTCTTTTCTAGCACCGTTATTACTAGTATTTTATTATCTCTTCGCCGTACTAGTGCACATATACAACTGACAATTGTATTAAAATGTATTGGGAATACAAGAGACTTCCTATATCTTAATTGCAAGATTATTCGAGAGTGATACATTCAACCTACGCCTCCCAGAGTTCGATAAACCTTTGGGTGATTAAATTAATAAAAATTGTTGATGTCCTACAAACCTCTAACCTACCCAACATAGACTACAAAAATAGAATCGTTTAGAACACATCATCTGCCACATTTCTACAGAAAACCGGGTTAGGGAGGGATTTCTCTGTTTGCAAGAAACTGTGGTACAAATCAAGGCACAATTGCGTTAAGGGGTATGGATCCACTCAGATGGTTTATAGGTGAAAGGTGTATTTCATCCAAATTAACGTTAATATGTGCTTAGAAAATTAGTCCCACCTCGGGTACGGATAGAAAAACTTTTCATTATAGGAACTCCCAAGTAGTGGGAGGGGAAAGTCATCTCTGACCGCGTGCCTGCTGAAGAATGACCCCAATCTGAAATTGAAAGTTCAAAAAGTACTTTGCTGGTAAGGAAAAATTGTAAGGCTATACTAAGCAGATAGTTGACCCACAAATGAATTGAAGTTGGGTTTATTTCAAATGAATTCAAAATTTTGAAAATATCAAATTAAGCTTAAATTAATAGAACAATCAAACTTTTCAAAGAGGTTTTATAATTTATAAAAGTTTCTAAAGTCAAGAAAATTGTGCTTTTATAAAAAAATAAATCTTTTGAAAAATCCAATGAAATTCAATCCTACAAATGAAACAACCACCATGCAAAAAATACCAAAGGACGTGAATCCTTCAAAATTACTATAAAGATCCTTCGTATCAAAAAGGCCCGACAGTGTGTTTGCTCAACTAGTACTAGGGCCGACTACAACCAGCACCCCGGATTATATAAAGGGTAAAATCGTACAAGAACTAAACTCGCATAAAGAAAGTGTCAACGATTAAGCACTGTTGCTTCAGTTCGATGGCAAAGTCGGCCTATCATCCCTTGTTCTTAGGTTCTTATTCAAGCATCAGCTACGCCGCCATCGGGAAGTCCGGAGAACAAGGTACGCTATTTCTGCTGGCTGTTAGTGCGGAGGAGGATCCTCACCCCGACAGGCTGATCACCAGCGTGTTGCTCTTTGCGGGAAGGAGGATGAAGATGCTGACCATCTGATGCTGCACTGCTGTTTCACGAGCCAGGTTTGGCGCCGAACTGCGGCTTGGTCTGGCTTCCAGGCCTTTAGCCCCCCTGCCCAGCCCTTGGCTGGTTTTGCGGACTGGTGGAACCGGACCAGTTCTCAGGTAGATGCCATTCAGCAGAAAGACCTTGACGGTGCGATCGCTTACGCTGCCTGTAGAGGTATCTGGCGCGAGCATAACACCCGTATCTTCGAAAACCGCTACTCGAATGTTACTGCAGTTTGTACAAGCATTAGGCTTGATGTTGTTGCTAGAAGGAGAGCTCTCTTCAGGTTCAGGATGATCAACGAGAGTTGTTAGCATAAAACGCGACTTTGGCGCAGCAATTGCGAAAAACCGCGACAATGAATTTTGTTCGCGTATAACCGCAACTTTGGTGGCTGGGTTCGCAATGTACACACATTTTTCGTTAAACGCGAATTGACACCGAATCTGACATGTGGGACCCACCCAAAAGCTGACGTGGCATTGGAACCCCACTTGTCGGGACCAATTTGCAATTTTTTGACTGGGCCCCACTTGTCAGCCCATGGGAGCCTATTAAAAATAGAAAAATGTCTAAAAAAAAACTTCAGGCTCTCCAAGACGCCGGCGCGGCTCTGCTCCTGCCCCATGGACGCCAGCGCGCCCTGTTCCCCGGCGCCGTCCGAAGCTCCCGCTCCCACTTCATGCGTCGGCCTTCCCCCTCCCGCTCCCGCGCCGGCCGCCGCCCATCCCCCTCCCGCGCCGGCCGCCGCTCCCGCGCGTGCGCCGGCCGCCGCCCATCCCGATCACGCGCCGCCATCCCCCTCCCATGCCGGCCGCCGCTCCCCCGCGCACGCATCGGCTGCCGCCCATCCCCCTCCCGTGCCGGCCGCCGCTCCCCCGCGCCCGTGCCGGCCCGCCGCTCACGCGCCGCCCATCCCCCTTCCACGCCGGCCGCCGGCCTTCCCGCTCGCGTGCCGGCCGTCGTCCTCCCGCTCGCCCGACGGCCGCTGCCCATCCCGCTCGCGTGCCGGCCGCCGACGGCGGTGGAGAGCAGGGGGCTAGCCGTAGGTGGGGCGGTAGGTGAGGCGGGGGCTCGCCGGAGGTGGGGCGGGGGCTCGCCGGAGGTGGGGCGGCAGGTGAGGCGGGGGCTCGCCGGACGACATCGTGAAGTATTTTTTTTAGACATTTTTCTATTTTTAATAGGCTCCCATGGGCTGACGAGTGGGACCCAGTCAAAAAATTGCAAATTGGTCCCGACAAGTGGGGTTCCAATGCCACGTCAGCTTTTGGGTGGGTCCCACATGTCAGATTCGGTGTCAATTCGCGTTTAACGAAAAATGTGTGTACATTGCGAACCCAGGCCACCAAAGTTACGGTTATACGCGATCAAAATTCATATGCGCGGTTTTTCGCAATTGCTGCGCCAAAGTCACGGTTTTATGCTAACAACTCGATCAACGATGATGGTGGCTAATCCTTGTCCCGTCCTCTCTCGGCTGCCAAATTGGCATGCCTGTAAATAACCTTATATCTGTATCAACCTTCTCTCCTTCCTTATAATAGAACGGCAGTGCTCCTGCCTACCTATGGTCACCAGTTGGCTTGCATCTATGGTGGCGAACACTTTCTATCAATAGAGCGATATGCTTTTCTTTTCTAAGACACAGAACTTGATAAATAATTTCTATGCTTGATTGTTTCTACCGATGCATTTGTGAAAATGAAATTCCCAAGAATATTAAGCATTCAGTGGTTCAATGAAGATTGTAATCAGGTAAGTTCTATAAATAACTCAATACTGATCAATCGATAGAGTGCGGTCATGGCTGATTGGGAATTTGGGTTGCTTATTTGCCAACGGGTCGCCACTGCCACGCGGATCCGACGGTTTAGGCTGTAGAAAATGAACCCCACTTGATGCAAATGGTAAGACTTAAGTGGTACTCGAGGCCACCTTATGGGAGGACCACCATTAACAACGTCTGGTGCTTCGGCTGCTGACATAATGATCACTTTAGCGAGCCGTCTACTTCTGGTTCATCAATTCCTGCTATGGCCACTTTCTACGTGTACATCAACCGAATTGTGGAAGATGCGTGTTTTTCTCCTATATAGACCCTTGCTACACTGCTCGCTATGATACCCCGCCACTAAACACCTGCAGGAACAGCAGCAGGGCTCGGTTAGCTCCTAAGCGCTGAAAACTGAAGAGGTGATGGGTTCTACTAACGAAGCATGTATACGATTGAGCATGCCCCGCTCGATGGCGTTCTTGAGCGTAAAGCGGATCCCTGAATCCTGATCCGACCGAGAACGCTCAAGAACGCCACTGAGCAAGGCCTGCTCGGGATCATGTTGGGCGCCGGCCATCGCGGGACACCTTGCTGCGGCTGCTAGCATTGTACAATCTCTTGTCCTGCAAGGTGGATGAAGGTAAGGATGCCTCTTCGCTTGGGGTCACGTCCTAATATCGAGACGATGTGGCAGTCTATGTCCCTGCTAATACTCCCTAAGTGCAAGAAAAGGTATTTCCTAAACTTTCATCACATGATGTTGACAAAAAAAAGCAACGGCGATTCTACTCTTTCTATCACTCAGATGATAGTGTGTGTTCTCTTTTTAGTTTTTATCCCTAGCGGGAATTTGACAAGAAAAATTCTTTAGCATGTTCACTATTTCTGTCATATAGCTAATAATACTACAAGTATACACCATTTAATGCACATCATTCCCCTAATGTTCTAGACAGTAGTTGGTCAATCCTAAAATCAATATAGGAGAATAATATCGCTATGTAAATACATCAAGGTCAAACATAAAGCAAGATTGCATATGAATATATCATCCCACAAGTACAAATCCACCATCAAATTACATAAACCATGTGGCATGCTGTGTAAAGCAATGATATTACACGGGGAGAGATGATCAATCTTCTGCCACAAATCCACGGTGCAAGCGCTTATTTATGTCCAATTGATGGTGGAAAGTGAAAAGGAGTCAATTGTTTAGGAGGATATGCGACTTACAAAAAAAGATAGATGGGCCCTTCATAGAGGAAAGGGGTGATTTCAGGCCGTAAGTTTTTCGAAAACAAATTTCAAAAAACTTAGGAGGAGCTTGCTCATGTCAATGGTATATCATAGCGGGGGGTCCATTCCCCTGTCACGCCTTTAACCTTTTTTATATGCACCCTTTGTCAATTTTTGCTTCTTTGCCACCATTTGAAATCTACTTTTTATTTTTCTTGTTTTCTCATATATATATTTTACAAGGCTTAGATTATAGTCCAAAAAATAACACTCCTCCCCAGAATTGCAAACTTTAGATCATGGCTAACCGAATCCTACCATGCCAACAGTCATGTTTCCCAGTCGAGAACTTTTGTTTCGCAGGTGAGCATGGGTCTGAAGTGAGAGACGATATGTCATGACGTTATTAATCCTACAAAGGATTGTTGCACCTGTCAAGTTCGTGGATTAAGTTGAAAGCCCTTGGCGTACATGATAATTTACTAGCAGTGGCAGCGAAATACCACACATAGGTAGGTACGGTAGACATATATCAGATATAACCTTGGCATAATGGCAAAGAAATTATACCAATCTTAATATGTGAAAGGCTAGTAGCAGTTAGATTTTTGTCAGCTAAAGAGAGAGCTTGCAACAATGCGAACACACACGTTTCATTTACTATACCTCCATATTAATTAACTACAAACTAGTACCATGAGTATATGGATAAACTTTACTACCAACTATCACATTGGCAAGATATTTCTTATATACGGAAGATCAATATATCAAATGCAGAAAGAAGATGTCATTGTAGCTATATCTTGTAGTTATTTTTAATTTTCATTTGCATGCTAAGTTAAACATCGCTAGTTTCAAAACACACATTAAACAATCTCTAAGCTGCAAAGCATGAAAGTTTACTTCAAGACAAAATTTGGTGGTCAAACAAAATAACCTAAGAACTGAAAACAAGAGACACGACAAGTTTAACGAAAACAATCATGGTGCTAAAAACAAGTGTAAAAAGGATTGCAGTTGGTGGTTGATGGAGAGTGGAATGCCAGGGGCATGCCTAATCCCAAAATTTTAACCTCTATTCATTTTACAGATCATTTTTAGTGGTCACTTAGTCTTGGAAAAAATTCACCACATAACTCCATACTATTTCTTTTTTATGGACCCTTTAGTGCAGAATACCAAAATTCATAGCCGTATATATGGTAGCATTAGACTTGTTAGAAAATTCAAATAAAAAAGTTTAATTCCAAAGGTTTTGAATGAGTGGGTAATAACATCATAAAAACAAATAAGGTTTCAGACCAAAACGAAATATGCTTTGTTTAGGTTCGGAATTTTGTTGTATTGTGTACCATGTGTAGTTGTAGTTATTTACAGTAAATATACTATGTTTAGGTTATTAATTTTGCATACTACTGTCTGCGGCCAGTTCCAGTTATAGTCAGGGCCGTGTTTGGCCCAGTGCGAGAGGTGCGACGGCCCGGGGCCCGACCTAAATAGGGGCCCATCTTAAATATAAAGCCTATATATAATACATAGTAGAAGGGAAAAAAAGGCACAGGCATGACTCCCATCCGGCCCAGCTAGAGCCCAGCAAGCAGCCAAGTACTCAGCCACCAGGGCCTGTCAACCACAGACCGCACGGTTGGTCTGCTGCCCTTTCCTTTCCTCAATTCTCTCGATCGAATCAAGAGCACGGAGACGCACCAGAACCAGCGCATCGCATGGAATTAATATTCGCCTAAGCCGACACGGCGACTGGGCGTCGCCGACTCGCCCAATTAACCAGGAGCTAAGTTTGGGGATCAAATCGGCAAGAATTTGGGGGAGCGACTAAGATCATCAGTCAGAAGGTGATTCACATATCAATCTATTCCTGATTTCTGGGCAACTATTTTTCCATGGTCTCAAACTTTCAATCTGAAAACTCAAATCCTCAATCTCTCATCTGGTATTCGTGTTTCTCACTTGCTGCGTTGTCATGTTACCTAGAAATGCACAAAAGTCTCGTTTCTCATGATTATGCTATTTCTATATGTTTTTTGTGTGCGTTGTATCTTCCATGATACTTGGTTTGGAACAAAGACAAGGAAATATAACAAATGTTTGATTTAGTAAAAAAAAATATCAGTTTTATGACTTTATAGCAATTGTATCTATTCATGTATTGAATCGGATTTTTTTCTATTGGCCCCATTGGTGAAGTTCGCACCGGGGCCTTCAAAATCTTAGAGCCGGCCCTGGTTATAGTTATTTACAATAAATATGCTCTCTTTAGGTTCTAAATTTGTTGCATTGCCTGCCATGTGTAGTTATAGTTATTTATAATAAACATACTCTGTTTAGCTTTTTAATTTTCCTTATTGTCTACCAGCTTTATTTATAGTTATTCAGAGTAACTTCATTTTGTTTAGGATCCAAATTTTAGTTGCAATCCTCTCGGTTTGATCATTAGTTGCAAAGGAGGTAAATTATCTTACTTGTAAATTTTCTCATATCCTTTAGGGCAAGGAAAAAGCCTGGAAACTTTGGGGCAGCCGTACAGACATAGGAGCAGGGCTCCGTCCATGGTGCACTGAAACTGGCATCTCCTAGAGCAAGAGTTGTGTGCATTAGTACCCGAGGTAGCTACAAGACGACAACCATCTAGTGGTTGGGAAGATATATGAGCAAGACTCCCTTCACGGTGCACTGAAACCGGCGACGTCGGATTAACTTTTGTATACCATGTTTTTTGGTTTCCTCTAGCACTCATTAGAAACAGTTATGAACTAATCTCCGTATCATATGTAACGAATTTAAGCAACGGTTATATATTATGAACGTTGGCAATCTAATTTGGACAACGGTGCAAAACTGTTTGGCAATTGTGTCCTTTACATCAGCCACCAGCATCGGGCAATGAAGCCTTTTTCTTTGCCAATGAAGGTTTTGAACCGTGTCTATAGCATCATTAGAAAAGGTTATTAGTAATCATCGTAGAATATTTATAAAATTTTGGTAGCGGTCAAATATTCTGATCGTTGTTCATTAAATATGGTGTGACGCCCTTGCCAAACCCAATAGTTCCCCACGGGTACCTGGCCCTTGCGTCTTAAATTTATATGGGACGCACATATCCAAACTAGTCTTTTCAGCGCACTCTACTCTCACTCGTGCACACGAGGGTACAACTTCTCAGTCGGTCACCCATCTTCCAAGCAAAGCACACGTAGCTTTTGGGTTCATTGAATACGAGCTCTTGGAAGAAGGAATTCCTTATTGACATGAGTATTCTATCATTCCTACTAACTCAGGATGTCACATATTGGCAATGGCGGAAAGAACTGTCACCATTTATCCTTCCCATCAGTGACCAGACTCGGAACATGTAGTCATTCTCCATTGCCGAAAGGGGTGAGTTGGATGGCATCCTCTCTCCAAAGTTGTTCAATACAAAGGTAGAACTTAAAATTATTGGAGATAGATTTGAAAAGAAACTAGGGTGTTGGGCGCGTAAGATGCTCTCATATGGGGACCGTCTTGTTCTGATCAACTCTGTACTAACTAGTTTATCAATGTTTTTACTTTCTTTCTTCCCAATTCCAACTAGAGTACGGAAGAGGCTGGATTTTTTTGCTCTAGATACTTTTGGCAGAGCGATCAGCATAAAAGAAAGTATAGGTTAACCAAATAGAACATCATATGACGGCCCAAAGATCAGGGTGGTCTTGGTATTGAGGTGCTCGATATTAAAAATAAGTGTCTTCTAAGCAAATGGCTTTCTAAGATACTAAATGAAGGGGGTGTTTGGAAAGAGCTTTTATGTAACAAGTACCTCAGTTGTAAAACGTTAGCTCAAGTAGAACGGAAACCACATGGCTCCCCTTTTTGGAAAGGAATATTGGCAGTAAAAAATGAATTTTTTGCACGAGGGTCTTTTGTGGTGGGCAATGGTCCCCACACTCGGTTTTGGGAGGATACATGGCTTGGGAATAAGCCTTTGGCTATTCAGTATCCTAAATTGTTTAATATCACATGGCAAAAAAATGTTTTAGTGGCGCATGTACTTTCGAACAATCCTCTAAACATTGAGTTTAGGAGATTATTAATAGGTGCTACGTGGACATCTTGGATCAAATTGGTCCGGATACTTATGAGAGTCAATTTAACAAATGATGGCGACCTTTTCAAATGGAACTTGACCACAAATGGGTCATTTACGGCTAAATCAAATTATTTGGACTTTCTGCATGGCCACACACCTTTCTTGCACAAATATCTTTGGAAGCTGAAAGTTTCTTTGAAGACAAAAAATTTATGTGTTTTCTGCAACAGAAAGTTCAACTTACCAAAGATAATTTATTTAAAACAAGTTGTACAAGATGCAAAAAATGTGCTTTCTGTCTAGCAGAGGAGTCGGTTGAGCACTTGTTTATTTCATGTCCGTTTGCAAGACATATTTGGAGGCTCATTCACTTCACTTTTAGTATCTCTCCCCCTACTAGTGTAGCAAATATGTTTGGTTATTGGCTAGATGGGGTAGATAAAAAAACTAACCCATGTATTCTCATTGGTGTTTGTGCTTTTTTGTGGGCAATGAATTGGTATTTTCTACACAATGGATCGGTGTTTTCTATGCAACTAGCCGCTGCCGGAATGATCAACATCTACCGAGCTATTTGATATCAGCTCGACTATGCTCGCAAACTTTACCTCGTGCCAATTTAGTTGACGCCCGCCTTTGTTGGGAGTTCGCAAGCTAAATACGGGCTTATAACGAACCACACTCTAATAGTACCACAAATTTTTACTTCGTAAACAATGCTAGTATTACACCTCATCTCAACGATGATGTGTATATATCTCATGAATGTATGTATTTCATTACCCTCATCACATATGTCATATGTCACTAATGATGCATATATATCGAAGATGAGGGTTCACTTGTTTAGGTTTGCTATTGTAGCAACTAGCCGTCAACCCGTGCATTCGCACGGGCTATTTTTTAATACTCAATATTAACAAAACAGTGTAATAGAACTTATAATGCGAATCCCAATTTGAAGTTTTGCATTTTAAATTTAATTTATCTATATGAAAGTATATATACATACTTTGAGTTAATTCATGTATGTCTATGTTCGAAAAAGCTTAAATGTTGAATGCACATGTATACCTCTAATTTTATAAGCATTAAATCAGATAACCACGATTGTTTCACCAAAAGGTTATATTCACATTACACTAATCGATGCAGTATGATTTCTTTGGGGGGTAACTTGGAGGACTGTTAATATTAGATCTTCTTAGATTATTGATTAGTCATATTTACAAATTTACAGCCAGTGTTATAGCCAGCAAGGAAAAGAGAGAAACACAAAAAAGGCATAATACATGAGACTTACCCTTGAACTTGTCAGTACATTCCCATAGTTGTTCCTGCTGGCTGTGTGATCGTGTTGCCAGTTGTGGACTGGTTGGAGATTCTATCAGTTCCTGCTCTTCAGATAATCAGCTAACAAATGGAAAAGTATTATTAATTTTTGAACTGTGCCCCGGATGTTTACAACAACCATGTAGAAATTTCTAGTTTTTCAGAGCTAATTGTTCATGTTCCATTATTTTAGACAGCGTCATCTAGAGGCATTAGGTCTTATAGTACCAAAGAATTACTACATGTGAAATACTTCTAGGATTCTATATGTGAGTAATCTATACAATATTAAATTGATAGATAAGAGAGAAACTACCGCATGGACAACAGAAAAATTTAAACACATTACTTCGTTGAGAAGGAGTTAATCGACAAATACCTGGGAACCATGAAACATACCATTCTTACATAATTTTGAGCTGGACCAATATTTTCACATATAAATAAATAGAATGGATCTTAAATATTGGAGGACAATTACCGAATTGAAGGACAATGCTATCACATACCAACTTCATCAGGCCTTTGGCTGTACTGGATAATTGAGTTATAAGAAAGGATTCAAAGCCTGTACTTTGAAAGATACGACAACATCCTGTATCCACCGAGTAACCACTAATTGTTAGCATTGAAAACATTCCATGGACTAAGAACATGGTTGTCATAATGAAGAATCTAGTATAATTTGACTACTTACGCCAAAAATATCTATATTGTTCACGTATCATTGTGCGTGATAGTATAATTATCGGAGTAGTGCAGACTGTTATTGATACGCTAATTAAATTTACATCTTTGGCCTATCATTGCTCGAAGTAATTGGTGAAACACTATACCATCATTTATAGCATTTATTTGTTGTGGCGTTAATATCTGTATGGAAAATAATATTTAATATACACCCACACTATATGATTAATTCTGTACAGAAGCTCTGCAAAATAAGTTAATTCAATTTACAACAGATTCGGGGATAATCTTAAATCATAAGCTCTTATTTTTACAGCTCGGAATATTTGATATGGGTGCATAAAATGAGAATCTAGTTGTAATGCATGCACCTTACATGAATTGGAACCCTGATTGAAAAAAGTTTGACGATCTAATTCCCCAACTGTACATAGCATAAAGTGAGGCAAAAAATCAGTAATCTACACAAAAAGAAGGAAAACAAAGAAAAAAAATTGGTAACCACTTCCTGCAATTTTAATGCTTGAAACTTAAATTTTTCCATGAATTCGTAATAATTAGCTTTTGTACCAGGAGGTCATTACCGAGGATCCCCTGCATAGAACAAATTGAGCGTTAGTAAGTCTGCAAAATAAAATAAAACATCAATATTACTTGCAACGATATAGTTCCCAGTTTTTTGCACAACTTGGGTAGCATTCCACATCCTTTTTCCCTTCAGACTGCACTAACATCTTGGCCAACTCCGGCCAGTACGCAGAGTTCAGCTAAACGCAAACAATTTAAAGAAGCCGTAGAACTGAATTAATTTATGTAAAGACAAATATTATACTAAACTACTCCCTAGAACTGAATTATTAATGTAATGACAAATACTTTACTACTAAACTACTAAGGAGGAAAACCATATAACTAAGAGCTCGCCTGTTTACAGCAGGCAAAAACACTATATCAGGATGTAATTAAATGTTTACTACTACATGATTTTAATATTAGAATCCACCATAACATACCTATGCACCGTTGGCATCTACTCAATGTCAGGCGATGATGCCGTCAAGTTCGCCGTTGCTGGCCGCCCGGACATTCACTGATATTATGCTTGTTAGCCTTGACCTGATCCCCAAATATAAGTCTTTATCTTTACTCAATAAGCTGAAGATTCAATCGTCTTCATGCCTCGGCCTGCACATCGTCACATGTAGTGAGCCTTGGCCGGACGTCAACTTTCAACGAAGAGACCTATTCCTGAAGGTGGAGGAGGATGTGCAGTGTTGATTTTGTGAGATTGCGCTGATTGGAGGAGAGCCGAGGATGGTTTCATGACTCAGGACGGCGTGAGAAGTCCCTCATATAGATTCCCAATGTACGCCTACTTCAACTGCCATACTGGTACACCTTCTCCTCCGTTTGTAAACCATCTTGACAACTGATTGTTCTGAGGATCTGTGATAAGTGGATTTGAATCTTGCCTTCTCTTCCGCCCAATTGCAGGTTCAGTGGAGTACGAAGTATAGCAGGGCCTATGATGAAGAAGAACGACATCATTAATCGGATCGACCATGCTCTATGGGGGAGCAGTTTCAGTTCGGCAGCTGACGGAGGATTAGGGCGTGCGTGAGGGAGAGAGAGGTAGAGGACGGCTGAAGGTTGCATCCCATGAAAGTTTTTTTCGAGGGTAATGGAAAAGGTTGAGGAGTACAGGTGGGATATAACGTGAGGACTCTATCTAATTCATCCGATGACTCTGGAGAAGTATCGGGGAAATCGAATGGTTAATTTTTCTTAATTGCTGAGGATTAACGTGGAGCCTCCATTGGTGCCTCCAATTAGTAAATATAAGATAGCAGAAGCTCAATGTAAACAGAGATATGACATGGAAAGTCTACCATAAAAAGTTTATGACTCTTGCATCTGAATGACAGGAACTCATGGACAAGTAAATGGACATCTGACCACGGCAGAGTTGAAATGAAGCATATCTAACGGTACGAGCAGTCAATTTCGGAAGCGACTTCCGGTGTGACTTGACATTTGACACCAACAGTCCAACGGAAGATGACTCCACTTCGTACAACAGTTGCATTCAGAAGCTAATCAGGCGTAACGTTGTCTTCGTACATCACATGACATTTGTGGAGAACAAATATTGTACTGGCGAATTGGTGTACGTGGCAAGATCGATATTAGACAGAAGAAAGAAAGCCAAAGTGGGTCCACCAAAGGCGCGGAAGTTACTCTAGGGCGATCGGGAGGCGATCGCGTGTAGCTAGGGTTTTCTCCCTGACGGTGGTTGCTCGACGGCGGGATGGACCTCGACGGAGAGCGCTCGGTCCCGTGCGTCAGTGGAGAAGGATCTCCGCTACTGTTCTCCCAGGAGGCGGTGGGCGGGAGGCTGTGGGATGTCAACACCAGGGAGATCGCCGGCTAAAAATGGTGGTACGTCTAGGGTTTCTGCAAGATCGCCGGCGAAGGCGGGATCAGAGGAAATCGCTGCGTGCCTCTCGGCAAAGATGGGGGACTTGCTTCTGACTGACAAGGAAGTCACTGGCCTGGTAATCCAGAGCTCTGAATCATCGTAGATCCCAAAACCCAAATGGGCAGTGGTGGGCAAGGTGTGTTCTCATTGGAAGCTGGTGATCATGGCTCTGGAGAGGGCGATGCAGCGGGCATGGGGGCTGCATGGGCCGGCTCATTTCACGGAGATCGGCGACAATAGGTTTGTTGTTCGATTTACATCTGAGGGGGATTGGAAACATGTGATGCGGAAGGGTCCTTGGCAGTTCGATCTCAGCGCCGTGCTGATCAAGGAGTTTGATGGGGCTATTCGTCCCTCCGATATGGTATTTGATTCCCTTGATCTCTGGGTCAGGGTCTTGGATCTCCCTATGGATTACATGAATAGGAGGTATGGGGAGCTCATCGGAAATTGGATTGGACGTGTTGGATCTCTGTGGAAGTGGATGAAGATGGAATTGCATGGGGTAAAGACCTGCACATAAGAGTTGCTGTACAAGTTGATCAGCCACTCCCAAGGGGGATTAATCTGAAAGAATCAAAGGATGATGAGGGAGGCAGCTGGTTTGATTTCAAGTACGAGAAGGTGCCACATTTTTTCTTTGAATGTGGGCGCTTAGTTCATGGGACGGGGCAGTGCACAGAGGAGAAGGGAGAAGTCCAGCAATGGGGAGGGTGGCTGCGTGCCTCACCACAAAAGAGTTAGAAGCCTCCTCCTGCTGTGCGTCCGTCGGTGTCCTCCGAAAGTTTTGACAGCAGAAC
Organism: Poa pratensis; assembly: GCA_947311845.1. Classification (NCBI taxonomy): domain Eukaryota; kingdom Viridiplantae; phylum Streptophyta; class Magnoliopsida; order Poales; family Poaceae; genus Poa; species Poa pratensis. The sequence continues at coordinate 1,329,215 of CAMZMU010000047.1, forward strand.
CTCGGAGCGAGACAATAGTCCTCGTGGTGGCATAAGTATTCGTGATCTGCCACCCAGAAGGAACTTGGCCAATGACTATTCTTTCTCTAGTTCTTCCCGCACTGGCGGGGTTGAACTGAGAGGTGACCGGGATGCAGTCACGAGCCCAGAGAAGGGCAACCGAGCTCGGACAAAAGACCTCGCCAGAGGGAAGCTTCCTGTTGGTACCGCTCCATCCAAGAACAGGATTGGTACTTTCACTAGGCGGCCACGCAAGCAAGCTGCAGATGGAGTGTACAAGGAAAAAAATTAATGTGCCACTGGGTACGAATGGAAGGAAGCGGGGGACCAAACATGTGTGGATGCCTGTCCCTGTTCAGGTGGTCGGGGAAGGAAGTGCGAAGTCGACTAGGAAGAGACAGCGTACAGGTTTAGTTTTTGACAGACTAGAAGATCCATCGGCGGACCCTGCGCTACAGGGCCACCGGGACCAATGAATATCTTGTCCCTGAACTGCCAAGGATTGGGGTTGGACTCGGCAGTAGGGGAGCTCCGCGACCTGGTTAGGTCATACAACCCAGCAGTGGTATTCTTGTGTGAGACTAAGAAGAAATCGGACGCAATGAGTAGAATCAAATGGAGTTTGGGGTTCAGGCAAGGAGTGACGGTGGATTGCAAAGGGAAGAGTGGTGGTATGGCATTGTGGTGGAAAGAGGAGGTTGAGGTCTCTATTAGACCATGGTGTAACTATTACATTGATGTCAAGATTAAATTTGGGAGCACAGAATTTAGATTCACTGGAATCTATGGTGAGCCTCGCACCGAACTGCGCCAAAAAACTTGGGATGTGCTGAGGTATCTTAAAGCTCAGGATAGTTTGCCATGGATTTGTGCGGAGATTACAATGAGATCTCACGGGTGAGTGAGAAAAAAGGTGGGGTTTGGCGCAGTGCTGCACAAATGGAACGTTTTAATGATTGCCTGTCCGACTGCGGACTGGTGGATCTTGGCTTCTCGGGCTACCCGTTCACGTGGGACAATAAGCGGGATGGTGCAGACAATGTGCAGGCGAGGCTTGAAAGGGCCACATGCAATGAAGGATTTGCTCAAATCTTCCCAGCCACTAGTGTGGAGCATATCGAAACTGAAGAATCAGATCATTCGGCACTGCTCATCAGGGTGGCAGAGTTCACACCTGGACCGCGAGCACAGGTTTCGCAGGGGTTCAGGTTTGAAGAAATGTGGACTAGACACGATGACTACAACCCAATGGTGCAGCAGGCTTGGGAGGATGCAGGCACTGGAGCTGTTGGTGTGCAGGCTTTGTGCTCGAAGCTTTCATGGGTCTCGAGCAATATGCAGGAGTGGGGTCGTTCTGTCTTTGGTTCAGTGAGGCGTAATATCCGAAAGCTACGAGATCAGCTAGCTGATGCCAAGAGAAGAGCTCTCCACTTTAGATCCTCGCTGGAGGTCAGGGATTTAGAGGGGCAGCTGCATGAACTATACGAGAGGGAGGAGGTAATGTACAGACAAAGGGCTCAGGTTGAGTGGTTGAAAGCTGGGGATCGTAACACTAAATATTTCCAGAACCGAGCCTCGCACAGAAGGAGAAAAAATACTATTCACGCCTTGCGGAGGGCGGATGGGAGCAGGTGCAGCACAGATGTGGAGATGCGAGCACTGGCTCGACAGTTTTACTCCAACCTTTATACATCTGAGGGCGCAAATGACATGGAGGTAATCCTTAGCAAGGTTGCGCCGCTGGTCTCGGACCGAATGAACCAGAAGCTGTGCGCTCCGTTCAGTGATGTGGAGATTGAGCGGGCGTTATTTCAGATGGGCCCAACCAAGGCCCCGGGGCCGGATGGGTTGCCTGCTCTATTTTATCAACGACACTGGTCGTTTCTGAAGACGGAGGTGTGTGGAGCTGTGAGGGATTTCCTGAATGGTTCAGCCATTCCGAGAAATTTTAATGATACTGTTATTGTGTTAATCCCGAAAACAGCCTCCCCGGATTTGCTCACTCAGTTTCGTCCGATTAGCCTTTGTAACGTCTTGTACAAGATTGCTTCAAAGGTGATGACAAACCGGCTGAAGCAAATCCTTCCAGTTCTGATCTCGGAGGAGCAGAGTGCCTTTGTGCTGGGGAGAATGATCACGGACATCATGCTTATCGCTTATGAGTGTGTTCATTCAATCAGAACGAGGAAAAGGAAAAAGCCATTGGGAGCGGTTAAGTTGGATATGATGAAGGCATATGATCGAGTGGAGTGGATTTTCCTGGAACAGATGATGAGCAGGATGGGGTTTGCCCAAGGGTGGATTGAGATGATTATGAGATGTATTTGATCTGTCAGGTTTGTAGTGAAGCTAAATTGGGGTATCTCGGATTCTTTTTCTCCTTCGAGGGGTTTACGACAGGGTGATCCCCTCTCCCCATACCTCTTTCTCTTTTGTGTTGAAGGCTTTTCGACCCTGCTTAAGCAGGCTCAGGAGGATAATTTGCTGAAGGGCGTTAATTTTGGTATGGATGGGCCTCATATCACCCATCTACTCTTTGCTGACGACAGCATAGTCTTCCTGGAAGCCACGGTCGAGAGCATGAACGCTCTGAAAGGGGTTTTGATAGCGTATGAAGCTGCATCAGGAAGAAGGTCAACTTAGACAAGTCTGCTCTTCTTTGGGAGGGCTGCAGTCTAGAAAGGAAGGAGGAGCTAAAACAGGTGCTTGGGGTAAAAGCTGAAGCCCTCTCTGAGCGGTACCTTGGACTACCAACTGTGGTAGGACGATCAAAGGATGGAGCCTTCCAATATATCACTGAACGCTCAGGAGCAAAGGTCGGAGGATGGAAAGGGCAGGGGCTGTCCAAAAAGGCTAAGGAGGTTTTGATCAAGTCTATCCTCCAAGCTACACCAACGTATCCCATGAGCTGCTTCAAATTCAACAAGACCCAATGCAAGAAATTATCTGCTATATCGTCGAACTTTTGGTGGGGAGCAACTGATGGCTCTCGCAAGGTTCATTGGATTGCCTGGGACAAAATGTGCACACCGAAGAGAGCTGGGGGCATGGGATTCCGAGATTTTGAAGCTTTTAATCAGGCACTGCTTGCAAAACAAGCCTGGAGGATCCTAACTGTTCCTAACTCTCTATGTGCACGAGTGCTGAAGGCCTGGTACTTCAAGCATTCAGATCAACTGCATGCAGAATGCCCGGGGCGGGGGTCCTTTTCATGGCGTGGTATACTGCATGGTCGAGACCTGCTCAAAACAGGTCTTATTTGGCGAATTGGAGATGGTGCCAAGGTTGACATATGGGGAAGTAACTGGATACCACGTGTGGGTGCCTAGAGGCCCCTAGGACGACGAAATGAAGCTGCATCTACGACTATGTCGCGAGTCTCAGAGTTGCTGAACGCTGCTGGCTCAGATTGGGACATGATCAAGGTGAACCAGGTGCTACATGAGTTTGATGCTCGGGATGTGGCAAAAATTGCGGTCGGTGGGTCAGGGAAGGAGGACTACCTCGCATGGAACTTCACAAAAAATGGTTCGATCAGCGTGTCATCTGAGGATGCAATAAAAGAAGCTGCTGGCTGGGCGAGCGGAGTCCTCCAGTTCTGTTGAGACCCACTCGGGATGGTTAGCTCTGTGGAATGCAAATGTGCCAGGAAAGGTCAAGGTGCACGGGTGGCGGCTCATGAAAAATGGTCTCGCGTAGGGATCGGAGCTTGAAAGACGAAAGATCAAAGGAGGGGTGAAGTGTGTGGCTTGTGCCCGAGAGGAGACTGCTCTTCATCGGTTCTGGTACTTTCCACACGCTCAACACGTCTGGGAATGCATTGGCAGTCAGCTAGAGCTGTCTATTGCACGCCCACCCTCTGACATCCGGAACCATGGGGATTTCCTTAACTGGATGCTTGAGTGGATTGGGAAGGAGCAGGAGGCTGTTGTGGAGGTCACTCTTATGACTCTTTATCACATGTGGCTCGCCAGGAACGACGCTCGGGAGTCCCAGCAGATTGAGGACCCAGCCGCCGTCGCTCGGAGAAGCATCAAGCTAACTGAAGAATGGCGCTTAGTTCATGAGACTGCCCCAACGCAGCAGAATATATCAGGTGAATGAAAAATGGATGCCGCCTGAGGATAGCTGGGTTAAAATCAACACAGATGGAGCAATGAAGTCAAATTCGGAGTCGGGTGGTGGAGGTACGGTCGCTCGCGACCACGATGGACGTTTTCTGGCTGGAAGCTGCCATTTTTTCCCTTCGCTGTTGGACTCTGAAGATGCTGAGTTACGGGCGTGTGAGATGGCCCTGTCGCTGGGAGACAGGCTGAAACTGAAGAAAGTGGTGCTCGAGACGGATAGTCTTTCCGTTGTGACGAAGCTGTTGAAGGAGGAGAAGCACAGGTCTACGCATGGACCTAGGATCGAAGCTATCAAGAACTCTCTTCGGAACTTTGAAGAATACAAAGTTCGATGGGCGAGGCGGACTGCCAATGCTGTCGCTCATGATTTACCTAAGGAAGGTTGCGGTCTAGGTTTGAATAAGGTTTGGTTCCATGTGTATCCGGATTGTGTCGTGAACTCGGTGAACGCTGATCGTATGGGTGTTGAATAAAAGGCCGCACCATTAAAACTCAAAAAAAAAAATTGGTGTACGTGGCGAATAAGTGGCCGCTTGTGCTTGCAGGAATTAATATTTGCAGTGCTCCTTCGGTCGATTTTCTGCACGTAATGTCATAGGATATGTGGGTGTTGCAAGTAGCCTACCAATCTGTCCATCTCTGATGGGTCATGGGTGGTACATCGTTTAACGCGAAACCCCCTTTCTGAGATGATCCCCTACGGAGATGGTGCCCCAGATGGCTTATCAGTGATTAAGCGTTCTATAATAGTGACAGCTGAATTTATTGAAAACCATTTGTCCTGTGACTGTTACTTTCTACCTATAAGCAAGTACAGTACTGTGCAAAAAGTGTACTGTCGAGAAGTTCAATTTTGGGACGGCAACTGGTTTGACAGTGCACATCTATTTAATACTGATATCTACGTCTCGAGAAAAATGTAAAGGGTAACTATTGTGTGAACCACCGGTCAACAATGATTTGCTGATGTATCTAGCATCAAATTACAGTGAAAGAGGAAGAAACTTAGGCTATGAAATCCTGTAGCTTCAACCAAAAGGTTATTCCGTGCAACGGGTGATCGCCTAACGTATTTGAAAACGAACTGAACTCATAGCTTAAACTTTTCATACTTCGATGAAACTTCTTGGTTTCCTCTTGCCCCCGTAAGGCCCGCGAAGGAAGAATGTGGCCCACTTCGACCACAATAGACCAACACGGAAAGCTGGCCACATCCAGGTGCTCTGTGCCTACTGGCAGAGTCAAATTTCATGATTGTGTTGTTAAATTATCTTTAGATGTGCATGCTTCAGAATGTGAATCGCTCATATTACCTATTTATACAGATTGGAACAACTCGTTAGTACTTAAATCAGTAGCTAGTGCAACCCTTCAGCCGTGTGTTGTTTACTCATTTGATTCTGATGCCAACCCTCCATCCCCTCACTTGACACGAAATTATCACCTAATTGCATGGTCACATTATGATCTTGCAATATATTTATGTACTCCATGTTTTGCATTGCAGATTAAATCTTGGACTGATCAGATATTATCATTTGAATGCTTATAAGTTGTGTGACTTCAGTTGTTTAGAATTCAATTTTTTTTACTACTCTCAAGTCTTACACTATGATTGAAGAATTAAGTTTTCTGTCAAGCTTTCACCATTGCTTTCTAAACAAAAACTGATAATGGTTCGGGCGTCGTTCTCCATGTATTTCCATCTTCTGAATAGACTCCATTGGTTGTACTGACCATTTTTGTCTATTTTGCTGCATTCTAATCCTAAGTGTAACTCTTTTCAGATGCACGCTGAACATGGATGTTTTCATCCTCGAGACATGAGAAGATTAGAAGTTATAGAATAGAGTTATGTTCTAGTACATGTGAGTGCATCACGATCTTGTGTTGTAGATCTGTTGTAAATAGAGATTGACAAAGGTGTATTTTTTTTTGGATTTTGGTTGTTTTAGACGACAAGCTGTAAATCCCCTATGAATTATGTTCTGAATAAAATGCCATAACCTAGTGCTTCTACATTATTAGAAGTGAACATATGGATGTCTGTAGTGCCTTTATGTTTCTAGAGACCGAATACAATGCAACACTAAAAGGTCTATATAATTTTAGAGGCAAGCTAAAACGCCACATGTAAGTGCCTCTAGTCATATACATACACATTCCAAGTGTATCTTTGAAGTGCCTCTAGATGTGTAGATACACAACTCCGTGTCTCAACAAAGTGACCTGATGTCATATATAGACATTTTGCAAAATGCATCTTTGAAGTGCCTCAAGATGTGTAGATACACAACTCCGTGTCGCAACAAAATGACCTGATGTCATATATAGACATTTTGCAAAATGACTCTACGGTCCTAGACACACTGCACGTAGTGACATTTTTGAGACACTGAAGAAAATGTCTCTATAAGTATGTAGAGACAATTTAAGTGCCTCTACATGACCAAAATAGTGCCTCTACGTGCCAGTTCTCTTGTAGTGATCAGGTGAATGAAAAATGGATGCCGCCTGAGGATAGCTGGGTTAAAATCAACACAGATGGAGCAATGAAGTCAAATTCGGAGTCGGGTGGTGGAGGTGCGGTCGCTCGCGACCACGATGGACGTTTTCTGGCTGGAAGCTGCCATTTTTTCCCTTCGCTGTTGGACTCTGAAGATGCTGAGTTACGGGCGTGTGAGATGGCCCTGTCGCTGGGAGACAGGCTGAAACTGAAGAAAGTGGTGCTCGAGACGGATAGTCTTTCCGTTGTGACGAAGCTGTTGAAGGAGGAGAAGGACAGGTCTATGCATGGACCTAGGATCGAAGCTATCAAGAACTCTCTTCGGAACTTTGAAGAATACAAAGTTCGATGGGCGAGGAGGACTGCCAATGCTGTCGCTCATGATTTACCTAAGGAAGGTTGCGGTCTAGGTTTGAATAAGGTTTGGTTCCATGTGTATCCGGATTGTGTCGTGAACTCGGTGAACGCTGATCGTATGGGTGTTGAATAAAAGGCCGCACCATTAAAACTCAAAAAAAAAAAAGAATTGGTGTACGTGGCGAATAAGTGGCCGCTTGTGCTTCCAGGAATTAATATTTGCGGTGCTCCTTCGGTCGATTTCTGCACGTAATGTCATAGGATATGTGGGTGTTGCAAGTAGCCTACCAATCTGTCCATCTCTGATGGGTCATGGGTGGTACATCGTTTAATGCGAAACCCCCTTTCTGAGATGATCGCCTACGGAGATGGTGCCCCAGATGGCTTATCAGTGATTAAGCGTTCTATAATAGTGACAGCTGAATTTATTGAAAACCATTTGTCCTGTGACTGTTACTTTCTACCTATAAGCAAGTACAGTACTGTGCAAAAAGTGTATTGTCGAGAAGTTCAATTTTGGGACGGCAACTGGTTTGACAGTGCACATCTATTTAATACTGATATCTACGTCTCGAGAAAAATGTAAAGGGGTAACTATTGTGTGAACCACCGGTCAACAATGATTTGCTGATGTATCTAGCATCAAATTACAGTGAAAGAGGAAGAAACTTAGGCTATGAAATCTTGTAGCTTCAACCAAATGTTAGGTTGATCTCCAGCGGCGTGGGTCCAACGGCTCACCCGCACCCATGATCAGCGCCCTGATCGGCGGCGCCCGACCCAACTCTGGTTGGTGGGCCCCTGTCACGCTGCGTATATAAAGAGGTGGGGGTCGGCGATGTTCAGTACGAGGTTCGACGCTGTGCCAGACCCCCCACCGACATCCCTACCGATCTAGGGTTAGCGCTGAGCTGACGGGAAGTACCACCACCGCCGCCACTGCTACCCACTGGCATCACCGCCTCCGTCCACTATGGCCGGAGCCTCGAGCGCCTCCGCACAAGGAGTAGGTAAAGAACCTACTCCCGATCTTGTTTCTACTCGAATCGATCTACCCTAGAAGGTCCTACGGGCCTAACAATGGTATCAGAGCGACTAGGAGGTAGATTTTACTTGGGTAGAAAAGAAAATCGAGGAAGAAAAGAAAAGAATCCCCTCCCGTGGAGCTCCTAACCCTAATTTCAAAGGGCAAAGAAAGAAATCACTGGGAACGGCCTCTGCCTCACCGGAAAGAAGTGCCGCCGCAAGGCCGCACCCGTTCCTCTCGATTCAAGTCTGCATCGGCAAGCCGAGGGACTGGACGAAGAACATGGGCAGTGGAGGGGGCTCGGCACCTCCGCCACGGTAGCCGGCGTTCCTCCTGGCATGGCGCCGTCGCGCGTAGAGGGCCAGGGAGGGCGCCGCCGCTCCACAGTGAAGCTCGCGTCGTCTTTTTGCGGGCGAGCAGAGGGGGCGCAGAGGAAGGAACAGAGAGGGAGGTCGAGGCGGCGGGGTTGCCATCGCAGCTCGCTCGGCCGGCCGCCGGTACACCGGCGTCTCCTCCTCCCTACACGGGTCGCAGCCGACCGCTGGGTGCAGAGGAGCAGCGGGAGCGCGGCTGCTGCGTTTTCCTCTCTCTCTTGCAAGGCGGCAGCGAACGGAGAAAAGGGCCGTCGCCGGCGCACTCGGGAGTGTCACTGTCGCCGACTAGCCGGCAGAGCGGCGGCGCGATGCACGGGACAGAGAAGAGAAGGAAAAAGAAAATGGAGCTAGGGTTTTCGGTTCAGACGGTTCTGCTCTGCTGGTTTTGATCCAGCTAAAAGCACGCTGGACCGTAGGATTGAATCCGACGGCCAGGATTAAAACCCTAGCTCGCAGACAGGCTTTTGGGCCAGAAGTGAACAGGCCGTGGGCCGCGTCCTCCGCTCGGCGTCGCTACGGGCGGCAGATAATAAACAGCCGCATAACAGTCCGTGGGCCACCTAAGCGTCGCTCGGGCGGCAGATAAGAGTGGGCCGCGCATTTCCACTGTGGGCCGGAAAGAACAGTTTTTTTTTCTTCTGAAATTTTTTCCAGAAGCATATTTTTATATGTTTTTTGTCCAATTTTGGACAAATTTCATTCAGTTTTTCTATTCAAATTTATCCAACGAATTTTTGTTCAGGAAACAGAAAAGTAAAAGAAATGCTTATGAAAAGTACAAAGTTCATGAATATTTTATTCATTTTTCCGCTGCAAATAGTTAAAAGTAATTGCTTAAAAGCAATAAAGTGATAATTAATTTTTTTTAAAATGTGTTAAAGTGAATATTAATGGTGATTATGGTTCTGTTATTTTATGACCAACGTTGTTAATAACATAATCATGATTTGTTAAATGTTGAACAGTGCAATGTTTGTGAAATACAGAGAATACATTACAGTTTCTGCTGTAAAGTAAAAGGACTCTCTCTAATTAAATTGGAACCAACGGGAAAATTTAATTAGAGAGGAGGAAAAGAGAAATACTTGTTTAACAGATTAATTATGGTATTGTTATTTTCTGACCAACGTTGATGATAGCAGTACTATAATTATATGAGTTCTATAGTCAAAGGGAGGAAAGTGTCTTTCAGAGAAAAGATAAAAGATCAAGAAATGCTCTTGAACTATAGAAATATGTATATTTCATGTTTCCGCTGAAATAGAGTTGATGATAATGTTATTTTCCAAACAGAGTTCTTTATTGCAATAGAAATATTATCATCATATTGTTTATGAGTTTTATGCATTGATTCTATTTCTGCCCAACGGTGATGTAGAATTAGTGTAGAAAGATGATGTTTTATTCTAATTCTGCCCAACGGTGATTTAGAATATAGAAGAAAGTTTTAAAGATTTAAGTGCATATCTTTAACCAGACCAACGAAGGGTTATTTTTATGCTCATTATTGTTTATTATTATTGAATATTTTCTCAGACAAAGATTCTCATGTTTTCATTCGTGAAAGCAAAAGGATGGGTACTTGTGACCCGAAAGATGACCAAGAAAGGTCATAAAGTGAGAGAGTATGTTCTCTCTAAAGAATGACTGCAAAAGAAAAAGAATTCTTGGATGTTAATCCAAGAATACAAATAGATCATCGAGAGTCTTGTTTGACAAATGTCTTTCATGTACTCTCCATGCAGAAAACAAATAAATCATTCAGAGTTTTGTTTAACGAATTTCTTTCATGTACTCTATATGAAGAAATTTTTTAAACGAGCAACATGAATGCTTAATTTGACCAACGTTGGATTAAGCATGTGTATAAAAGAGTATTCAGATTTATTTCTGAATTTGATGATTGAATATGCAGTCTAAAGAGCCAATTGTGGCATCTGTGTCTCTTAATTACCCGCATGACGGGAAAAGACGATAATAATACCCACGTGGTGGGAAAAGTCTGGGAAAATACCCGCATGGCGGGAGAAATTTTGACAAAGGACTTATCCTGTATGACAGGAGAAAGATGTGATGACTCATGTGTTTTTATATCGACCGCACACTTTATGTGTCATAGTTACAAAGCACTTAATGAGTCAAAAGAGAATAAAGTTACAAATGAACCTAAAGATAAGAATGTTATGCAAGTGTGACTTGCAGTACCATTGAGAAAGAACTCTTGTGAGTTTTGAAAAGGAATGAGGAAAAAGTACTCCCATACGTTAAAAGATAACTTCATATTGAATAAAGCAGATAATCAAAGTTTCGAAATTGTGGCAAAAAGGTTCTTGCCACATTTCGAGGGGGAGATAGAGAATGTTACAGAATAAACTCCCCTATACTTCAGATAATGTGATGCATATTATGCATCTAAGTGATCTATGATGAATTGTGATCGTCTGGGGAGTACGACGGTCATAATAATGATACCCCTAAAGTAAAGAGATAGATTTATTCCTGGATCTTTTACAGCTCCGAAAGGAGACTAAGGACGGTACTCAAAGTGCCATAAAGAAGACAGATTGAAGGTTAACAGAATAAACCCAAATAAAAAGGATTAAGGATACACCATTTTGGAATAATCTGGGGGAGCATGGTATGAACATACCTAAGGCTCGAATAGATTTTATCTGGGGGAGCTTGTTGCTTTATAATAGAGATGAACAAGTAAACATGGATCTTGTGATTTAGGTCCTTGTAAGAGCTATTGCCTTTTGGCGATAGAAGACTACAGAATTAATTGCCTCTAGGCAATGACAGAGCAACAACATCCCCATATGAGAAAAACAGATGACTATAAAGTCTATATCAGAGAAATTTAAATGAAGGTTGATCCCACCTCATTTACAGAAATTATAAGCAGCGCTCAATCGATTTTGACAAGTGTCTACTTGTCTTAATGATTAGAGACTGTGAATCCCGACGATGTTTGGGACTCATAAGTAATTTCCAATGGAGCCAAAACAGTAGGCTATAAAGGGTCTACAACGCCAATGTGACTCCAAAGGAAATATGTAAAAAGCGATTTTAAATCGAAAGATTTGCGCTAAGAGAATAAACAGATTATAATGAGTGATAATGGCACATAATGATCTGAGTTACATCAGATGAAAGTAAAGAACACAAGGGATCTTACGGACTAGAGCAAGTCTCTAGAATCAGAAGTTATTTTGGGTTAAAGAGAATGAGAGGACAATCGCTTTTCTACAAACTTATAGAATGGGAAATTCATTCCCTAATCCTGTGTATGTGGATGATATCCTACTTGCTAGTGGTGATGTCAATCTACTACCGGCAGAGAAAAGAAGTTCTTGTCCTCAAAAGAGTATTCTCGGTAGAGTGTCTGTCGTTAAAAGTATCGAGATTTACTAAGAAAAGAAGAAAAGGGGTATTAGAAATATCGCATGGACATGCTGAGAAGAAGTCTCTAAAGCATGCATGTCGAGAAAATCTACGCCTGTTCTTATTGTCAAGGGTAATGGAATTGAGAACTTTAGTGTTCCAAGAGATAACTTAGAACAGATCAAATGAATACAGTACCATATGCTTCAGCTGTTGGAAACTCAATATTACCCTGACAATTCACGTATCCGGGTTGTTTTGGCAATGTCCAATCCAGATATAGATCACTGGAATGGAATCAAAGATATCGGCCTCATGCTAAAAGAAACAAGTGCTCTCAAAAGGTTGTGAGTACAAAGATAGATCTATAAATGTGCTCTCAAAAGGTTGTGAGTACAAAGAAAGAATTTGTGAAATGTATAGCGAAATCCACAATTGTCGCTAAATTTCACATTTGGAGTTTTTGTGTGGAAAAGCTCCAGAGAATGAAAAGATTGACATCAGTGTGATGTAAAGACATGTTATAGCATGATATAAGGCCGAGGGACAGGCAAAATGGTTAAGGAAACCTGTACCCGGAATTGATAATGGTTGACAACAGCAATAACCATTAAGTAATTCACTCCTAAGACAACGAGTCAAGTGTGGTGCCAAACACATTGACACAGAGTTATACGTTGTAAAGGAGAAAGTCCGAATTATGTTGAAATGCTTGGAGCATAAGAGGACAGATAAAAGAAACACACAAGTGTCGCAGATCTGCTAATTAAAGGCTTACCGCCCAGTGTGTTTGGAGAACACATAGTCGACATGGGTTTATGGTATAGTCTATATATTTCCGGACAATAAAGAGGCCCAAAAGATTAAAGAAACTATTTCTGAATGGAGGCGTACATTGTAGCTGTCTGATTCTATCGGCAATTGAGCTGAGACGATGAAACATGCTCTATGTATCGATCTGTGATGAAACGAGTAAAGTAAAAGGTAAAAGTAAAAGTTGAGATCAAGGGGGAGAATGTTAGGTTGATCTCCAGCGGCGTGGGCCCAACGGCTCACCCGCACCCATGATCAGCGCCCTGATCGGGGGCGCCCGACCCAACTGTGGTTGGTGGGCCCCTGTCACGCTGCGTATATAAAGAGGTGGGCGTCGGCGGTGTTCAGTACGAGGTTCGACGTTGTGCCAGACCCCCCACCGACATCCCTACCGATCTAGCACTAGTAGCGGGCCCCACGTACCACTGACGGGCCTCTATAGCCGTGCGTCAGTGCTACGCGAGCACTGCTGACGCGCGCTGGAAACGCACGTCAGTGCTGTTTAGCACTGACGCACGGGTGTCTTGCCCGTCAGGGATGGCCATGCATCTATAAGCATTTTCCTACTAGTGTAGGGTTAGCGCTGAGCTGACGGGAAGTACCACCACCGCCGCCACTGCTACCCACTGGCATCACCACCTCCGTCCACTATGGCCGGAGCCTCGAGCGCCTCCGCACAAGGAGTAGGTAAAGAACCTCCTCCCGATCTCGTTTCTACTCGAATCGATCTACTCTAGAAGGTCCTACGGGCCTAACACCAAAAGGTTATTCCCTGCAACGGGTGATCGCCTAACGTTTTAGAAAACGAACTGAACTCATAGCTTAAACTTTTCATACTTCTTCGATGAAACTTCTTGGTTTCCTCTTGCCCCCGTAAGGCCCGCGAAGGAAGAATGTGGCCCACTTGGACCACAATAGACCAACACAAGCGTTCGGAGAGGCCGGTGTCCATACTCCATACGCTCCATTTTGCAGTACAGATCACGATAAGATAACTGAACCCTGGATTCCGCGGCATACTCGATAGAAACCATGTCAGAACGGATCTAGAATATCTTATTAGAATTTAGTGTATGAGCACCCATCTCTAACCCCTTCGGCACTCTGTAACCATAATTTCCACGAAAGGTATAAGGGGAAATGGGGATAGTGGAACAGGACACGACCATTCACATCACATTCACTCATCGTCATCCACACACCATAAGCAAGATCGAGCTCTTTCTCGAGATCGTCGAAGCATACGACAGATAATAAAAAGCCACCACACAATAGGACTAGAGTCTTCACCACACGTTCTTTGTTCGGGCCTGGATATGTATAAATCTTTATCTCTCGGGTGCTACCATCTATATCTCCGAGCGTGATCTCTTCGAACATGAATTTATCGTCGGAAAATATCATGATAGTTGGCGCGTGAGGTAGGGGTTGCATGTTTTAAGCTTTACATCGAGATGTCTGACCTTTCTAGTCATCCCAATGGCGGTACGCCTGCCACAAACAAGGTGCCCGACTCCACGGTTGGCGCTCTCTGCGGTGCGGACGGGGTGGCCCATCTCCTCGCTCCTCCCTTGAATTAATTAGGTTGGAGGCCAAGGTCAAGGCATCTGACCTTCCACACGGAGACCAATCTTGACCTGAAAACCGATCAGGCTTGTCCGAAGCCAAGTGCTGCCATGTCTTCATCTCGGACCGCTCCTTCAACATCCACGAACATGACTCCGGTGAGGAAGGAGGCGGTACTGGCAGCTCCCCTCCGCAAATTGATGCACTCCTCATCATCGGCAACCCAACCGATGAGACTGAGGCCGGCGCAACCCACAAACCTGAAAACGACGCCCACCACCCCCCCCCTCCTCCTCCTCGCCACCGCTGGGTAAACCGTGGATCTTGCCAAAGACATCAACCAAGTTAACTAGACTTCTAATCTCTCCAAGGAGCAGATGAAGGGTATTGCGGCCCAACACTCCTCGAGGGCTTGCCGGAATAGTTGTCCCGGCGTAAGCTAGAAAAGGACCAAACGAAGTTCCACGAGATGTGTTGGAACTTCGCCGAGAATGTTTCGCCACCCACTAAGAGGAACTTCAAAGTGTTCCCGACCGCCTGAAAAAACCCTTGCCTCAGACACACTTCACTGACATGGAGCCGGACCTCGGTTATGACTCCTCGGCAAAAATCTAGCCTTAGCTTGAGTAGGATGGGGAATAACCGGTAAGAAACGCCTCTTCTTCCTACCCGCCGAGTCGATTGGCTACCAGAAAGGCCCCGAGCAAGCCCGCATCAGAGGCGAGCCAAGCTTCACCTCTAGTCATCAACGTCGTCTTACCGTCTCACGATCCGAATATCCTCCCAAGTAAGCCCATGCATGGCTCCGCCCCTACTATGGCGTTCGAGGGGCCCTAGACACCGGCCAGGCCTACGGACGGAATCGGCATCCGGATGATTACGATATAACGCGAGGGACACCATCAATTCTTTTTGTGAGCCAAATAGGTGGACTATTCCCTCATGAGATCCACCTGAGCCTGAAACCCACGTTCACCGAGCGCGTTCTCTACGCCCGCTACCCAGATTTCCAAAATGTGGAGTTGATAAATATAAGGGTTAGATCTGCGCTGACACCTGGCTCTCAGACTCAGGGACGGAGGAAGGGGGACGAGCAGGGGCTTAGCCACCCCCATAAATCAGATTTTGTTCACAAATCCTCTAGTACTCATGCTCATATTAGTAGGTCTAAGCCATTTTCGACCCCTCCAACAAGATTCAGTCCCCCTCCAAGCCTGGGAGCTGGCTCCGTCCCTGCTCGGACTAACTCACGAGATGGCACGTCGCAGGTGGGAACGAGGATGTGGCAATATGTTTCCTCCCGCTCTTTGTCAGCGCTCTCTACCATGGCTTGGCTAGCTAGGAAGTCTCCCGTCCCGCTCCATCGACACCAGGGACTACATCGAACGTAACTTAATCAACAACTTCGAGGGCTCCTACGATGGGGCTAGAACCCACTTGGACCTAGACAACTATCTTCAAGACCTAGAGGAGTCCTTGCGTGACTATGTTAAGTGTTTCTCTCAGAAGCTAAACACTCTTCCAAGGGTCTGGGACCACAATATTATCTCCATGTTGTCCATCGGGTTTAAGGACACCTGGCTCTGCCACAAGCTTGCCCTCGCCAAGACCTCTACGGTGCGAGATAACTTCCAAATCGCCAATTCCTATGCTATAGCTGATGATGCCCCCGAAAAGCGTGGTGCCCGATGGGAAGAAACCGGTGCCCCGGAACCGACTCCTAAAGGCCCGACCCCACGATGGGGATGGCACTAATAAAAAGAAGAGCAATAAGCCCAAGCCTGATAAATTTGTTGCGACGCTCGAGATATCAAGCCCGGGATCATAATTAACATCTCACCAAGGACGCATTCATGAAAGATAGGTGCCACTAACATAGCCCGGGATCATAATTAACATCTCACCAAGGACGACCCTATCAGCACTCACCGAGAAGACGATGGGAAAGGAGGAAAAGGCGGAGTTCCACGTGAAGGAAGGGACGCTAATTATCATGGGAGGAAACAATGGCTATGAGATCGCCACTCGGCAAAAGGATTTCAATCATGAGGCGTTTTCTCCTGCACCTCCCATTCCGGCATACATCCTCTGGTGGTCGACGCGATCGCAACCAATGTGTTAGCGTTCAGCATTATTGCACCCAAGGTGTGAACCAACTGGATGCATGTAAACCTAATTCCCACTGTATACATAATAGGGTATGGGGCAACTCAAGAAGTATCGTCTGACCTAATTCATCATCACCACATCAACCATGGGCCAACTCGAGAACCCCTCAACATTCGAAAGAGCACCGAAAGATAGTACAAAGCGACAACAGAAGCAGGAAGTAGGGCTATTATCGGACATTGTTTTGTGAGACTGAACCTGTATAAATTGTGTCCCCTTGTGCTAAAATCTTGATTTGTCGAATTCGACCTTACCGAATAGAATTATATTGTGTACAAACTACCATGTCGCTTTTGCTACTTATTACATGGATAGCCCTTTATATACACTAAGGCATACAACATGTAAAACCATAAAAATATGCTATGTTGTGACAGAAGTAGGTGGTCGTTTCATGGTGAGAGTAAAACGTCATGTGAGATAAGTCTTTTTTTGTGAAGGAGGTGCCACTTCAAAGTCGTGTACTTATATTTCCTCTTCACACCAAAATAATATATCCCCTTGTGTGCAACTTCAAAGTTTCTTATTAATTTTCACCATCACCCTTTAATCCTTTATGTAACCATACTGAAACCATGCCAACTTGAAAGTTTTTCTAAGAGAATTTAATGATTCTAGTATCCCCTTGTTTTGTGGCCCCGGAATAGAAACACCCTAGCTAGTGATTTTATCTGGCTTTTTTGTCATAAACTAGGTCAAGACTGACTAACTAAAAATAAACAATTTTCTAACAAAGTTGGCTTGGTTGGTTAGAAGCGGAGTTCTCCACTATAAGTGACGAATATTTTACGACTAGTTGCACCCGCACCCAATAATTTAGTTTTCAAAAATTGCGAAATAAATCATGGACATAGATTATGTTGTATCTTGTGCACCCACAAAGTTTCATACAAAAACCTGACCATATGTGATCGGTGCAAAAAAAAAGAGAAAGACATAAGTAAATAGTATCATGTACTATTCACACTTCTTTTGTCTTTTTTGTGCAGATCATATATGGTCATACTTTTTGATGAAAATTGGTAGGTACTCAGGACACCACATAATCTAGGTTCATGATTTATTTCAAAAAAATTGAAAACTTTGAAATGGGGCATTCTATTATGGGTTGCGGGAGCAACTAGTTGCAAATTGTAGTTATCGCGCATTCAAAGAGCTGTGCATTCAAAGTTGTGCACTGGCATTTTCTCGTTATACACTAATTTTGCGAATGAACTTCTCGGTGGATATATTACCCTAGTGATTTTTACATATAAACAAAAGTAAACTTCGAGAACATACAAACTGATCTTCAAGACAAAGTAAAAACGAACTGCAAGTTTTGATTGGGATTCTCCACACATAACTCAACCGTCAAAAGGCACAAAACTGAACTATCAAAATACAAAAAAGGGAACTCCGCCGAACATGCGAGCTCGTTCATGCTAGACATCAACAAAAAAAATGCGAGAACCGTGTATAGATTGCCTCCACTGGCGACCCCTGCCCCCGCCCGGCCTCCTTCGCCGACGAGCCCACGAACGGTCTGCCTCTTCGTTCCCAGCGTAGAAGATGGAACGGGGCGGCAGTTCATGGTGGATGGAGGCTAGGGGCAGTGATGCTGTCGCGCTCGACCAGCACACACGGAAGAACGACGCGGGCAACAAGGATGGAGCGGAGTCGGGATTCGCCGGAGAGTAGCAGGGACGGCGGCGGCAGTTTCAAGGGCAGCGGCATGGTGGTTCCAAGGTCGGCGGCAGAAGGGGAGGGGACGCCGCGGCCGCAGGTGGGGTGGAGTTTTCCGTCAGCGCTGGGATCCTGTCCGGCGCGGTGGGTGGTCAGCCAGCGCTGGGAACGTGGGCGGCTCCCTGGTCGAGGTCGGGGCCCTGCCGGCGTCGCGCGATGGAAGTGGGCGCCCTCTGGGTAGCGCTCGGTGAAGTTGTGGGGGGGGGGGGGGGGCGGCTCCAGCGTGCGCGCGGTGGAGGTGGGACACCGAGTTCGGGATTGGCAGGCGGCGCCGCCGGATCGGGAAGGAGGAGGTGGGGGTCGCATGGTCGATGGGGAGCTACGGGATGGGTGGTGGGTCGGGCTCCCAGAGAGGAAGAAGGTGAGTGGGTCGTGGGGGCACGTGGGCTTGACTGGTGCGGTAGTTTAGGCCGGTTTAGAACGTCTTTAATTAAGGTATGTATTGTAGAATAGTTATTCTATAATATCTTAACAGGGGTTGTAGAATAGTCCCACCCTATATATATATATATATATACATACGTGTATAGTTCGACGACAGGTAGAAGAGAGATCGTAGTCAATGGCTTTCACCATGAAGCAGAAGCTGCAAGACCCAGCAGCTATGGCTTCGGTGCTCGCACTTGTATTCGCCACGGTGATCTTGCTCATCGCCGCTGTGAAGAGAGGCAGGGGCGACCAGAAGAATAGGCTGCTCCCGCCGAGCCCGAGTAGCTTGCCGGTAATCGGTCACCTCCACGGCTCCACCTGGTCCGCCTGCCAGTGCACCGCACCTTCCACGACCTGGCTGCGCGGTTGGGCCCACTGATGCACATCTGGCTTGGCTCAACCAACTGCGTCGTGGCCAGCTCTGCGGCCATCGCCGGCGAGCTTATCCGGAACCACGAGGGTAAGATCTCGGAGCGCCTCCTCACCGCCGTCGCACGTCAGTTTGCGTACGGTTCTGATGGCTTCGCCTTCGCGCCATACGCCCATACAGCCTGCACTGGCGCTACATGAAGAGGCTCTGTATGTCGGAGCTGCTGGGGCCCCGCACCGTTGAGCTGCTCCGCCCCGTCCGCCGCAGCGGTCTCGTCGTGCTACTGAACGGCGTACTGGCGGCGGCAGGGGCCGCGGCGGTGGTTGATCTTACCACCGCCCTGATCCGGCTGTCAAACACGTCGATCCTGAGGATGATGGCGAGCACGGTGCCGGGAAGCGTGACGGAGGAGGCGCAGGCGCTTGTGAAGGCGGTGGCGGAGCTCGTCGGCGCGTTCAACGTCGAAGACTACATTGCCGTGTGCCGCGGGTGGGATTTCCAGGGCGCCGAAGTCCACCCGCTTCGACGCGCTGCTTGAGGACATGATCAAACACACAAGGAGGAGTAAGGAAAATGACCTTGGTGGAATCCCAGGAGAAGAAGGTGGCGAGCAGCAAGGACTTGCTCGACATCCTGCTGGACAGGATGGAGGAAGAGCCAACGGCGGAAGTGAAACTAACCAGACAGAAGATCAAAGCCTTCGTCATCGTAAGTATACTTGCAGTGTTGCATGCATGCATGCATCAAGCAATGCTTCTTTATTGCCCTACTTCTTGTGGACTTAATGAATCACGCACGTGCGACTATAGATGGGATAGGTCCGGTCCGGTTTGGCCCTAGTGTTGGACCACCGAACCTATTGAATAAATAGCAGGGTAAGGGTCGGCCCGCACCTGCTGTGTTAGGTTCAGGGTACCCTAAAGGTTAACCTGTACGTGACGTTGGACTTTCAGAACAGCAGTACAAACTTTCACAATAAGGGTACAAAATACGAGTACATAATTGTAGCAACAGTACGTGACGCTGGACTTCCACAACAGTACAGCAGCAGTACTGCAATTGCTTGTAATATCACTACATATAGCACATGGACAGTACAACTTGGTACGAGGGTGTTGCACAGCTGCATACAACATCAGTACATGGACATAACACAAGGATTACAACTAGATCAGTGATTCCGCTCATGCATGAGTGAGTAGCTGAAATAAATAATTCAGAGCATATTAGTTTTAGTCAAATGGAACTATATCAAACAAATGGAGCTGAGTTGGTTAGGTTACCAGATCCTCGATACCAATCCTGCGAACAGACAAGTGCCTCAACACTCTCGACATTTAACCTGCTACGGAAGTCGGTCAGAGTTCTTCCTCCCATGCTGAAAGCAGATTCAGACGCAACCGTAGATGCAGGCACTGCTAGCACATCACGTGCGATGGCAGCAAGTGTGGGATATGTTGAAGAATTAGCGCTCCACCATTTTAGGATATCAAAATCCCCAGATCTCAAAATTGGGCTCTCGTTTAGGTATCTATCCAGTTCACCAGAATATCGGCCATAGTCGTTCTCAATAAACGTGGGTGTTCGTGTTGTAGCCGGAGAAGTTCGTGTTGTAGCCGGAGAAGCCCGTGCTGCCCGGGACCTTGCCACCAGATCAGCTACCACACGGTGCCTAGAAACTTGAGACCGCTTCATCTTTTTCTTCTTATGCCTGGGACCTTCATGTTGTTCTGCTTGTTCACTATGCCTTTCTCCTTCACTTCCAATGATGGGGCCATGTTGGGCATCTTGCTGCTCATGCTCATGCTCTTGGCTTGGCATCTGGAGAAAATATGGAGAAGATATATATAAATGCACTTTTTAAAGAATATAGGTTACAGTTTGGTAATAAATCTCAAGCTGCAACAAATGGTCAGTGATTTTTAATTTCGAAAAATTATAGTTGGTTAATGTCTTGTTCCTCCTATCGATGCTAGACCTAGCAAATGATGCTACAACTTATCCAAATACAAACGGTGAAGGAGATGGGAGATCAGGAGATGGGAGAGGAATTCTTGCATACAGTACCTGGGCTTTCACGATGGCAGATGGGAGAGGAGTCCGAAGGTGTAGAGGCCGGCACGGTGGACTGCCGCTACTGGAGACGGGGATAAGAGAGTCGTGCTCCACGAGCTCTGGGCGCCCCCCGGCTTGCGAGCGCCTCCGGCAGCGTCGCGGCATTCCGGCGGCCGGCGGGTTGCCCGCTCCGCGGGCGGGAACGACAGGGGGAAACGAGGATGGAGCTTATTCCGGTGCCGGCGAGGTGCCTGGTCCGGCGGCGGCACAACGGTGGCCGTCGTCCAGTTCGTCTGCAGAGAGGTGCGGGACTACCCTAGGTTCGACAGGGTCAGATCCACTTGGACCTGTTATTTTGTGGGTCGGCCCGTTAGCCAATTGGTAACAAAATTGAGGTCCGGTCCAGCGGGCCACTGGGCCGAACCGTACCCATCACATCATGACGTGCGACTGCGCATGGCTGCATATGCAGGATGTGGTGACTGCCGGCTCTGACACGTCGGCAGCGATGATAGAGTGGATGCTGGCGGAGTTGATGAACCACCCGGAGACCCTCCGCAAGGTGCGTGAAGAGATCGACGCTGTGGTCGGCCGTGACAGGATGGCTGGCGAGGGCGATGTGGCAAGCCTCCCCTACCTGCAGGCAGCATACAAGGAGACGTTGCGCTTACGCCCCGTGGCGCCTATCGCGCACCGGCAGTCCACGGAAGAGATGGAGCTCGCCGGCGCATTCACTATACGTGCCGGCGCAGATAGCGGTGTTCATTAACTTGTGGTCGATCGGCCGTGACCCGGCCTACTGGGAGGCGCCGCTGGAGTTCCGGCCGGAGCGGTTCATGCCGGGAGGGGGCAATGAGGGGCTGGAGCCACGCGGCCAGCACTTCCAGTACTTGCCGTTCGGCAGCGGCCGACGTGGGTGCCCCGGTATGGGGCTCGCCATGCAGTCCGTGCCATCCATCGTGGTGGCGCTCGTGCAGTGCTTCGACTGGTCGGTTCCCGGCAGCTCCATGATAGACATGGAGGAGGGTGACGAGCTAGTTATAGATGTGATGGGTCCGGTTCGGCCCAGTAACCCGCCGGACCGAACCTTGATTTAGTTACCATTAGGGTAAAGGGCCGACCCATTAAAAATTAGGTCCAACAAGGTTCTATCCTGTTCGAACCTAGGGTCAAACCGCACCTCGACAGAGACAAACTGGAGGACCAGGGCGACGCTGCCGCTTGCCCTTTTTGATGCACCTGAGCACTGTGGACGACGGCGCAGCACGCCCCGTGGCTGGAATTCTTAGGCTGCAGTTCCAGAACCGGGTGGCGACGGCCTCGTGCGCGGCGCCGGAGGGGATTCTGCACGGGGATCCGTGAGGGCGGGAGGACAGGGCCGCGGCGGCGACCATCCACGCCGGGGAAAGGACGGGGCCGCGGCGGCGACCATCCGCGCCGGCGAAAGGACGGGGCCGCCGCGGCGACCATCCGCGCCGGCGAAAGGACGGGGCTGAGGAGAGCCCCGACAATTTCTATGGGGAACCTAGGCTGCGTGGAGGCGGCGGAATTCGTTGCGCAGTGTTAGACGTGTACGTGTAGGACACGTCTACCTAGCCGAAATCAAGGAGGATTAGATTTGATTAGTTTATTTCCATAATTGTAATCTCTTTACTTGACTACCAAGTCACCTCCTTGTACTATATAATCCCATCAAGGGATCCAAATCAATCTAAGTGCAACAATTGCAATTGCCTTCATGGTATCAGATTAGGTTTCGATTCTCTCCCCATGGCATCATCACAACCTACCGCCGCCGACATCGCGGCCGAGGCCGCCGCCAAAGCAGCCCTATGGGCGCTCGCGGCCGCACTCCCCAGCATCCGCGCCGCCGTTCCGGTCACCCTCGAGCTCTCCACCTCCAACTTCCTCCAATGGCGGGGCATGTTCTCCGACGCCGTCGAGAAATATGCCCTAGAGGACCATCTAGATGAGAAGGAGTACCCCACCGATCCCACACCACAGTGGAGTCGGAACGACGCCATCGTCCGATCGTGGCTCAACAGCACCGTCACGCCCGAGCTTCTCGCCATGATCGTCGACACCACCACACCACTTCCTGCTCACGCCTTGTGGACGTGTCTCTCCAACATCTACCACGACTACGCTGAGACCCGCTCCTCCTACCTCGAGCAAGAGTTCCACGGTCTCCAACAGGGGGCCATGACCGTGGCTGATTACTGTCGCAAGCAGAAGATTCTCGCCGACGAGCTCAACGCTTTGGGCACAACCATCACCGACAAGCGCCTCGTGCAGAACACACTTCGCGGCCTCGGATCTGGGCTTGCCTACATGCGCACCTGACCCTCAAACAGCGCCCCTTGCCGTCGTTCCTTGACGTGCGCTCGTCTCTTCTGCTCGAGGAACTCACGTTGAAGCAGTCCGAGCCGTCTTCTCCTGCTCCGACCGCCTTCGTCGCCCGAGGCGCCCCCACGCTTCCTCCACCGCGCGGTCCAACGGAAACCGCGCCGTCTACGCGCCGCCCCTACCCATGCCGCAACTTCCAGCAGCGAGGCAGCTGCCAATATGGGGCGCGATGCCGCTTCCTCCACTCCGGCCCTCCTCAGCAGCGAGGTGGAAACTCCAACACGTCCGGGAAGGGCTCGCAGGCGTCATGGCCATCCATGCAAAACCCTTGGGCAGGGTCTATCCAGATGTGGCCCGGTCCGCCACCACGCCCGCCGCCTCCCGGCCTGCCTCAGGCTCATCATGCCATGATGTTGCCTCCGTCTTCGTGGGCCTACGGTGCTGCCTCGTCCACGCCATGTCCACCAGGGGTGCCTTCGCCACCCATGGCCTGGATGCAAGGAGCTCCACTGTCCACTCCGATGCCTGCACCGACATATGCTGCGCCGCCACCATCTTTCGACCAAGGACAACTCATGCAGGCCTACAACACCATGTCCCTCGCACCACCACCTCCGCATGAGTGGATCATGGACTCTGGCGCCTCCGCCCACATGACCGGCAATCAGGGTAACCTTTCACATATCCTCCCCTCTAGCTCCCTTACCCACATGTTATCGTCGGCAACGGTCATGCTCTTCCTATAACTCGCACTGGCCACACCACCCTTTCTACTCCTAATCACTCATTTTCTCTTAATAACATCCTAGTAACACCTAACCTTGTAAAAAATCTTATTTCCGTCCGTAAGTTCACCACTGATAATCTTGTTTCTATTGAGTTTGATCCTTTTGGTCTCTCTGTGAAGGACCTCCGCACCAAGAACGAGATCGTCAGGTGCAATAGTTCTGGCGACCTATATCCCTTCTGGTGGCCGTCTTCCGCTGCGCACGCCCTCTCCACCACCACGTCATCTTCAACATTGTGGCATCGTCGCCTAGGACATCTCAGTAGTCAAGCTTTGTCGCACCTAGCAAGTTTTTTTCTTTTCCTTGTAATAAAAATACTACCGATGATCACCTGTGTCATGCTTGTAAATTAGGAAAACATGTTCGTCTATCTTTTGATACATCTTCTACTCAAACTATGCGTCCTTTTCAGCTTATCCACTGTGATTTATGAACTTCACCTCTTCCTAGTGTGTCTGGTTACAAATATTACTTAGTTATCCTAGATGATTTCACCCATTACCTTTGGACTTTTCCTTTGCGTGCAAAATCTGACACTTTCTCTACCTTAAACACTTCTTTGCCTACGTCTCTACACAATTTAACACAACTATCCAGTCTGTCCAATGTGACAATGGTCGCGAATTTGACAATAAAACTGCTCACCTTTTTCTCCTATCCCTCGGCGCCACCCTTCGCATGTCTTGCCCATACACCTCTTCCCAAAATGGTAAAGCCGAACGTGTCATTCGCTCGACTAATAACATGGTGCGTTCCCTTCTTTTTCAAGCTAGCATGCCACCAATCTACTGGGTTGAAGCTCTTCACACTGCCACGTTTCTGTTCAACCTACACCCTACCAAAACCCTCCAACACCGTACACCTTACGAAGCTCTCCGTGGCCTCCCTCTACCTCTTGCGCACCTACGAGTTTTCGGTTGCCTTTGCTATCCTAACCTATCCGCTACAGCACCACACAAACTAGCTCCTCGCACAACCGCGTGTGTTTTTCTCGGGTACCCCTCTAACCATCGCGGCTATCGTTGCCTTGACCTCGCGACACATAAAATAATAATCTCTCGCCATGTCGTATTTGACGAAAACACCTTCCCTTTCGCCCAACAATCCACTACACCCCCTACTGCCACCGATCTCTCCTTTCTTGATGATCATCCTATCATTCTGCCCTCCCAACCTACCCCACTTGCACCAATGCCGCAAACACCTATTCCACCCGAGCCAAACACCCCGCCGACACCCGAACCCCATACTCCTCCTCTCACACCTCAACCCACTCCTCCAAATTCGCCAGTGGCTTAGCCCCTGTCGGCCCTCCCCTCGCCGACAACACTCACTCCATGTTTACTCGTGGAAAACGTGGCATGTCTAAACCTGTTGACCGTCTTAATCTTTTGGCTGATGTTCTTAGTCCGCTACCAAAGAGCTACCGGGGCGCTCTTAAGGACCCTAATTGGCACTCCGCAATGATGGACGAATTCAGTGCACTGCAGACTAACCGGACATGGGATCTTGTTCCTCGTCCGCCTGGCGCTAATGTCGTAACTGGCAAGTGGATTTTCCGGCACAAGCTTAAGCCGGATGGGTCTTTGGATCGCTACAAAGCCCGCTGGGTCCTCCGTGGCTTCACCCAGCGCGCAGGCGTTGATTATGGAGAAACTTTCAGCCCGGTTGTCAAACCGGCCACCGTTCGCACTGTCCTCTCACTTGCTGTCGCGCAAGATTGGCTGGTTCATCAGCTCGACATCAACAATGCTTTTCTTCATGGTACTCTTGCCGAGACGGTCTACTGCGCACAGCCGTCAGGGTTTGTCGATGTCTCCCAGCCCGACCATGTTTGCCGGCTCAACAAGTCTCTCTATGGGCTTAAACAGGCGCCGCGTGCCTGGTACAGCCGCTTTGCCAACCACCTGCTACGTCTTGGTTTTCTCAGCTCCCGCGCGGATCCCTCGCTCTTCATCTACAACAGCAACACTGAGATTGTTTACCTGCTGTTGTACGTCGATGATATAGTTCTCACAGCTTCATCTGCACAGCTTCTTCGGCGAACCATCACGGCTCTCGAGCGTGAGTTCTCCCTCAAGGACCTTGGTACATTGGACTATTTCCTCGGAGTCGCTGTTACACGGTCCTCGGCTGGCATGTTCCTCTCCCAGCGGCAGTACATCATTGACATCCTTGATCGCACAGGAATGAGTGAGTGCAACCCATGCTCCACTTCCGTAGATACACAGTCTAAGCTCTCAGCTGCTGGCGCCACCGTCGCTGATCCGTCTGCCTATCGGAGCCTGGTTGGTGCTCTCCAGTACTTGTTTTTCACAAGACCAGACATCGCCTATGCAGTGCAACAGGTCTGCTTGTACATGCATGACCCAAGGGAACCGCATCTCAATGCGGTCAAGCGGATTCTCCGGTACCTTCGCGGCACCGTCGACCATGGACTTCAGATATACCGCTCGTCGTCGGCATCACTCACTGCATACATGGATGCTGACTGGGCTGGTTGCCCCGATACTCGCAAGTCCACCTCTGGTTATGGCGTATTTTTTGGTGATAATCTGGTTTCCTGGTCATCCAAACGTCAGCACACTGTCTCCCGCTCGAGTGCGGAGGCTGAATACAGGGGTGTTGCCAATGTTGTTGCTGAAGCTTGCTGGTTACGCCAGCTCCTATCCGAGCTCCATCGACCTCTTCAGCGAGCTACGGTAGTCTACTGCGACAACATATCTGCTGTCTACCTTTCGACCAATCCGGTCCAGCATCAACGCACCAAACATGTGGAGATTGACCTACACTTTGTTCGTGAGCGGATTGCTTTTGGAGATGTCCGGGTTCTGCATGTTCCGACATCTTCCCAGTATGCTGATATCTTCACCAAGGGGTTGCCTTCCACTATCTTCACCGAGTTCCGCTCCAGCCTGAACGTCCGCGTTGCTCCCGCTCCGACTGCGGGGGGGTGTTAGACGTGTACGTGTAGGACACGTCTACCTAGCCGAAATCAAGGAGGGTTAGATTTGATTAGTTTATTTCCATAATTGTAATCTCTTTACTTGACTACCAAGTCACCTCCTTGTACTATATAATCCCATCAAGGGATCCAAATCAATCTAAGTGCAACAATTGCAATTGCCTTCACGCAGCACCGGAGGTCGGGCGCGACAATGGTCGCCGGGGAATCAAGGGCACACATGCGATGGTGGCCAGGGGCGGTCTCCTCTCCCATCTCCCGGTCGCCAGGGGCACGCGGCAGAGCCGCGGTGGCTGCATACGGCGACGCCGAGCTCGATCTTGGGGGCGGCATGCTTCGTGGCGTTGGTGATTCGCGACAAAGGGCCCCGGGCCGACCCTAGGTGACCCTTTACCCTGTAGGAGAAGGTGCGGGTTGACCCTTTAACCTGGAAATTTCCTACAGGATCAGAGGTCCAGTAACAGGTCCAAACCGTCCCGGACCTAACGCATCATGAGGGCTAGTGTGCGCCCGCAACCACCCGCTCCTTCTCCGCGCCTCAAACCCTTCCCGGCCGTCGTGTAGCCACCATCTACACATACCACGATCGTTATGCATCCACCATTCCCAGGGTTCGCCTAATCACCATACCGTCTAGCTACCATGCATACGTACTTCGCCTTCTCCGTGCCTTGCCACGTCTCAACCAGTTATGCTCATCCCTATCAGTATTGTATCGTAAATAAGGGAAAATGAAGATTCAGTTAGCGCCATATACCTGCGTGTACACCTTTAGGACGTGCACTGGTTACGTCAACACGGCTAGCTGCGGCTGCTGTAGCATTTATGTCGTCCACATGTCCTCTTGTGTAATATTGTGTAATACTGCATCCGCTGCAAAATATAAAGTATAGACATAAATATACAATTATGTTCAGATATCCGGGTTCATTTTTTCCTAAATTTGTCGATGTAGAGATAAAAAAATATTAGCATCTACAATATCAAACGAAACTCAATGGATGCATCGTGAAATACAGTTTTCCTACTATTCTTGAGTTGACTTATTACTCATAAGAAAAGTGCTCACTAAAAAGATGAAAGACATGGCTACCCATGCCAAGTTACAGAGTTTCGCCATGCTAAACTAAAGTTGCAAATAATAATTTGAGAACTTTAGACCTCCAAAACATGCAAACAACCAAATTGCTCAACTATAACCATATGACTATCCGTCTGGACATTTCTAGGGGCTAAATATTGAAAGAACGTATTGTGTCGTTTTGGGCTAATAAAGATGTACCGTGTGCAAGGTTTTGGTTACCGGTCGATAATTCTGGTTACCGGCCGGTAACCGTGGTTCCCGACCACCCACGAGAAGCTTCCTTACCGGTGAAAAAATCCAGAGATTTTTTGGAAAATTTTGAATTTGACCGCTTAGACGTCGATAAATAGGGTGGTGTATCCTCGCTATACATACAACTACGATGACCTAGCGTGGTGGCAGCGACCTACCTTCCTAGCCGGGAGTTCCCTGCTTCGAGGATCCCCTGTTTTTACTTTTTGAGCATTTAGCCGGGATTTCCCTGCTTTGAGTACTCCCCTGTTTTTTTATTTTTGAGCATTTAAAACAAGGTGCTGCAAGTTAATTATACAAAAAAACGTAGAAACAATGTCCGAACCTGAGACGTGCTGACTGTTGACCGCCTAAAGAACAGAACCAAGGCTTTCCACATGCTACAATAAAAGTTGTATATGTTCTGAGTTTACGCGATAACCAAGAATCCCGAGCCCCCTTGGGATTTTTTTCAGAAACCAAAACCTTGACCGACTGCACAATCTACAACCTGATATTGTTGCAATGACGATACGATGAGCATGGAAAGACACGACACATTACGTATTAGTATGGCCTATCGATCTTAATCACCGAGCCGACCTGGTAACACAACAACGGAGGGCGTGAATATATAGTAAAAAAACATAATAAAGTAAGTTTTGCCATTCAATAATGACTTGGCTACCATGTGCCGATGGACAGTAGATAATATTGCACTACCTTTTTCCAAATAGCACATTTAGGTATTATCCCGAACCTACAACTCTAATGCATAACCACATTGACAAAGTCATAGCTAGGCCCAGGGTATGTGCACAGAGGCAAATGATGGCCCACCCGGCACACGGTTGCCAATCACAATGGTTTGGACTCCTGGACGCACCATTTTGAAGTACAAGCCACGCAAAGATTGCCAAACACCGACTCTGTGATACTAAATATGAACCAACTCAGATTGGGTATAGACTATCTTTTATGGTTTAGCGCAGTCACAACCATTTGTAAACCCATTCGACTCTCTGTAAACCTAATTTCCACCAAATTTATAAGGAAACTTATTGGCCTATCCGAACGTGACAAATTTCATCAGCCATATTCACCATCTCATTCATACACCCACCATAGGCATGATCGAGCCATACCTTGAGATTCCAAGGACATATGTCAGATAATATAAACCGGCATAAAAAGGAAGTAGGGTCTTTGCCGGACATTAGTCTATGGGGTCTGAAGCTGTATAAATCTTTGTCTCCCGTGGTTTACCATGCCGAACTCTAAGAGTGAACACCCTGCAAACATAAATTTACCGTAGAGAAAATAACACAATAATTGGCGCGCCAGGTACAGGTTGCGCGCTTAGAAAACATAAATTTTAAATTTTTGATACACCGAAAAATATCTAAAACAAGTGATGGTTTAGGTATATCCCTGCTTAGAAAATTTTGTCTTTTTTAAGTACGAGATGAGGTTTAGTCTTTATAAAAAAACAAGATGAGGTTTAGTCTTTATAAAAAAAACAAGCTGAGGTTTAGTCTTTATCAAAAAACAAGATGAGGTTTAGTAGGTATAGGCTGTGGCCAGAAAAGAAGCAAATAGAAACACGTAAGATCCACTCGCCACGGCCATACGTACGCTTTGCTTTGGGGGCCCCACGGCCATATGTGTACGTTTGTGGGTGGGTGGGTGGGGCCGTGAGGGGACGGTTCTTCAGAAGATCTGTATTTAAACGTGTGAACCCGTCGAACCGCATTCCCACACGGGGTGCCCGTGCGGGCGCAGGCCATCTGTCCCCCGTGGAGGAGTTTTTTTTTTGATTTTTCTACTTGTATTCAAAATAAAGTACACGTACTGGTACACGTACAGGGACACGTACAAGCAGAATACGAGAAGGAAACAGACGCAGACACAGCTGCTACAAACTTACAGAAAGGTCCTTCTTCTTCCTCACGTTCCTGGAGCTTGAAAATCACCTGTCGAAGTCGCCGGCACAAAAGGGGCCGCCGCCTCCCCGAACGCACCACGGAGCAGGAGCAACTTCTCGCCAAAAGGCGTTGAAGAGCCGCAATATCCACCAGCTCGAAGAAGCCAGAGCAGAAACCGAAAAAGGCGCATCGGCCGGGGACGCACCCCAAGCTTCTCCTGCACCAAACCTAGGCCCAGCGGCGCCTCACCTCAACAGAGGTGGCCAGGTCCCTCACCTTCTCTTGCTCCACCCCCGCAGCTGCACACGCGACCCAGCACCACCCGCCACAACGCCATCCCCCCTCGCCGCCACGGCCGGCCAGGGACAACGGAGCAGCAGAGGACTGCCTTCTTCCTCCACAGCAAGCGCTCCTGTACAGGCAACCAGGACACCCAGCCACCGCCGGGACCAAGCCGCCCCACCCCCAGAACCTCCACAACAGGGCCAGAGCCCACCCTGCTGCGGCGAAGCAAGGAACAGAGGACCAAAATTCCGAACACCGGCCGACCACTTCGCAAAATCGACCCGGCTGGAAGCACCTACTCTCAACAGATCGATAGATCCGTGAGAAACTACCACCAGCAGCACGCCGGCTTCGCCAGAAGCAACGCCGGGAAGGGGATCGAGCGCTGGTACCTTTATTCCGATGCGACGCCTCCTTCCCCCTCACGGCGGCGCCACCCAGAAACCTAGACCTACTACTTACACACCAGGCGAAGAGAGACGAACCCCCAACCTCCCCCCGCCGCCGTAGCGAGCGGAGAAGGCCGGGATCCGCCCTCCCGCCGGCGACGAAACGAGGACTTCGACGGGGTTCCTTTTCACCTCTCTCTACTGTAGAGGGAGGAGGAGAAAACGAAACCGTCTTTGCTCTCCTGCTGCTACCCGTGGAGGAGTTAGCCAGGCTTCTTGTGTCGCATGGACTCGCCGTCACCATCGTTCTGCGCGGCATTCCGCCCAACAACAAGGACGCGGCGGCGCTGGCTTCAGCCGCCAGCCCCTTCCTTTTCATTCACTACATCCCTGAACCACCGCTCGCGCCCCGCGTGTGGGAGGGCGACTTCGTGGCCAATGTTTTCGAGCTCACCCGTGCCTCAAACCCGGACTTCCGTGACTTCCTCCGTGTCGCCTCTCCCGCAGCTCTCATCCTCGACTTCTTCTGCTACAGCCCCGCCAATGTCGGCGCCGAGCTCGGCATCCCGACTTATTTCCTGTACCTGACCTGCACGGCCGGCCTCGCGGTACTGCTGCACCTACCTGTCATTCACGAGCAGAACTGTGTGGAGTGCAGCGAGGTGGTGAACGTGCCGGGTGTCCCTCCCATACCGGTGAAGGATCTCCCCGCAGCCATCCTCGACCGGAGCAGCTTGAGCTATCAGCATTTCCTTGCCTTATCTGAACAAATGTGTAAGTCAAGAGGCGTTATGGTGAACAGCTGCCGCTCCCTGGAGCCGCGCGCCACAGACGCCGTTCTCTCCGGCGTCTGCACGCTGCCGAGGCGCACGACACCACCCGTATTCAGCATCGGCCCGCTGATTAAGTCAGACGAGGTGTCCGAGAAGCGCGGGCAAGAGTGCCTTTCGTGGCTGGACACGCAGCCCAAGGCGAGCGTGCTGTTCCTCTGCTTCGGCAGCCTGGGACGGTTCAGTGCCGAGCAAATCGGGGAGATGGCTGTGGGCGGGTTCGTGACGCACTGCGGCTGGAACTCGGTGCTCGAGGCGGTCGTGGCGGGCGTGCCAATGCTGGGATGGCCGCTGTACGCAGAGCAGCGGATGACCAGAGTGTCTTTGGTGGACGAAATGAAGCTGGCCGTGGCGGTGGAAGGCCGTGAGGGTGCCTTAGTGACGGCCGAGGAGATCGGGACCAAGGTCAGTTGGCTCATGGATTCTGATGGCGGCAGGGAGCTCCGGCAGCGGACGTTGGCGGCCATGAGGGAGGCGAGGAACGAGCTGAGCGAAGGCGGGGATTCCAGGAAGGCACTGCTGAAACTCGTGCAAGAGTGGATCATGTGAGATGTGACAGCAGGGACTCTTTTTTTGCGTGTTACTTGCTCGTGCAACAGTCGATCACATGAGGACATGTTTATCTACCTAAAGCTGTGGCTATGACAGTTATAAGAGCAATCCACCTACTTTTCCGTTTCGCTCCCGTGCTGCCATGTCTGGATCTCATGCTGCCATGTGATTCATAGAAGGGGACGTCACATCTGTAACAACAAACGCGGGATAGATCACAAAAAAGAATGAAAAGGTAGAACGTAAACTAAGTAGAAGTAAAAGAAAAAAGGAACGGTACAAAAACCTGAAGATGTGTCCAAGGCCGCTTGCACTAACCAATCTCACGGTGGCGACGCAGCTATTCGGCCGGCGTGAGCACAACTAACATAGAACCTGCATGTATAAACTGTTAGGACAAAGCACCATCTGGAGAAACTGAAGAGTACGTAGAAGCAAACAGAAACAACCAGCAGCAGTAGATCTGACTGGAGCAGCTGCGGCAAGCAATCTGATGTAGCAGCAGACAAAATCCACAGATGGCACACCGAACGGAGGCAGCATGGATGGGAGCAAGCACATGCGGACGCAAGACAGGCCGCACAGGAGGTCGACCATGAGCAGAACGACGGCGGCCGGAGGGAGGCACAACACTCACGGCCGCCGGATGTGGAATAAAAGAAGGGGATATAGAGCGACCGCGGCCGCGCACACGGCCGGGAGCACGACAGCCGCGAGCCCGCGAGCATGGCCGGATTGATCGGCCACAGTCGCAGTACCCAGAGCGGGCGCAGGCCATCTGTCCCCCGTGGAGGAGTTAGCCAGGCTTCTTGTGTCGCATGGACTCGCTATCACCATCCTTCTGCGCGGCATTCCGCCCGACAACAAGGACGCGGCGGCGCTGGCTTCAGCCGCCAGCCCCTTCCTTTTCTTTCACTACATCCCTGAACCACCGCTCGCGCCCCGCGTGTGGGAGGGCGACTTCGTGGCCAATGTTTTCGAGCTCACCCGCGCCTCAAACCCGGACTTCCGTGACTTCCTCCGTATTCAGCATCGGCCCGCTGATTAAGTCAGACGAGGTGTCCGAGAAGCGCGGGCAAGAGTGCCTTTCGTGGCTGGACACGCAGCCCAAGGCGAGCGTGCTGTTCCTCTGCTTCGGCAGCCTGGGACGGTTCAGCGCCGAGAAAATCGGGGAGATAGCTGTGGGCCTGGAGATCAGCGGGCAGAGGTTCCTCTGGGTCGTACGCCTCCCGCCCGGCGGCGACCAGGACTAACAAAAAGTCTCCACCGACCCATTAGGTGTAAAAATATTCTACGCTACTTTCTCCAATGGCGAGCAATCTTCTGCACATAGAATGTGACTAGAAGGGTTAGGCGCGCTTTGCCGCGCCCTTATGTTAGTGACTCACTGGATACACGTAGTTTTGTGTTAATCACTATCTGTTGTGTGGAAATTGTTAGTTTTATAGTGGAACAAAACAACATCATCATCCTTGAAAACAAAGTTAGTCAGTAGTAGGCCAAGGCTAATGAGGGACTCCCAGTGCAGATTGTGTTCTATGTGAATCTGGTCACACCACCAAATTGCCAAGAGCTTCCAAGGATGGAATTGATGCTCCTTTTGACAATTTACAGAACATATTGAGCAATCTTAACGTGTGAAAGCAGTAAAATAGCATGCAGGAGGACATCACAGGGACCAGATTTACTAAAAATATTAGGTTGGAATGTCATGGAATTCGCACGATTACATATGAACAAAGCATTTTTGCAGGAAAGTGGAATAACTTCATAATCTTTAAATGAGAGCATGGAGAAATGGTAATTCAAACATCAGAAGTATTCCCTACATCACAAATTAAACTACATATATGTACGTTGAAACAGCTAACCAGTTTGTAGGTTCGAGTCGCGTAGGGCCGCACTCAGTTATGGTAATGCTAACCAGTCGTAGTTGATGGTCCACACACACATTCTCAAGTATCCGCAAGCACCTTCTTAGAACACCCCAACTGTTTTTTGATCATTTTTATGAATAACTTATAAAAGTCATTGGAAAGTTCAATAAGAATCCAAATACAGGAAATGTCTAACTTATTACAACAATTCAAATTCAAATAATTCAAGATTTCAAAAAGGACACTTGGAAATCTCAAGGCGGCGTAGCTGTACACACTACCAAATATCCGTCGATCCTGGACGTTTTTGCGGCGACGTTCCGATAACGTCGTGTGTTTTCGTCGTGGATGTCTAAAAAGCTGATTTTGCTCTCGACGTTTTGGGGTTTCCAGTAATGGGCCGGTTGCGCGTGACGTTTCGCGTATTTTACGTCGTTGATTTTTGTCACCGGCCCATTAGCCTAGCTTGGACCCAGTTTCCTTCGACGAAACTGGCTTGGACTCACGTAGAACGTCTCAGATTTTCGTCTCACATCACATGGACATCAGTTCAACACAAAGCATGCACACGAATAGAAGCGCGGCCAGGTTCTCTCGATAGACCGATCATCGTAAAGGGCATGCAAATGTACAGATATATAGAGAGTATAGCAATATTAAACCTATAGCACAAATCACAGGCACACACACATATATAAGATAAATTCACAGCCGTACAGATAGAGATCAGTAGCAATTAAACCTAGCTACCACAAATTCATAGGCACACACATAGCATATATATTGTTCGAAAGCAAATCAACAGCTCTAGCTAATTAAACCTAGCTACCACAAATCGATCCTTCTAAAATACAGTAAACCAGCCGGCCGGCGGGGGCACAGAACGGGAAGTGTAGGCGTGGGTACTGACGTGCGTGCTGCGGTGTCGCGGGACTACGGAAGTTACGAGAGCTGGTTTCGAGTTATCTTTTCAAGGAACCCACAACTTTCGGTTCCCTCCTGCTCACGAAGAGCACCGTCCGGTATGGCAAGAGCAGAGGAGAAATGAGTAGGAAAGGCGGCGCATTGACGAAGGTGACGAGCTTCTCGCCGGGTATGGAGGATGGATGGTTTGATTCAGTTGCGACCACGTCCTACTTGGGCGTAGGGGTGAAATTAAAACTCTAAACTCGCGAGTTACCACTTGAGTATGCTTGGCTCAAAGTTGTTGCTAAATGAGTTGAGTCGAGTTTTCTTTTTAGACGGTAAATGAGTTTGAGCTAAACGAGCTGAATTCTGAGTTACTCGTTTAGCTTTGTAAAAAAAAATCGCTACCTGTACTCTTGTCTATGTGAACTATTTTTCTGATTATTATAGTTTAGCAACTAGATATTGCTTGATAGTGTCATATTGTCATAGATTTTTGTGATAATTGCATCATATATGTCCAAATAATTAGAAGCAATTATATATAAACGCTATTATAATTTATGTTAACAATTTTATCAAGCTAAACGAGCAAACTCACGAGTTTTAGGTGTCGAGCCGAGTTTCAATTCGGACCTTGTTTGTTAGTCGAGCCAAACTGATTCGTTAGTTGACCGAGATTTAACAGCTCGAATTTCAGGCCTACCTGGGCGTCCCTGCGGAATAGAACGCGACAAATTCATGTCCTTGATATATGTCCTTATATATTTGTTCAAACATAGTAATGTTTGACTTTTGACCTAATTTATGCGTCTTATTTATTGGAACGAAGGTAATGCGCAACATTACAATATTAAAATGTTATTTTCGTTGATTCATAGCATTTGAACCGAAGTCTTTGTATTCTGAATAGAAGGGTTGAAACTATGTCGATGCTCACCCTTAAATCATGTGCCTTGTAAACGACCTAGCCAATTTGGGTAACTAACTAGTTATAAAGCTAGGTTCATGATCTTAAACTTTATATAAAAAAAATATCTCGAAGCGTTGCTGACGTAAGTAACCATTTTTAAACTTTTGGGCATGACCAAACTTTCAATCTTATTATATAATTAATTGCTAGGATTAACCCTAAATTTAGCACAACTAACCGCCGCACTCTTCTTACTCCTTATGAACTAATTCTTTGATTCTCTTTACATTTAACAAGGTTATAATTTGTTTTAAACTAAAAATATATCATGAAAGGATAATGCTGATAATGGAAGATAATATACCAAACAGTTTTGCTACCCTCTTCGTTATTTCAGAGAAACCCAGTCGAGACCAATGGCCATATCGTTATCAAATGATCAAGGGTATTTGCCAGGGTTTGAATTTTCTTCATGAAGAGATGATTACTCATTTGGACTTGAAGCTGGAAAATGTTATGTTGGATTATCAAATGAAGCCAAAAATTACGGACTTCGGTCTATCCAGATGCTTTGATGAAGGACAATCTAGAGTTTTCACTAAGAACATTCGGGGAACGCCGCAATCAAAGATTCATGATACTTTCCTCAAGTCTCTGAACTTTCATTAGTACCATGTAATTCAAACTGTCGTATTGTCATGCAGGGGTTACATAGCACCAGAAGCAATAGATAATGGAGAAATATCATTCAAGACTGATATATTTTCGTTGGGCATTATTATTATAAAGCTATTAACTGGTCGTAATAAGTATGATTTGGAAAATGTAAGGAGAATTATTCATCCATGCTGGTTGGCTTTTTTACTATGTTAGGAACCTGCTCCTTACCATCGCTATAAATAAAATGCACACTGGAAGTCGCATGTTCACCGCCGAGGGCTGTTGAGCTAGCTTGCCGATGGGCAAGATGTGTCTCACCGCCTAGCCTGCAGCGTGACCTGCGTCGACCGCCGCCGGAGTTAGAATCTAAGGACGATTTGGGGGAAATTATGTAATTTAGTCGGAGGAGAGACAAGACGAGAGGAAGACTAATTATAACTGTGGACTTCACACTTTTTTTTATATAACTGGACATTCATACGTACTGGGCTGTGTCTCAGTGGGCGTACTCATGGGCTGTTCACCCATAAAAAGACTAATTATATTCGTTTTGATTTTTTTCTCAAAATTTTTTTTTTGATATTCAAAGTCCACCGCGTGCCGACCAGTAAAATCATATGGGCAAACTAAATTATCGACGAGATTCGTACTTTTCCACAACACTTGCATAACGAAAGCAAGTAAACAACAAAATCGTCAGGTCGCTGCTGCTCCTGCTCCCGCGGTGGCAGGGCTGGTGGCGCCCGACGTACCACCAGCGTCAGCCACGGCGAAAATTAGGAATTTCCGATTCCAGACAACAGGCAGACAGAGGCTGGCTCGAACGGGATAAAAATGGTGGAGCAGTGGCAAGAAAGAACCGCCAAGATCATCCAAATTAGTTCAGCACAAGAGGAGATTCCCGGCAGGCCTCGGTAAGTGTCTCCAATCTTCCCAACAACTAATCCGGAAAAGATAGTGCTTCATAAGTGTAATAATTCCAACCACCAAGAAAATCCATATATACAAGAGAGACGACGATGGATATTTTGGTCGTGACAACATAGGAGTCCTAGTCGTGTTTTGAGTCGGTTTGTGTAATATTCAGTTGACCTGCAGCTATATATATACCCGATGAAGCTAGCCTGCTGCGTTTCCGATCGATCGAGCAATCAGCTTAGTAGCTAGCTTGTGCGTACGTGTTTTGTCCTGTCAACGTTATCGCCCATCGATCTGTGAGAGGACCAAAGGATTCCTGTAAGGACACGACGACGGAGATGGAGCCCGGGGACTCGGAGCTGGTGATCCAGCTGATAGAGGAGATCAAGTCCTTGGGGAGGGAGCGCAGAGACCTGCTCGACTCTCTCACTCCTAGCGTTTCACACTGGAAGCAGCAGATACACGAAGGAGGAGAAGGCGAATTCCAAGCAACAACGACCTGGAAGGGTGGAAAGGATGTGGATGAGGAGTGCTCGAGGAACAGCAGCAGCCCTACGCTCCATGGGAGGACCACGAGAAAGAGCTCGCAGACATGTTGGACGTTCTCTTGAACGACATGGAGGGCTTGGGCCACCGGATGCTGTCTACGGCGTATGTCGTGGACAAAACCAGTGCCCACGCCCACTCGTACACAGCCGACGAGCTGGTCAGCAGGACATCCACATTGTTACAAATCTCGCGGGAATTTTACAATTATACCGAGAATGATAGTAACCAGGAGGAGGAGCAGGACAAGCAGGGGAAGAAGGAGGGGGACGACTTCTTGTTTCTCTGCCGCAACTACTTGCGATCTCCCGACGACTACAAGAACGAGCTGACGCTGAACCTTTCGGAGGAGGAGGAGAAGAAGGAGAAGGAGAAGAATCGGAAACAGAAGGAGAAGAAGGAGGCGGAGGCGGAGAGGTGGAGTTGGAAGAACAGGATGGAGGAGAAGGACCCGTCCACGATGGAGTTTCTCAAACGGAGGACGGCTTTCCACGAGATACAATTCGCGTCACACCGTGCCTGCTGGGAACGCGTCTGGGGCAGCTATAATGGACGCCGCGGTGGCTTCCAAGATACAAGTAAGTACAAAATGAATGCTTGCTGCTTAATTACCTTACTACATACTTTAATCTGTAGTTTAATCTGCTGCCTGTTTCCTGTCTTTGGTGCTGCAGCCACGGTGAGCTCTTTGGGCTTTACACCCGATGCCGGGCCATTCTCTGCAGTTGCTCTTCGCGGGAGCACCTTACAGATCTACTCTATCAAAATAACCAAACTAAAGGCCAACTTGAACTGGCCACTCAAAGTCTACGGCCTCGTCGCTGCTTGAGACACACTCGACTGCAACCGCAACATTCTCTTCTCCCGCTCAAATCGTAACTGCCAAGTCCTCACTGAAAATGTATGTTCACTTTTCTCTTCAGTTTTCTTCCTTCTACTTTCGTAGTTTATTCCAATTAAGTATTTATTTTTGGAAACCATTGCTATTAAGTATAACAAAAAGATATGATGCTTGCAGGATCCTTTTTTGCGCTTGACTGGCCCGTCTCGTGGAATCTTGGCCGTCGACCCTGTTGACTTTGAAGCTAAACTCGAAATTGAGGGAGCGGGGTCCCGAGATAGAGCATCGATCAAGCTTCATAAGAGTTACTATGCCCAGGGCAATACCTCTCTCCTCTTCCACAGCCCAAACTGTCTAGTGGAGTTAAGCGTGGGTCGGCTTGCAACACCGCTCCAAGCCACTATCGTTGGTGTTCGCGTTGTTGAAGGGGGCTGGCCTTTTAAACGTGGATGCCGAGTTGTTTGCTCCTCCTCGTCTTCTGCTGCTGCTACAGAGGTCACGTCTAGGGAATTTGTGTTGCTTGATTACCTTGGTGAAGATATGCGTGTAGGATCAGGTGGTTACCTTCATCTATCAAGGAATGTTGTTTCAGTGGAATTACAAGGAACGCTGAGAGTCGTCATACAAGTCTACTCGCGATATGGTCGTCAAGCTCACGAGGTTCATGTTGACTTCCCTGCCCAACATTGCCAAACAAGCAAGAGTGAGTGCTTTGTTTGCAACTCCAAGTTGGAAATCGTCGTCGCTTGGTCCCTCCTTATCAAGGAGAAGCCGGATCTCTAGGTGGATTGCCCAGCTTGCTAGAGGGCTTTGTTGCTCACAAGATATCCAACTGCTCGTGCATCATGTTCTCCTAGATGCATATTGTTTGACAATTGTTTGTAATAATGGAAGGTAGGACTCGAGCATAAAGTCTATCTGGTAGAATCGCCCCTAGATACACGGAAATTCTGGCATAGCAGTTCTTATGTAAGCTTTTTGCCTTGTTGGTTAGCCAAATCAGCGTTTGCTTGGTGCAGTTTATACGGAGGTCTATGTGGTTCGGGGGAAACCTATATGTAGAAATTGATCCGGTTTCTGTATCTTGGCACTAGATACGCTCAAGGATAAAAAATATAGTGCCCAATCTTTGTGAGCACTTAAAACTCTTTAAGTAAACTAGTTAGTGGGCACGTGCAACGCACGAGTAATCTCATTCTTTTGCTGTCAGTTAACAATATTTTTTCTAACGATAAACCATTCTCTTGTGTAAAATGACCGAACTCATCGATTTATATTTTTCCTAAATTCAAAGACTGCAAACAAACATGCCTACCCGCTCGCTGATATGTTTGTATTCTGAACAAATAGTTTTACAGCTTATGTCAAATAAGGCATATTCAGAATTTTGTGCCAAATATAAAATAATCCATTACACAATAGATTATTAGCTATTGTTGTGCTAATATAGCTAGTAAACAGTTTCCATAGAAAACAAAGTTTATGAACATATAAAATGAATAAACATAAGAAAGGCTTTACATGCCTTAATTTGATTTATAGAGATGGTACACGAACCCTCTGGTACACTAATGTATACAGTACAAGATCTACATTTCAGGGAGGAAGTGCAAGCACAAATACTTCAATGCTGAAACCTACAACTACCATAAAAAAACCTAATTGCGAAAATAATATAAAAACAAATCAGTGGACAAGCAAATGGGGAGAGACTTAAAGTATGAATATGTACACTGGCTCTACGAAAATAACTTGATGTCTTTAGTGACAGAGGAACAAATACAAATAGGACAAAAACTTATGAACTACCATATTACAAAGCACAAAACGTGTAAATGATATCACTTGTAGGTGATAGAAAATATCTTTAGAAGTGAATTACCGTAACCATTCTCAACCGAATGCATAAAGAGAGCAAAATGTGAGCAGCTTATACATAGTATAATAGCTTCAGGTTGCAGAAACTGAAGGTTAACCTCAAGACATTTCAGTGAACAGAAAAGAAAGTTGGGTTAACCATGATGGCCGGCCTAAAATACAGTAGTTAGACATTGCAATCCAAATATTTATGCTAACCCACTCTGATTTTCCTTGTAGCTTATACTTTATGGATATAATTTCAGCACTGCTAGAGCAGATGTTGCAACAAGAAAAATGTTATAAACGATAGCAAAGAAAACGACGAATTAGCGGAAAAATCAACCAACGGGGACACGAGATTTAACGTGGAAAACCCCTCGCACAATGGAGGAGAAAAAAACCACGGACGCCAGCCAGCAATACTTTACTATATCGGGTGAGGTTACAAACGCCGGGGATTTACACAATGCGACTTATCCCATGACGGCGGCTTACAAGATGTATTTATAGATGGCCTGACCTAATCTAGGTCGGTAACGTGACCTCCAAGTCGAGTACAACTCGTACCGTCACAAGTTGGCCTTTATCATTCTATACGAATTTGGATCACCACAAAATAACAAAAAAATCAAAATCAAAACATGCAAGGATACAAAAATAATAAAAGAGAATGCCCCATTTTCTTTAGCATAGTTTGAAGTTTGTAATTCCTCACTGGAATCATCTCCCCCAACATCACTTGACCAGCACAGTAATTTATCTACTCCAGTAAAACAACGGAATTACTATAATACAACGGACTAGTTTGCATTGGCAAGTCTATGTGTGCTATGTGTAGTACTTCTCTGAATTCAGAATCCAGAAAATGTCAGGATGGGTAGAGCGACAATAAGAAGTGCCATCGGCAAGCACAAACAAAAAAAAAATTAGTTAATTACAACAATTAAGAAAAAGCAACAACAATCACCTGATCTAAGAAAATAGAGATGACAGCATACATACGTCGTTAGCCACAACTCAGGTGCTCACGCCCAGAGCACACCCAGAGATAGATTTATCTGTCCTTGCCAGCAGCACGCGTGGAGGTCTTCAGCCAAAAAACATCTGAAGAAAGAAATAAAGGATCAACTCCGAACCCAGCTTGGCGTCGAAGCCCACCAGCTTGCTCCGCCCCAATTGTCCCGATCACCGCCGCCACTCACCACAATGGTGATAACACCCTCAGCGCTGCCCAGCAACACGTCGCTCACCACACTCGGGGTCCACCCACAGCTCAGCAGGTCGCTGATTCCAGCCGCCGACCACGACAAAGTAAATGGCATCGTGATCCACGGGTCAATTACAATCAAACGCAAGTTCCTCCCTGTACCTATACGTAACGATGGTGAGGTCGCGTTTCTGTTTTTCAACTTTGGGATAAAAAACGGTTTGACCTGGTCAAAATTGTTTAGTGCTCGACATCTGGACAATCTGGATCGTTGATTGGCAATTTAATGCTCTAGATTTAAAGTATCCCAACATGTTTACTCTTTTAGTACAGATTCAAAAAAAAACTCTTTAAGTAATAAAATCTCCCTTTATCGAAAAAACTCTTTGTGAGCAGAATAACAAAGCAGCGTGGCTGTTTAGGGGATTGTCGGATCGAAATTACACATGTCCATTACAATCACAACAAGTACTACCGTTGCATCAAAACATTCGACATAAGTTTCTGATAGACAAATGTGTTATGGTAGTACAAAACAAGTCCAAGTCACGACGCTTAGTTAGGATGTGAAGCTATTTAACTGAATGAACGACTACCTGAAGGAACACAGTTTCTTTCTGCTTTTGAATCGAGGACTTCCGAACTTAATGAATCAGTGGCCCACATTATGGGACGGGTTCGCGACTAGCGATGCTAGCGCTGAACCGCTCCGATGGTCGCCGAGCATCCTCCGGCCTTCCACGGCGACGGCGTCCATGGCGAGGAGCAGCGCAGCTATAAGAACTAGCAATCTCATCAGCACGGCAATCGGGTCCATACTGCTCGATCCTGATGTAGTGATCTTACTCACTCGGCCCATATAGCTGAGCTAGCTCCGTTTTATAGACGCATGCATACAATGGTTTTTTGTCGATGAATGCAAGTCAGTCTAGTCTCGGCAACGTGTGGTTCCGGGCAAACACTGTTGACCGGAATTATCAACAAGCTCATCGGTTCAACATTGTCCACAAACACACGCTGAATCTTGCGGTCTAGTTTTCCCCTTGGACACGTACTGTTGACCATTTTTCACAACTTACCAGTATCAACATAGAGTGATAGACATGAACTTGGTTGGAACTTACAGTACCTCCGAATATACAGCTCACCTTGAACTACGCCGTGCAAGGTTCTTGTGCATAGTGATCGCAAACAATCATGAATATGCAAAACATCCTACTCAAACTAAAAATACGAACTAGTAAAACTTGTCAAACTAATGTTCTTCAAGTCAGTAACGTGACCTCCAAGTCGAGTACAACTCGTACCGTACCGCTGGCCTCGTCACAAGTTGGCCTTTATCAGTATATACGAATTTGGATCACCACAAAATAACACTCCACCTTGAGACAAATTCCATCTTGTAGCGTGAATGAGAACTTCACCCTGAAACAACAAAGAAAACACCATCGGCGCCAAATAGCCTCT
Source organism: Poa pratensis (assembly GCA_947311845.1). Classification (NCBI taxonomy): domain Eukaryota; kingdom Viridiplantae; phylum Streptophyta; class Magnoliopsida; order Poales; family Poaceae; genus Poa; species Poa pratensis. The sequence continues at coordinate 1,372,707 of CAMZMU010000047.1, forward strand.
TGGGCTAGACAGTGATACCAACTAAGCCCGAGCAAAGCTCAAACTTAGTAACAGGAACTGACTTTGTCATCATATCAGCAGGATTATTATGAGTAATTATCTTGCATATCTTCTGCTTACCTTTTGCAACAACATCACGCACATACACTACAGGAATGGCTAACAGTGCCGACGGCCAGAACCTGTGCCGACGGCTATTTATCGGGGCCGTCGGCACAGGGGCGTATCAGCACCAGCCGTTCGCAAGGCCGTCGGCAAAGAAACGGCCGTCGGCACAGATCATCTATCCCGACGGCCCCGTCGGGACACAGGCAGCCGTCGGCACAGAGGATCAGGTGACGTCGACGTCAATCTATGCCGACGGCCATGCCGTCGGCACAGGCCTCTACCGTTTTTTTACATTTTTACCCTAATCTTCTTTTTTATGTATCTATTTATTACCTCAATTAAGTTTAATATGTTTCATTCATATTCTATGTACATAGCTACGCCGAATAGCGGTTTCCACCCACATAAAATAACGTCGCGAATAATTGTATATGCCGGAGCGTCGGAACCCCACCAAAACCTAGGTTGATGCATACCATATGTGTACAAGTGTTTTGGGTGATTCAAATGTGCAATAATCTACCCCGGTGTGTGACCGGCTTCACTTTCTCTCTACCAAGTGTGTGGACTTAGAGGTGAAAACTCGCACTTCGGACGAAACGGGGGCAATCTTGTAAAAACTTGTGATAAAAGTTGGTTTCCCATGTGCCTATGGCCTAACCTAACACAACCAGGCAAAAAAGTCCACTGGCCTACCCCCTTTCGACGCACGTCTGTGGGGGTAGACGAAAACGTTAGGGTATTTCCGGCGGATTCAGGGTTTCGCCGAAGCCGGGCCCCGGAGCGTCGGAACCCCACCAAAACCTAGGTTGTGCCATACCATATGTATACAAGTGTGTTGTGTGTTGTAAATGTGCAATATCCTACTCCGGGGTGTGACCGGCTTCATCGACTTCACTTTCTCTCTAGTGAGTTTCTGCAAAACTCGCACTTCGGACGAAACGGGGGCAATCTTGTAAAAACTTGTGATAAAAGTTGGTTTCCCATGTGCCTACGACCTAACCTAACACAACCAGGCAAAAAAGTCCACTGGCCTACCCCTTTCGACGCACGTCTAGGGAGGTAGACGAAAACGTTAGGGTTTTTCCAGCGGATTCAGGGTTTCGCCGAAGTGGGGCCCCGGAGCGTCGGAACCCCACCAAAACTTAGGTTGTGCCATACCATATGTATACAAGTGTGTTGTGTGTTGTAAATGTCCAAGAATCTACTCCTAGGTGTGACCGACATCACCGGCTTCACTTTCTCTCTACCAAGTGTGTGGACTTAGAGGTGAAAACTCGCACTTCGGACGAAACGGGGGCAATCTTGTAAAAACTTGTGATAAAAGTTGGTTTCCCATGTGTCTATGGCCTAACCTAACACAACCAGGCAAAAAAGTCCACTGGCCTACCCCCTTTCGACGCACGTCTATGGGGGTAGACGAAAACGTTAGGATATTTCCGGCGGATTCTAGGTTACGCCGAAGCGGGGCCCCGGAGCGTCGGAACCCCACCAAAACCTAGGTTGTGCCATACCATATGTATACAAGTGTGTTGTGTGTTGTAAATGTGCAATATCCTACTCCGGGGTGTGACCGGCTTCATCGACTTCACTTTCTCTCTAGTGAGTTTCTGCACTTAGAGGTGAAAACTCGCACTTCGGACGAAACGGGGGCAATCTTGTAAAAACTAGGGATAAAAGTTGGTTTCCCATGTGCCTACGGCCTAACCTAACACAACCAGGCAAAAAAGTCCACTGGCCTACCCCCTTTCGACGCACGTCTAGGGGGGTAGACGAAAACGTTAGGGTTTTTCCAGCGGATTCTGGGTTTCGCCGAAGCGGGGCCTCGGAGCGTCGGAACCCCACCAAAACCTAGGTTGTGCCATACCATATGTATACAAGTGTGTTGTGTGTTGTAAATGTCCAAGAATCTACTCCTAGGTGTGACCGACATCACCGGCCTCACTTTCTCTCTACCAAGTGTGTGGACTTAGAGGTGAAAACTCGCACTTCGGACGAAACGGGGGCAATCTTGTAAAAACTAGTGATAAAAGTTGGTTTCCCATGTGCCTATGGCCTAACCTAACACAACCAACCAAAAAAGTCCACTGGCCTACCCCCTTTCGACGCACGTCTAGGGGGTAGACGAAAACATTAGGGTTTTTCCAGCGGATTGAGGGTTTCACCGAAGCGGGGCCCCGGAGCGTCGGAACCCCACCAAAACCTAGGTTGTGCCATACCATATGTATACAAGTGTGTTGTGTGTTGTAAATGTCCAAGAATCTACTCCTAGGTGTGACCGACATCACCGGCTTCACTTTCTCTCTACCAAGTGTGTGGACTTAGAGGTGAAAACTCGCACTTCGGACGAAACGGGGGCAATCTTGTAAAACTTGTGATAAAAGTTGGTTTCCCATGTGCCTACGGCCTCACCTAACACAACCAGGCAAAAAAGTCCACTGGCCTACCCCCTTTCGACGCACGTCTATGGGGGTAGACGAAAACGTAGGGTATTTCCGGCGGATTCAGGGTTTCGCCGAAGCGGGGCCCCGGAGCGTCGGAACCCCACCAAAACCTAGGTTGTGCCATACCATATGTATACAAGTGTGTTGTGTGTTGTAAATGTCCAAGAATCTACTCCTAGGTGTGACCGACATCACCGGCTTCACTTTCTCTCTACCAAGTGTGTGGACTTAGAGGTGAAAACTCGCACTTCGGACGAAACGGGGGCAATCTTGTAAAAACTTGTGATAAAAGTTGGTTTCCCATGTGCCTATGGCCTAACCTAACACAACCAGGCAAAAAAGTCCACTGGCCTACCCCTTTCGACGCACGTCTAGGGGGGTAGACGAAAACGTTAGGGTTTTTCCAGCGGATTGAGGGTTTCGCCGAAGCGGGGCCCCGGAGCGTCGGAACCCCACCAAAACCTAGGTTGTGCCATACCATATGTATACAAGTGTATTGTGTGTTGTAAATGTCCAAGAATCTACTCCTAGGTGTGACCGACATCACCGGCTTCACTTTCTCTCTACCAAGTGTGTGGACTTAGAGGTGAAAACTCGCACTTCGGACGAAACGGGGGCAATCTTGTAAAAACTAGTGATAAAAGTTGGTTTCCCATGTGCCTACGGCCTAACCTAACACAACCAGGCAAAAAAGTCCACTGGCCTACCCCCTTTCGACGCACGTCTAGGGGGGTAGACGAAAACGTTAGGGTTTTTCCAGCGGATTCAGGGTTTCGCCGAAGCGGGGCCCCGGAGCGTCGGAACCCCACCAAAACCTAGGTTGTGCCATACCATATGTATACAAGTGTGTTGGGTGTTGTAAATGTCCAAGAATCTACTCCTAGGTGTGACCGACATCACCGGCTTCACTTTCTATCTACCAAGTGTGTGGACTTAGAGGTGAAAACTCGCACTTCGGACGAGACGGGGGCAATCTTGTAAAAACTTGTGATAAAAGTTGGTTTCCCATGTGCCTACGGCCTAACCTAACAAAACCAGGCAAAAAAGTCCACTGGCCTACCCCTTTCGACGCACGTCTATGGGGGTAGACGAAAACGTTAGGGTTTTTCCAGCGGATTCAGGGTTTCGCCGAAGCGGGGCCCCGGAGCGTCGGAACCCCACCAAAACCTAGGTTGTGCCATACCATATGTATACAAGTGTGTTGTGTGTTGTAAATGTCCAAGAATCTACTCCTAGGTGTGACCGACATCACCGGCTTCACTTTCTCTCTAGTGAGTTTCTGCACTTAGAGGTGAAAACTCGCACTTCGGACGAAACGGGGGCAATCTTGTAAAAACTTGTGATAAAATTTGGTTTCCCATGTGCCTATGGCCTAAAAAACACAACCAGGAAAAAAAGTCCACTGGCCTACCCCCTTTCGACGCACGTCTATGGGGGTAGACGAAAACGTTAGGATATTTCCGGCGGATTCAGGGTTTCGCCGAAGCGGGGCCCCGGAGCGTCGGAACCCCACCAAAACCTAGGTTGTGCCATACCATATGTATACAAGTGTGTTGTGTGTTGTAAATGTCCAAGAATCTACTCCTAGGTGTGACCGACATCACCGGCTTCACTTTCTCTTTACAAACGGGGGCAATCTTGTAAAAACTTGTGATAAAAGTTGGTTTCCCATGTGCCTATGGCCTAACCTAACACAACCAGGCAAAAAAGTCCACTGGCCTACCCCTTTCGACGCACGTCTAGGGGGGTAGACGAAAACGTTAGGGTTTTTCCAGCGGATTGAGGGTTTCGCCGAAGCGGGGCCCCGGAGCGTCGGAACCCCACCGAAACCTAGGTTGTGCCATACCATATGTATACAAGTGTGTTGTGTGTTGTAAATGTCCAAGAATCTACTCCTAGGTGTGACCGACATCACCGGCTTCACTTTCTCTCTACCAAGTGTGTGGACTTAGAGGTGAAAACTCGCACTTCGGACGAAACGGGGGCAATCTTGTAAAAACTTGTGATAAAAGTTGGTTTCCCATGTGCCTACGGCCTAACCTAACACAACCAGGCAAAGAAGTCCACTGGCCTACCCCCTTTCGACGCACGTCTATGGGGGTAGACGAAAACGTTAGGGTTTTTCCAGCGGATTCAGGGTTTCGCCGAAGCGGGGCCCCGGAGCGTCGGAACCCCACCAAAACCTAGGTTGTGCCATACCATATGTATACAAGTGTGTTGGGTGTTGTAAATGTCCAAGAATCTACTCCTAGGTGTGACCGACATCACCGGCTTCACTTTCTATCTACCAAGTGTGTGGACTTAGAGGTGAAAACTCGCACTTCGGACGAGACGGGGGCAATCTTGTAAAAACTTGTCATAAAAGTTGGTTTCCCATGTGCCTACGGCCTAACCTAACAAAACCAGGCAAAAAAGTCCACTGGCCTACCCCCTTTCGACGCACGTCTATGGGGGTAGACGAAAACGTTAGGGTTTTTCCAGCGGATTCAGGGTTTCGCCGAAGCGGGGCCCCGGAGCGTCGGAACCCCACCAAAACCTAGGTTGTGCCATACCATATGTATACAAGTGTGTTGTGTGTTGTAAATGTCCAAGAATCTACTCCTAGGTGTGACCGACATCACCGGCTTCACTTTCTCTCTAGTGAGTTTCTGCACTTAGAGGTGAAAACTCGCACTTCGGACGAAACGGGGGCAATCTTGTAAAAACTTGTGATAAAATTTGGTTTCCCATGTGCCTATGGCCTAAAAAACACAACCAGGAAAAAAAGTCCACTGGCCTACCCCCTTTCGACGCACGTCTATGGGGGTAGACGAAAACGTTAGGATATTTCCGGCGGATTCAGGGTTTCGCCGAAGCGGGGCCCCGGAGCGTCGGAACCCCACCAAAACCTAGGTTGTGCCAACCATATGTATACAAGTGTGTTGTGTGTTGTAAATGTCCAAGAATCTACTCCTAGGTGTGACCGACATCACCGGCTTCACTTTCTCTCTACCAAGTGTGTGGACTTAGGGGTGAAAACTCGCACTTCGGACGAAACGGGGGCAATCTTGTAAAAACTTGTGATAAAAGTTGGTTTCCCATGTGCCTATGGCCTAACCTAACACAACCAGGCAAAAAAGTCCACTGGCCTACCCCCTTTCGACGCACGTCTAGGGGGGTAGACGAAAACGTTAGGGTTTTTCCAGCGGATTGAGGGTTTCGCCGAAGCGGGGTCCCGGAGCGTCGGAACCCCACCGAAACCTAGGTTGTGCCATACCATATGTATACAAGTGTGTTGTGTGTTGTAAATGTCCAAGAATCTACTCCTAGGTGTGACCGACATCACCGGCTTCACTTTCTCTCTACCAAGTGTGTGGACTTAGAGGTGAAAACTCGCACTTCGGACGAAACGGGGGCAATCTTGTAAAAACTTGTGATAAAAGTTGGTTTCCCATGTGCCTACGGCCTAACCTAACACAACCAGGCAAAGAAGTCCACTGGCCTACCCCCTTTCGACGCACGTCTATGGGGGTAGACGAAAACGTTAGGGTTTTTCCAGCGGATTCAGGGTTTCGCCGAAGCGGGGCCCCGGAGCGTCGGAACCCCACCAAAACCTAGGTTGTGCCATACCATATGTATACAAGTGTGTTGTGTGTTGTAAATGTCCAAGAATCTACTCCTAGGTGTGACCGACATCACCGGCTTCACTTTCTCTCTAGTGAGTTTCTGCACTTAGAGGTGAAAACTCGCACTTCGGACGAAACGGGGGCAATCTTGTAAAAACTTGTGATAAAATTTGGTTTCCCATGTGACTATGGCCTAACCAAACACAACCAGGCAAAAAAGTCCACTGGCCTACCCACTTTCGACGCACGTCTATGGGGGTAGAAGAAAACGTTAGGGTATTTCCGGCGGATTCAGGGTTTCGCCGAAGCGGGTCCCCGGAGCGTCGGAACCCCACCAAAACCTAGGTTGTGCCATACCATATGTATACAAGTGTGTTGTGTGTTGTAAATGTGCAATATCCTAGGTTGTGCCATATACAATTAAGTGTAATATATTTTATTAATTTAAAAAATAGGAGAAAAAAAAAACTACACCTATGCCGACGGCAAAGCCGTTGGCACAGGTATCCTACCTTATCCACCCGCACACCACACACCACACACGCAAAGCACACACGCACACCACACACCTACCTCGCCGTTCCTCTCCCGCCGCCGCCAGCCCCTCGCCGTCGGGCGTCCGCCGCCGCCAGCCCCTCGCCGGTCGCGGCCGCCCCTCTCCGGCCGTCCCGCCCTCTCCGGCCTTCCCACCCTCCGCCCGACCCCTCCGCCCCCGCCGCCGCGCTCCGCTCCGGCCGGCCCACCCTCCCTCTCCTCTCCGGGTCAGCCACCGCCTCCTCCGCGCCCGGCCGCCCCTCGCCCCCGGCCGTCCCACCCCTCCCTCTCCTCTCCGCCGTCGCCGCCCGAGACGCTCGTCTGCCACGCGCCCCTCGACCCCGGCCGTCCCGCCTCCTCCCCGCACCTCCTCCGCGCCGGCGTCCCCTGCCGCACCTCCTCCATGCCGGCGTCCCCTGCCGCGCCTCCTCCTCCGCACCCCCTCCAGGTTAGTGTTAATTAGTGTTAGTTAGGTTAGTTCTAGTGATACTGTTAGTTAGGTTAGTTCGAGTGATACTGTTAGTTAGGGTTAATTAGTGGTACTGTTAGTAGATTTTAGTAGATTTAGTGTTAGTGGTACTGTTAGTAGATGTTAGTGGTAGTTTTAGTGTTAGTGGTACTGTTAGTAGATGTTAGTGGTAGTGGATGGCTATAAACCATGTTAGTTAAGCAATATAGTTAGATTAGGACAAAAAAAATCATGTTTTGCATTAATTTTCGGTTGTTTAGCTACTAGGCAAACTTGTGAATTTGTGTAAGAACAATAATTGCTAACCTTTGTTCATTTTGTACACTAGGCCCCGTCGTGACCACCTCGCTAATCCGATTCCGTGTGGAGCGTGAGAGTGGGGATTGTCGATGGAGGGTGTCGGCGGAAGATCTTCTTCGCCGTCGATCACGCTTCGAGGGTAAGAAATCACGTAGGCCTGCTTTTTTTTATCTATGCTTCCTTGACTAACCCTGACTAACCCGTGTATCAAATGCTTTTACTTAACTAAGTATCATGTCGGAGCCGGAGCGAAAGTTTCGTGGTGTTCATCGGAGACCCACGAAGATCCCGACTTGGGCAGCTCAGATCACAGTGGATCACAGGAAGATCCAGCTTGGTACTTTCAGGTGCCCGTGGCAGGCGGCCCGCGCCTACGACTGCGCGGCGGTCCAGCACTTTGGGGCGAGAGTGATCCTCAACTTTGAGGATGAGCGGAGCGTGGCGCATATGCTAGCGCCAGATGGCATGAGGATCGCGACGAAGGCCGAGGAGAGGGAGCACCGACAGGTAGAGAGGCTGCTCAGGGCACGCCACCAGCGCGAGGAGGATGACCCCTTGGTCAAGGATCTCCTCCTTGATCCCCAGGTGATGGCGGTCCAGTACCAGGTCTTCAGCGAGAGCCGGCAGCAGCGTGGGCAGGGCGAGGCCGGCCCCTCCGGCACGCAGCAGCAGGGCGAGGACTCTAGCAGCAGCCTGTCCTCTTGTTGGGACCGCTTGGACGACGCCACTGACACCGGCGCGAGTCGAGTTTAGGATGTCTATCATCCTACCTGTCGTACTACTAGACTTATCTTGCTACCTGTTGTACTGCTAGACTTATCATACATGCTACCTATGTATTATTGTGCTACTTATTAGGTAATATGGTTACATCGTTCTATGGTTTATTCTATATGTGTTATGTTTAGCTAATATGGTTACATCGTTCTATATGTGTGTATGTGTTATGTTTAGCTAATATGGTTACATCGTTCTATGGTTTATTCTGTTTTATGTTTAATTATTAGGTAAAATGGAGGGATATTTGCTTATATATTTCGATTGTTTGTACTTTTTAGATGACGTAGCTTCCCGCCAGCCAGCACCGTCGGTCCGCGCGTCGTCGGGCTTCTCCAGCTGAGGAGGGGCCGCCTCGGTGCCCTTTGTTTTGTCGCCCTCTTCCGGAGCACGTCCTCGACCTTCTCCGGCCACCGATCACGCTTCGAGGGTATAAATCTTTCGCCTCTCTTGCTGCATAGGTTTATTTTGGTCTAGATCACCAAGTCAGTCGCGTAACCCGAGTCAGATCCCATCCGGAAGGGTTACAAATTTATAAATATGCAGGATTGTCCATCTTTGCATATTTATAACCGTAACACTTCCGGGTTGTCCTGTTGGACAGTCCGAGTACGTGTAGATCGGGTCGTGTTCCATGTTCTACCCCTTCCTGAGACGTAATTTCGGCAGCACCTCCCTGTTGTTCTTCGGATGCACACCCTCTCGGCTTGACAAGCTCGAGACGTGTATTCTGAAGAACAGCGGGGAGGTGCTGCCGAAATTCCGTCTCGGGTCGGGGTAGAACATGGAACACGGCTCGATCTACACGTACTCGGGCGGGATAGGCCCTCCTATTAGAAGTGTAGGTGAACCCTTGCATGATGTAAAGATTAAAATTTGACCGTAATTAATCTGGTGACACTAAATCATTTTATTATTACTTGGTGCATATTAAAAGACTGCGTGGTTGTTTCGCTCCCAATAAAGCAGAGGATGGCTGATAATGGGTGGATGTACAGTGGCCGTGTCGATAAGATTAAAAGAACAGAGGAGTGGGAGATGAAGACCAATATATTAGTGAAGGAGTTAGGGCGTGGTTCAAAGGCAAAAGGAGTTCGTGGAAGGTGCCCTTGCACTCATTGCAAGAATCGTGACCGTCAAGGAAAGGAAGATATGACTAAACATCTTTGGTTGTATGGGTATACGCCTAACTACGTCACGCATGTCAAATTTGATCAGTACGAACGTCTCAGAGTTGGGGTGATGCGGCAGCGGATCGATGGCAATGAGTACGATGGGTTGAGAAACATGCTAGATGATCACCATGCTGCTTACATGCCGGATTCGCCACCTCCACAGGAGGAACAGGAGGAACCGGGTGAACCGGAGGCACCGGATGAACCGGAGGAACCAGAGCCAACCGCGAAGGCTTTCTATGAGACGATGGCCTCGGCTACGAAGCCTCTATACGAGGGTGCAAACGTTTCTCAGCTCGATGCCGTAGCTCAACTACTAAGTGACAAGTGTCAGTTCTCCACCACCCGTGCAGGCTTTGAAGCTAATCTGACAACATCTGGTAACATGTTGCCCAAAGGGCATTGTCTGCCAAAATCCATGCACGAGACGAAGAAACTATTGGGATCGCTCAGCATGGATTATGAAAAGATTCATTGTTGTCCAAAAGGATGCCTGTTGTTCCGGAAACAATATGCGAATGACAAGTACTGTAGCCTTTGTGGGGCCTCTAGGTATGAGGAGAAAACGCTGCCTGATGGTCGGAAGACGCAGGGAAAAATCCCTGTGAAGGTTCTTCGGTACCTCTCATTCATAAAAAGAATGCAGCGGCTTTTCATGTCCGAGGAGTCTGCCAAACAAATGACTTGGCACAGGAAAGGGAAGAGATACGTCGACGAGTTAGGACGGGAAAAGATGGGACATCCATCTGATGGTGAGGCATGGAAGAACTTCGACTTGAAACACCCCCTTAATTCAGCAGATGCTCGGAATGTCAGAATTGCAATAGCAACAGATGGGTTCAATCCATTTGGGATGTCGACTGCGTCGTACAGCTGCTGGCCCGTGTTTGTTATTCCGCTCAATCTCCCTCCTGGGGTACTAATGCAAAGGAAGCACATGTTTCTGTCGCTGATCATTCCAGGGCCCGAATACCCGGGGAAGAATTTGAGTGTCTACATGCAACCGCTTGTGGATGATTTGCACCACTCATGGCACAATGGGACGTGGACATACGACCGAGCATCAAAGAAAAACTTCTCGATGAAAATTTGGTTCCACTATTCCATGCACGACCTACCCGGGTATGCCCTATTCTGCGGATGGTGTACAGCTGGTAAATGGCCATGCCCAGTGTGCAGGAACCAACTTGAGTTCCTTTGGCTAAAGTCAGGTCGCAAGTATGTCGCGTTTGACAAGCATCGACAGTTCCTCGAAGGAAGGCATCCTTATCGAGAAGACCAAAAAAACTTCACGAAGGGCGTAGTTGTGCGTGAAGAAAAAGCGATACCGAAGTTCGATGGTGCAAAAGTTGATGCCGAGCTAAGTGCTCTCGTGCCTGCTGTGGGACCTCCCACGATTTGAGGGATATGGTGTAACGCACAACTGGACTCATGTGGCAGGCTTAACGCAGCTAGAGTATTACAAGGACCTCGAACTTCCCCATAACATCGATGTGATGCACACCGAAAAGAATGTTGGAGAGATGATCTTTCACACAGTCCTGAACATTCCTAAGAAGACAAAGGACAATGTGAAGGCTAGAGTTGATGTTCAGAAGCTCTGTGATAGGGAGAGATTACACATGAAGCCTCCTAACCCTCGTCAAAAAAATTGGTTTAAGCCAAATGCCGACTACTGCCTTGATAATATCCAAAAGAAGGAGGCATTCAAGTGGCTCAAAAACATCGCCGTGATGTTCCCTGATGGTTACTGTTCCAATATAAGTAATGGAGTCAATCTTCTTACAGGAAAAGTCACTGGGCTCAAGAGTCACGACTATCACATATGGATTGAGCGGTTGATGCCGGTGATGCTTCGAGGGTATCTCCCCGATAGTATCTGGCGAGTGCTTGCGGAGTTGAGCCATTTCTTCCGCACGCTCTGTGCGAAACAGATATGTCCCCTGATTATTGCGAAGCTGCGTGATCTTGTGCCGGAGTTGCTATGCAAGTTAGAGATGATCTTTCCGCCAGGCTTCTTTGTTCCGATGGCACATCTCGTTGTGCATCTCGCGAACGAGGCACTCTTGGGTGGACCGGTGCAGTTTCGTTGGCAGTTTTGTATTGAGAGAGAGTTTAAGTACATTCGAAACATAACTGGAAACAAAGCTAGGATTGAAGCATGCATAGCTGAGGCAACAATACGAGGGAGATGGCAGACGCCGTGACAACGTACTTTCCCGATGAAGTTGCCACTATGCATAACCCGGTCACTCGGTACAATGTCGACGAGCCCAAGAATGACCCCAAGCTCCTCCTCTTCCAATGTCCCGGTGGCAAGGCCGGTGCCGGTGAAAAATGTAAATTGACCAAGGAAGAGAAGGATTGCATAATGCTCTATGTGCTTATAAACATGACGGAAGTACTCGATTTCATGAGGTAAATGGTGAACAAATTACTTTGCAACTAGTAACTCAGTTTCGGTCTAATACGTATTTTCTCCTTTTAGACAATTCCAAGATGAATACTGGTTGGGAACGGTGGATCCCGATCCCGCGGAGCTGGACACTCTTCTGAAAGAGGGTGCTCACGGAGGAAAAAAATTGTGTCTTGGTTCATGGGAAAAGTAATTTCTAACGTGTCCCTCTTACCTTGCAATATGTGACTTGTCCCTCTTATTACACGTAACTAATGCACAAAACAATTTGAACCGTACTTGTAGGGAGCTGATCCCAACGTTGAGATGACAAATGAGCTGAGATGTGTTTCCCAAGGATTTAACCGTACCGTCATTAAGTATGAGAAGTATGATGTGAATGGGTTCCGCTTCCATACAGAGTATCACCAGAATAATCGTCCTGGAGCAAAAACTGTAAATACTGGGGTCTTCACCAAAGGATCCAGAGGAGCCGATGGAGCCAATTACGTAGATTACTACGGAAGGTTACAAAACGTATACGAGCTGACGTTCAATCGTACGAACATAGAACTCAAGCTCGTTGTGTTCAAGTGCACTGGTTCGACCCATGCACTGGACCACATGGTGGACAGAGAAGTGAGCCTTCCATTGGGTTAGTTGAAGTTAAGCCTTCAACCACCTATACCGGAGCCGATGTCTATATTGTGGCTCACCAAGCCAAGCAAGTTTATTATTTGCCCTACCCATGCCAGAAAGAGAACCTCAAGGGCTGGGAAGTCGTGTTCCGGGTATCCCCACATGGTAAGCTACCCAGGCCCTCCGACGACGATTACAACAACATTGACCCTAAAACATACGAGGGAATTTTCTATCAAGAGCAAGAGGACTTCGGGCACTTTGACTTACAAATAGGTGGTCTCGAGGACCTCGAGAACAATGCACACACTCGTGGTGAGTCAGTGGTGGATCTGAAGGACATAGATGTGCTCTCGAAGTTTCATGCGGAAAATGACGACGATGACGAGCCTGGCGATGAGCTTCCGCCCTACTACTCACGTGATAGTGATAGTGATAGTGAGAATGAGAACCAACACCCTGATGAGGAGTGATGACGATAGGTGACGGTCTATAATGTCTTTATGATTTAGTAATTATTTTCCAACATGCTTCTTAATTGCATTACGTCTTTATGCTTGGTATCTACATGTTATTATGTCTTTTATTTTAGTATTTATTTTTCGACATGCTTCTTCATTGCATATGTCTTTATGCTTAGTGTCTACATTTTATTATGTCTTGATGCTTACTTGTTTTCTCTTTCTCAATGCAGTTGATTGAACAATATGAGCCAGGGCAAGGAAAGCGCTTCTGGTGGTCCTTCTACCGGTCTTCAGCTTCTCCTGGTGCTTCGCCTTCTTCCGGTGCTTCTGCTGCGCCGATCCGACGCTCACCTATTATCAGCCGGGGAGATATGGGGTTCACCCCGTCGCCGTCGGCGCAATAGATGTAGGGCTTTGGACGTCTAGACATCTAGCTATGTATGTATCTACTTGATGATGGTCCTATGTGTGTATCTACTTGATGATATATGGAGCCATTGTGTGATCTTGTTTGTTGTGAATTTGTCGTGGTTTTTGATTATTTTTTTCTGCTATTTTTGCTGCAAAAAACGAGCCGCTGGAAAAAAATTCTGGGAATCCTGTGCCGACGGCAATGCCGTCGGCACAGACCCCTTAATGTGACCAAATGGGCGTACCTTTGCCGAGGCACTGCCGTCGGCACAGGCACCTCCCTGGAGCGCCCAGCTACGTCCACGTGGCGACGCTGTGCCGACGGCCGGCCGTCGGCACAGACCCCTCCACCTCCTGGCCAACGTGGGCCCCACCCGCCGCTGTGCCGACAAACTAGGTGCCGACGGTGCGTCTCTAGCCGTCGGGAAGAGCTGTGCCGACGGTTTTCTTCTGTGCCGACGGCCAGGTGGCCTGTGCCTACGGGGCCCTATGCCGACCACCTGTGCCGACGGTGGCCGTCGGCATAGGTGTGTGCGGACGGCATTGGTTCCTTTGCCGACGGCTGCGGCCGTCGGCACAGGTGGCCATTCCTGTAGTGATAATGGTATTTGACGTCAATATGCTTTGTTCTCTCATGGAACATCTGATCCTTAATAAGGTAAATAGCATTTGACTGTCACAAAATAGGTTAATGCAAGTATCATCTCCATAAATCTCAACAAACCTTTCAACCAAACCGATTCTTTACATGCTTCAGCAATAGCCATATACTCTGCTTCAGTGGTAGACTGGGCAACAACGGGTTACAACGTTGCCCTCCAACTCACGGCACAACCACCAAGCGTGAACACATAACCTGAGAGGGATCTACTCTTATCCAAATCGGCAGCAAAATCTGATCCACATAGACTACGTGTCCCTCATCAGTCTTGCCAAACTTCAGGCAAGCATTGGATGTGCCAAGAGGGTCCCTGAAAATCCACTAAACAGCCTTCCAATATTCTTTAACAGGATTAGCCATGTATCTACTAACCAAACTCATAGTATATGATAAATCTGTACGTGAGCAAACCATGGCATACATTAAAGAACCAACAACACTAGAATATGAAACTCTAGACATGTACTCAAAATTCTCATCTGTATTAGGACATTCTTCAGCTGACAATTTAAAGTAAGAAGCAATAGGAGTACTAACAGATTTTGCATCATGCATGTTAAAACGATGAATAACTTTCTTAATGTAATTTTGCTGACTAAGAAACAACAACCCAGAACTTCTGTCACAGGTAATCTTCATACCTAGAATTTTCTTAGCAGCACCAAGATCTTTCATCTCAAACTCGCTGCTCAACTGTGACTTGAGAGCAGCAATATCTTTCTTGCTCTTGGCAGCATCAACATATCATCAACATATAACAGCAGGTATATAGTCGATCCATTAACAAACTTAATGTACACACATATATCAAATCCAGACCTAATAGCCATGTGACAACATAAAGAATCAAACCTTTTATACCACTGTCGAGGAGATTGTTTCAAACCGTACAAGGATCTTTTCAATTTACACACAAGATCCTCCTTACCCGGCACTATGAACCCTTCTAGCTAGTCCATGTATATCTCCTCTCCACTCTCCGTGCAGAAACGCAGTCTTTACATCTAATGCTCAACCTCAAGATCACGCATAGCAACAATACCAAAAAATGTACGAATTGAACTATGCTTAACAACCAGAGAGAAAACATCATTATAATCCACACCTGGAATTTGACTTAAGTCTTTTGCAACTAACATTGTCTTAAACCTTGGAGGCTCGCTAGAAGATAAACCCTCCTTTCTCTTGAAGATCCACTTACAGCGGACAGCCTTCTTTTTCTTAGGCAAGCGCACAACATCCCATGTTCTATTTTTCTCGAGTGACTGCAACTCTTCTTGCATAGCAGCGATCCACTTTTCGCGGTCACCCGAACCAACAACTTCGGTATACGTGGACGGTTCATGTCCGTGCTCCACCTGTTCTACACAACTCATAGCATAATCAATAATGTTACACTCTTCAATTAAACATGGTCGAGGACCACAATTCCTCCTTTGTCTACGAGCAGTGATAGACTGATTTTGTTGTTGCAAAACAGGGGGTGAGTTCTGAACATTATTATTATCAGAATCATCAGAATCAGGACCAGAATCATCTGAAGTAGCACCATCATTGTCAACAGTGACATTTTCCTTTTCAACAGAGTGCTCCACCTCGACATGAACCTACTGTTCTTCCTCATCAGAAATATCTGGCAAACATCTGAGGACAACTTATCAAAGTACATAACTGATTTATTGAAAACAATACTCCTGCTCATAAATTACTTGTTAGTTTTGGGATTCCATAACTTGTATCATTTTACACCCGAATCATAACCAATAACACACACTTAATAGCTCTTGGCTCTAGCTTTCCATTATCAACTTGAGCATAAGCAGTGCAACCGAAAACTTTAAGCTGTGAATAATCAGCAGGAGTATCTGACCATACCTCGATCAGAATTTCCTTGCCAAGGGAAATAGATGGTGACCTGTTTATCAAGTAACATGCGGTGGCAGCCGTCTCAGACCAAAAACGCTTACTCATGCGAGCTTTGGAGATCATGCAGCGAGCCTTGGAGATGATGGTCCTGTTCATCCGCTCCGGTACACCATTCTGCTGAGGCGTGTATGTGATGGTGAGGTGCCTGACAATGCCTTCTTTCCTGCAATAATCATTAAAGGCATTCGAACAAAATTCGCCATCATTGTCATTATGAAGCAATTTCACCTTCCTTTCTTTTTACCTTTCTATCATAGCTTTCCACTCTTAAAAGTAGTAAACGTATCATCCTTATTTTTCATGAAATAAGGCCAAACTCTCCTAGAGTAATCATCAATAATGGTAAGCATATAACGAGCACCACCATAAGAGGATTTACGAGACGGCCCCCAAACATCAGCATGTACATAATCAAGTATACATTTGGTGGTGTGAATGGAAGTATTAAACTTAACTCTTGTGTGCTTATCGAAAATGCAATGTTCACATAATTGCATTTTACCAAAACTGCAGCCTTGCAGCAAGTCTCTCTTCATCAATTCTGCCATACTAAGTTCACTCATATGTACAAGTCGATTATGCCAAAGGTTAGTTTTACTTGGATCATCATTAGAAACAGCAGCAACAATACCAGGCAAAGTGCTACCTCTAAGAACATCTAACTTAGTAGAATTCATGTCACCTATCATGGTAATAAGAGAACCTTTTGATACTTTCAGGAGTCTATTCCCGCCGGCATACATGTACCCGTCACAATCAATGGTACGAAGCGAGATCAAATTTCTCGCCATGGCTGGTATGTGTTTCACTCCCGTCAGCGTGCGTGTCATACCATCATGCGTCTTGATCTGAACAGAACCAACGCCAGCAATGTGACATTGTTGGTCATTACCCACACGCACGAAATCTTCAGTCTACACTGATACGTCTCAAACGTATCTATAATTTTTGATGTTCCATGCTTGTTTTATACCATTTGCTACATGTTTTGCATCTACTTTATATCACTTTTATACATTTTCTGGGACTAACCTATTAACAAGATGCCGAAGTGCCAGTTCCTGTTTTCTGCTGTTTTTGTATTCCAGAAAAGCTAGTCTGGAAATATTCTCGGAATTGGACGAAACTACACGGGAGTCCCTATTTTACCAGAACACATCTGACGGACCAAAGAGGCGACGGAGAGGCGCCACCAGGGCGCGGGCCCCCCTCTGCCGCGCCCTGGGGTGGTGTGGGCCCCACAGGCCTCTCCAGCCGCCCCCTTTCGCCTACTTATTCCCCCCGACGCGAAAACCCTAAATACCTGAGCAAATATCCACGAAAAGTTCCAGAGACGCCGCCGTCGTCAACCCTAGCTCGGGAGGGTTCAGAACCTCTTCCCGGCACCCTGCCGGAGAGGGGAATCATCTCCGGAGGCTTCTACATCGCCATGCCTGCCTCCGGAGTGATGCGTGAGTCGGTTTGGCCAAGTAGATGCTTGTAACTCCAAGAGAGAGTATTTATGCTAGATAGTGGGTTCATGTCTCCGTTTAACCTGGGACAGTGACAGAAAGTTCTAAGGTTGTGGATGTGCTGTTGCCACTAGGGATAACCTAACGATGCTATGTCCACGGACATATGTGTTTGTTTACATTACGCACTTTACTTAATGCAATTATCCGTTGCTTGCAACTTAATACCAACGGGGACTCGGATGACAACCCGGCGGTGGATTATTAGTCATAGATGCTGTTGGATAACGATCTATGTATTATGTCGTAATGCCCAATTAAATATCATAGTAGTCAACATGTCATGTATATGCATTGTCATGCGCTCACTATTCGTCAATTGCCCAGCTGTAATTTGTTCACCCAACATGTTAGTTATCTTTTATGGAGAGACACCACTAGTGAACTGTGGACCCCGGTCCATTCTTTTACACTGATTAAACAACCACAAACTGCAAACTGTTCCTTTTTCATTCTCTGCAATTTAATACTCATTTTCCACACCATACGTTTAATCCTTTGTTTTCAGCAAGCCAGTGAGATTGACAACCTCACTGTTTCGTTGGGGCAAAGTAGTTTGATTGTGTTGTGTGCAGATTCCACGTCAACAGTCCAGACTCCCTCACAACTATTTTTCTGGCGCCGTTGACAACCTTCTGAAGAGTTGCTGCTCCTACTGGTTCGATAACCTTGGTTTCTTTCTGAGGGAAAACTTGCTGCTGACTACATCATACCTTCCTCTTGGGGTCTCCCAACGAACGTGTGTTTCACGTCATCAAGCTATTTTTCTGGCGCCGTTGCCGGGGAGACAGCAGTCTTCTGCAAGGGGAGTTTCACGCTTCCAATCTCTTTACTTTGTTTTTGTCTTGCTTAGTTTATTTTATTTTATCTTGTTTGCTTTCAATTATCAAAAACACAAAAAAATTAGTTACTTGCATCTAGTTTACTTTCAAGTTATTTTCTGTACTGTTTTTATTTCTGCTAAAATGAGTACTCCTGAGAACACTAAGTTGTGTGATTTCACTAGCACGAACAACAATGATTTCATATGCACACCTATTGCTCCACCTGCTGCTTCAGCAGAATTTTATGAAATTAAACCTGCACTTTTAAATCTTGTTATGAAAGAGCAATTTTCTGGTGTTAGTACTGATGATGCTGCTGTTCACCTTAATAACTTTGTTGAACTTTGTGAAATGCAAAAGCTCAAGGAAGTAGATGGTGATATTATTAAACTGAAACTTTTTCCTTTCTCCTTGAGAGGACGTGCTAAAGAATGGTTGCTATCTTTGCCTAGAAATAGTATTGATTCATGGACTAAATGCAAAGATGCTTTTATTGGAAAATATTATCCTCCTGCTAAGATTATTTCTTTGAGAAGTAGCATAATGAATTTTAAGCAATTTGATAATGAACATGTTGCTCAAGCATGGGAGAGAATGAAATCATTGGTTAAAAATTGTCCCACTCATGGACTGACTACTTGGATGATCATCCAAACCTTCTATGCAGGATTAAATTTTTCTTCGAGGAATTTATTGGATTCGGCCGCTGGAGGTACCTTTATGTCCATCACTTTGGGTGCTGCAACAAAGCTTCTTGATGATATGATGATTAATTATTCTGAGTGGCACACCGAGAGAGCTCCAACAGGTAAGAAGGTAAATTCTGTTGAGGAAACCTCCTCCTTGAGTGCCAAAATTGATACTATTATGTCTATGCTTGCAAATGGTCAAACACATGTTGATCCAAATAATGTTCCTTTAGCTTCTTTGGTTGCTCAAGAAGAGCATGTTGATGTGAACTTCATTAAAAATAATAATTTCAACAACAATGCTTATAGGAATAATTTTGGTAATAGCAATTATAGGCCCTATCCTTCTAATAGTGGCAATGGTTATGGAAATTCCTATAGTAACTCCTACAATAATAATAAGAGTGTACCCTCTGATCTTGAAGTTATGCTTAAGGATTTTATTAGTACACAAACTGCTTTCAATAAAACTGTTGAGGAGAAATTTGGGAAAATTGATGTGCTTTCCTCTAAAGTTGATAGTCTTGCTCTTGATGTTGACTTATTGAAACTAAAGAACATGCCTCATGATGTTAAAGAGAGCAAAACTCTCAATGCTATACAAGTTAAAATTGATAACAATGTGAGGATGTTAGCTGAATTGCATGCTAGATGGGAAAGAGAGGATGAAATTGCTAGAAAGAACAATATTGCTAGAGTTTATACTATTACTACTTCTGAAAATTTCAAACTCAAGTGTTAACAAACCTCCTACCATTAATGGCAAGATAGTTGGTGTTGGTAATGTTTCCACTTCTATTGCAAAATGTCCTAAATTGCCTGATAACTCTGAAA
This sequence comes from Poa pratensis, assembly GCA_947311845.1. Taxonomy (NCBI): domain Eukaryota; kingdom Viridiplantae; phylum Streptophyta; class Magnoliopsida; order Poales; family Poaceae; genus Poa; species Poa pratensis. Next base: position 1,392,473 of record CAMZMU010000047.1, read on the forward strand.
CTGTCCTTGATAAAGATGCTGAAATTTCTAGCAATAAGGAAGAGAATAATTCCATTACTTTTGATGATAATGACTTTGATTTTGATGGTTGCAATATTTCTGAAGTAATTAAGTTCTTGCAAAAGCTAGCTAGAAGTCCTAATGCTAGTGCTATAAACATGGCTTTTACTAAACATATTACTAATGCTCTCATACAAGTTAGGGAAGAGAAATTAAACATGAAGCTTCTATCCCTAGGAAGTTAGAAGATGGTTGGGAGCCCATCATTAAATTGAAATTGAATGACTTTGATTGCAATGCTTTGTGTGACCTTGGTGCTAGTATTTCTGTTATGCCTAAAAGATTATATGATATGCTTGATTTAGCACCTTTGGAAAATTGTTACTTGGATGTTCACCTTGTTGATTCTACTATTAAAAAACCTTTGGGAAGAATTGATGATGTTCTTATCATGGTTAACAACAATTATGTCCCCGTTGATTTTATTGTCTTGGATATTGAGTGCAATCCATCATGCCCTATTGTGTGGGAAGACCTTTTCTTAGACTGTAGGTGCTATTATTGATATGAAAGAAGGGAATATAAAATATCAATTTCCTCTCAAGAAAGGTATGGAACACTTTCCTAGGAAGAAGATTAAGCCACCTTATGATTCTATTGTTCGAACAAATTACAATGTTGATGCTTCTTCACTTGGTAATACTTGATGCATGCTTTGTGCCTAGCTAAAAGGCGTTAAAGAAAAGCGCTTATGGGAGGCAACCCATTTTATTTTTCTGCAATTTTTCTTTTATTGAGTCAAGGAGTTTGTTTACTTCTGTAGCAACTCCTTTGTATCTTTATTTTCTCGCATTGTTGTGCCAAGAGTAGCCTCTAATGATAAGATGATGCTTAATTTTGATTGCTGCGCAGAAACAGATTTTTGCTGTTCACTGTACGAAATTCCTAAAATCACCAGATTGTTAAAAATCTGAAATTTTTGTGCGTAATCTTTATGAATGTCTGAAACTTTCATTAGTTCAGAGTTTCTCGATCTGAGCGTCGTAAGTGCCTCGAAAAAATTCGTCTTTGCGGACTGTTCTGTTTTAGACAGATTATGCCTTTTTATTTTTCGCATTCTCTCTTTTACTAGTGTTGAGTGAAATTCTTTTTTGGGTGGAAGAGCTTCACATAACATCAGTGGCTGTAGCTAATGTTTAAAGTAACAAATCATATTGCGTCTTTACAGAACATGTGAATTTTTGATTATGCACTAACCCTCTAATGAGATCTACTTTGAGTTTGGTGTGACGGAAGTTTTCAAGGGTCAAGAGAGAAGGATGATATAATAGGATCAAGAAGAGTGAAGAGCTTAAGCTTGGGGAGGCTCCCATGGATCTCCCCAGCATATTTCAAGAAGACTCAAGCGTCTAAGCTTGGGGATGCCCAAGGCATCCCCTTCTTCATCGTCAAAATTATCAGGTCATCTCTAGTGAAACTATATTTTAATTCTTTCACATCATATGTGCTTTTCTTGGAGCGTCTGTGTGCTTTTATTTTCAGTATTGCACTTTTATTTTCAATAAAGCTTGACTGGACCCTAGCATTCTTGATTGGGAGAGAGACACGCTCCGCTTTTTCATGAGAATACTCCTATTCTTCACTTATATTTGTTGAGTATTCATATCTAGCGCTGTTCAGCTTTTAGCTCTTGTTTTCATGTATCTCTTGTCAGAGCTATTAGCTTTCTTTTGTAGAAAGTACTCTCTTGCTTCACTTATATTTGTTTGGAGAGTTGATGAAATAAATTGATTGGTGTTTGGTTGGTTCAGAAAATGTTGCATGTGGTAATTGGTATAAGGAAAAACTTGCTTAATCTTGTAGATCACTAAAATGGATAACTTGATGCTTGTCAATTGTTTTGAGTTAACAAGTAGATCATGATTAAATTGTGCATCACATGAGTTAAGCCTATTAGTGAAGAACTACCGTAAAGCTTGTTGAAAATTTGGTTTGCATCGGTGGTACCTCTAAGGTCTAGATATTTTCTAATAACAGGGTTTGGTTAACAAGGAAGACGGTATGAAGTCTTATAACGTTTGCAATATGTTTGTCATATAAAACTTGGTGTACGGGTTGATATTCTTGTTTGCTTACATAACCTTGCTAGCCTAAACTCTGTACTGAGAGGGAATGCTTCTCGTGCATCCAAATCCTTGAGCCAAAATCCATGCCATTTGTGTCCACCATAACTACCTATATGTGGTATTTCCTTGCCACTCCAAGTAAATTTTTCATGTGCTACCTTTAAATTATTCAAAATGTTATTATTCCCTTTTTGTGTCAATGTTTACTAGCTCATGAGGAATTAGTGTGGTTATTCTTTATTCTATTTGTCGAGTGGACTTTTACACCTGGACTAGTGGCATATACATCCGCTTATCCAATAACTTGCAAAAAGAGCTGGCAACGGGGTGCCCAGTCCCAATTAATTACAACTTTAACCAATTAATTCTCTTCACACTTTTGCCCTGATTCATCAGTAAGCAATGACAAACAGTGAAATACCTGAATGTGTGTAAACCAAAGAGAAAGAGGGATGATCTGCCTTGCTGGTAGAAATAACGTCCTTCATGGGAGCCGCTCTTAAAAGTCCGTTCGACAGGTAGAATACTGTTCTCACCCGCTACCATTCGTTGACAATTAACAAACACCTCTCAAAAATAGATACTCCTCCATGGTATGTGATTGATGGAAGGCACCCGAGGATTCGGTTAGCCATGGCTTGTGTTAGCAAGGTTGGGAGGAGTATCAAATATTTTATGCAATCTCTATATGCTTTCAAAAACCTAAAAGCTCTAGCACATGATTTAATCCCTGCTTCCCTCTGCGAAGGGCCTTTCTTTTACTTTTATGTTGAGTCAGTTTTCCTATTCTTTCTGTCTTCCACAAGCAAACACTAGTGTCAACTTTGTTACAACATGCGTTATATGCAATGTATTGGACTTGTTATACTACTTTGTGTTGACAATATCCATGAGATAAATATGTTGAAAGTTGAAGCAAATGCTGAAACTAAATTCTTCCTTTGTGTTGATTAAATACCTTTTATTAGAAACTATTGCTTTATGAGTTAACACTTATGCAAAACTGTTTGATGCTTGTCTCGAAAGTACTATTCATGAAAACGTTTAGCTTGTGTGATTCATTGTTTACTCATTATCTATTTGTAGCAAATTATAGACCATTGACTTGGATCACTTCATTCATTTACATGTGCCTTGCAATATTATATGATCAAGATTATGATAGTAGCATGTCACCTCAAAAATTATTTGTTTTTATCGTTTACCTACTCGAGGACGAGTAGGAACTAAGCTTGGGGATGCTGATACGTCTCAAACGTATCTATAATTTTTGATGTTCCATGCTTGTTTTATACCAATTGCTACATGTTTTGCATCTACTTTATATCACTTTTATACATTTTTTGGGACTAACCTATTAACAAGATGCCGAAGTGCCAGTTCCTGTTTTCTGCTGTTTTTGTATTCCAGAAAAGCTAGTCTGGAAATATTCTCGGAATTGGACGAAACTACACGGGGGTCCCTATTTTTCCAGAACACACTGACGGAGCGAAGAGCAGGAGAGGGCCACCAGGAGGCCACACGCACCAGGGCGCGGGCCCCCCTCTGCCGCGCCCTGGGTGGTGTGGGCCCCTCGGGGTCCCAGCCGCCGCCCTTTCGCCTACTTATTCCCCCCGACGCGAAAACCCTAAGTACCTGAGCAAATATCCACGAAAAGTTCCAGAGACGCCGCCGTCGTCAACCCTAGCTCGGGAGGGTTCAGAACCTCTTCCCGGCACCCTGCCGGAGAGGGGAATCGTCACCGGAGGCTTCTACATCGCCATGCCTGCCTCCGGAGTGATGCGTGAGTAGTTCATCCTTGGACTACGGGTCCATAGCAGTAGCTAGATGGTTGTCTCTCCACTTTGTGCCATCATGTTTAGATCTTGTGAGCTGCCCTACATGATCAAGATCATATTATTGTAATGCTACATGTTGTGTTTGCTGGGATCCGATGAATATTGAATATTATGTCAAGTTGATTATCAATCTATCTTATATGTTATTTAAGATCTTGCATGCTTTCCGTTACTCGTAGATGCTTTGGCCAAGTAGATGCTTGTAACTCCAAGAGAGAGTATTTATGCTAGATAGTGGGTTCATGTCTCCGTTTAACCTGGGACAGTGACAGAAAGTTCTAAGGTTGTGGATGTGCTGTTGCCACTAGGGATAACCTAACGATGCTATGTCCACGGACATATGTGTTTGTTTACATTACGCACTTTACTTAATGCAATTATCCGTTGCTTGCAACTTAATACCAACGGGGGACTCGGATGACAACCCGGCGGTGGATTATTAGTCATAGATGCTGTTGGATAACGATCTATGTATTATGTCGTAATGCCCAATTAAATATCATAGTAGTCAACATGTCATGTATATGCATTGTCATGCGCTCACTATTCGTCAATTGCCCAGCTGTAATTTGTTCACCCAACATGTTAGTTATCTTTTATGGAGAGACACCACTAGTGAACTGTGGACCCCGGTCCATTCTTTTACACTGATTAAACAACCACAAACTGCAAACTGTTCCTTTTTCATTCTCTGCAATTTAATACTCATTTTCCACACCATACGTTTAATCCTTTGTTTTCAGCAAGCCAGTGAGATTGACAACCTCACTGTTTCGTTGGGGCAAAGTAGTTTGATTGTGTTGTGTGCAGATTCCACGTCAACAGTCCAGACTCCCTCAACAACTATTTTTCTGGCGCCGTTGACAACCTTCTGAAGAGTTGCTGCTCCTACTGGTTCGATAACCTTGGTTTCTTTCTGAGGGAAAACTTGCTGCTGACTACATCATACCTTCCTCTTGGGGTCTCCCAACAAACGTGTGTTTCACGTCATCATACACTATCTCATAAGAACTGAACCAATCTTTGTTACAGCAAATATGAAACGAGCATGCAATATCAAGAATCCATTCATCATGACGAGAAACACATGCAGCAAAAATAGCTAGGCAATCGCCAACAGAACTATCATCAACAACAGCAGCCTCACCGGTATCATTACCTTTATCTTTATTTTTTGGTTGGTAAGTACATTTTCTTTTCTCCTTGTTCTGCAACTTCCAACAGTCATCAATGACATGATTAGATTTCTTATAATACCTGCAGAACTTGTCTCGTCCTTTGGACTTTGAGCGACATCTGTCACCCTTGCTCTTATCTCTGTTCTTGTGGTAGTGGTTATCTCGCTGCTCAGGCCTGCCTCGGACCTGCAAAGCATCGCCCTTGGAGGACGATGACTCCTCTTTCTGTACCATACCTTTCATCTTTTCCCTGGCAAGCAGGGACACATATACTTCCGCGGTGGTTAGTTCATCACAGCTTAATAGTATGGTATCACGGAAATTTGCAAAAGAATTTGGCAGCGAACATAGAAGTAAAAGTGCTAGATCTTCATCATCGTACTTTACCTCCATCGACACTAGGTCAGAAATGATCTCCTTAAAGATCGATAAGTGATTCATTACCGAACCACCTTCTTGCAACTTGTACGTGAACAACTTCATCTTCACGTGCATCTTGCTGGTTAGATCCTTAGACATGCAGATCGCCTCCAGCTTAGCCCACAGCTTTTCTGCGGTTTTCTCCTGTAGTACTTCTTGCAGGATATTATTAGACAGAAGAAGTTGAATAAGCAATAAAGCCTTACGGTCTTTCTGCTTCTCATCGGCGGTCCACTTGTCCGTCTCCTTGTCGCCGAATTTATCCAGCGCATCATCAAGATCATTGGACTGTGCGAGGATCGCACGCATCTTGACTTGCCACAACGAAATCTCGTCTTGTAGTCCAGCAACGGTAGATCAAACTTCATCGATGCCATCGCGAAACCCTAATCTGAAAACAGGGCTCTGATACCACTTGTTATAAACGATAGCAAAGAAAACGACGAAGTAGCGGAAAAATCAACCAACGGGGACACGAGATTTAATGTGGAAAACTCCTCCAACAATGGAGGAGAAAAAACTACGGGCGCCAGCTATCAATACTTCACTATATCGGGTAAGGTTACAAACGCCGGGATTTACACAATGTGACTTATCCCATGACGGCGGCTTACAGATGTATTTATAGGTGGCCTGACCTAATCTAGGTCGTTAACGTGACCTCCAAGTCGAGTACAACTCGTACCGTCACAAGTTGGCCTTTATCAGTCTATACGAATTTGGATCACCACAAAATAACAAAAAAATCAAAATCAAAACATGCAAGGATACAAAATAATAAAAGAAAATGCCCATTTTCTTTAGCATAGTTTGAAGTTTGTAATTCCTCATGGAATCATCTCCCCCAACATCACTTGGCCAGCACAGTAATTTATCTACATCAGTAAAACAACGGAATTACTATAATACAACGGAGTAGTTTGCATTGGCAAGTCTATGTGTGCTATGTGCAGTACTTCTCTAAATTCAGAACCCAGAAAATGTCAGGATGGGTAGAGCGACAATAAGAAGTGCCATCGGCAAGCACACACAAAAAAATATAATTAGTTAATTACAACAATTAAGAAAAAGCAACAACAATCACCTGATCTAAGAAAATAGAGATGACACCATACATACGTCGTTAGCCACAACTCAGGTGGTCACGCCCAGAGATAGCTTTATCTGTCCTTGCCAGCAGCACGTGTGGAGGTCTTCAGCCAAAAAACATCTGAAGAAAGAAATAAAGGATCAACTTTGAACCCAGCTTGGCGTCGAAGCCCACCAGCTTGCTCCGCCCCAATTGTCCCAATCACCGCCGCCACTCACCACAATGGTGATAACACCCTCAGCGCTGCCCAGCAACACGTCGCTCACCACACTCGGGGTCCACCCACCGCTCAGCAGGTCGCTGATTCCAGCCGCCGACCACGACAAAGTAAATGGCATCGCGATCCACGGGTCAATTACAATCAAACGCAAGTTCCTCCCTGTACCTATACGTAACGATGGTGAGCTCGCGTTTCTGTTTTTCAACTTTGGGATAAAAAACAGTTTGACCTGGTCAAAGTTGTTTGGTGCTCGACATCTGGACAATCTGGATCGTTGATTGGCAATTTAACGCTCTAGATTTAAAGTATCCCAACATGTTTGCTCTTTTAATAGTAGTATAGATTCAAAAAAAAACTCTAAGTAATAAAATCTCCCTTTATCGAAAAACTCTTTGTGAGCAGAATAACAAAGCAGCGTGGCTGTTTGGGGGATTGTCAGATCGAAATTACACATGTCCAGTACAATCACAACAAGTACTACCGTTGCATCAAAACATTCGACATAAGTTTCTGATAGACAAATGTGTTATGGTAGTACAAAACAAGTCCAAGTCACGACGCTTAGTTAGGATGTGAAGCTATTTAACTGAATGAACGACTACCTGAAGGAACACAGTTTCTTTCTGCTTCTGAATCAAGGACTTTCGAACTTAATGAATCAGTGGCCCACATTATGGGACGGGTTCGCGACTGGCGATGCTAGCGCTGAACCGCTCTGATGGTCGCGCGCATCCTCCGGCCTTCCACGGCGACGACGTCCATGGCGAGGAGTAGCGCAGCTATAAGAACTAGCAATCTCATCAGCACGGCAATCGGGTCCATACTGCTCGATCCTGATGTAGTGATCTTACTCACTCGGCCCATATAGCTGAGCTAGCTCCGTTTTATAGACGCATGCATACAATGGTTTTTCGTCGATAGTTCACAGAGAGCGTCGCCCTCCTTTCCTCTTTCCGCTACAGTGCAGAGAGGAGATTTGTTGAGAGTCCACGTCGATCCACCGAATCCGCCGGTGAGGCGTGGGTTCCTCCCCCTCCGCCGGCCGCTCCGGCGGCGGGAGGGTGGGGGAAGCCCGTCTCACGGCGTGTATATAAGGTAGGGTGTAGGGGGTGGCCGGCCGGCAGAGCTTTGGAGGTGGAGGTGCTGCCGGGTCGGTTTTTGCTGTCGCCGCGTCTCCCCTCTGTCGGTGTGGTTCCCTGGAGCTCCGCCGTCTCGTGCGCGACGTCTCCGAGCTCGAGGATCTCCGGATCTCTCTGGTTCGGCTCACCACGGCCAGATCCGAGTACGCGGTGGATCTGGAGGGAGATCTTCAAGAAGTTGATGCAGCGGTTCTTCGTGGCGGCGACGGCGGCTCCGGCTGTAGTCTCTTTTGAGGCGGTGTTCGATGACTTCCCGTCTGCACGTGGTGGACTCGGCGATCCAAGGTTTGGGGAGTTTCTGCAGCGGCGCGCCATCGTCAGCACCGGTTCTTCGTCTTCGTCGTCGGTGGGTTCTTGAGGGCTTCAATGTAATTTTCCTTTGTTTCAGGACCTATCTGTAAGAACTCTGTTTCAACCTCTTTCGCAAAAAAAAAAAAGGTTTTTCGTCGATGAATGCAAGTCAGTCTAGTCTCGGCAACGTGTGGTTCCGGGCAAACATTGTTGACCGGAATTATCAACAATCTCATCGGTTCAACATTGTCCACAAACACACGCTGAATCTTCGGTCAAGTTTTCCCCTTGGACACGTACTGTTGACCATTTTTCACAACTTACCAGTATCAACTTAGAGTGATAACGACATGACCTTGGTTGGAAATTACAGTACCTCCGAATAGACAGCTCACGTTGAACTACGTCGTGCAAGGTTCTTGTGCATAGTAAAAAAAAAGAATGAGAACAACCAGGGGGACTCCCGGCTGTCTTATTCTTATAGAAGATGAGTCCTCGAACCCGCGCCCTCGGTGCCCGTGTGACCTCTGCACACGGCTGCTACCACTGGGCTACGAGAGAGTTCTTGTGCATAGTGATCGCAAACAATCATGAATATGCAAGACATCCTACTCAAACTAAAAATACGAACTAGTAAAACTTGTCAAACTAATGTTCTTCATACGGAAGCCATTATGGGGATATGTAAATTCTTCCTACTTATCAAACTTGCCAAACTAATGTTCCAAAAAATACCCTTTATGAACACCGACAATGGGTCACAAATGGCAATGGCACAACAGAGCGTCGCTCTATATGAGAGCACTAGACACTAGTAGGAAAACCCCTACCACTGGCGGCGCTGGCGGACGGAAAAGGGATACCGCTGGCAGGCACGTGCCCGCCAGCGATGAGTACGCCAGTGGTAACATATACCGCTGGCGGGCGGGCCGTCCGCCAGCGGTAAGGGCGGTTACCGCTGGCGGGCGACACTAGTGCACGCCAGTGGTAGGAGCTATAGCGCTGGCGGTCACAGCGTCTGCCAGCGGTAAGTCACCACGCCCGCCAGCGGTACTAGTCGCAGGTTTGGGGTTCAGCGTGCTCTGTCCGTCAGCGGTATTTTTCTTGGTATTTTTTTTCTAGAAAATCGTATTCCAGCTATATATCCAGTACAAATACAATATATTAAGGTACAGGCGACCAAATAACAGGAATATAGACAATACCACATACAAATGACCAAATTGTTGGTTCATCACATGCATTACATACCATAGTAGCCAAGTTACCAAAAGTTGTCATACACGAATACATCTTGTTTTTCTCGATAGGATAAATCACAAAGTTTTGAAAGCAACTACTTATGTAGACTAAAATCACATAGAAGATAGAGAACCGCAATGTCTAAGAGAGGGCGCGATGAAGTTTGTTTTCGATCATTCGGTTCTTGCTCTCCCACTTCTTCATTTGTATACACAAAAGACAAATAAAATGTTAGGCAACTAAATTGTTCACATGTCGTGCAGAAATATGCCTCATATACTAGATTGGACACACAAATTCAGGGATGGAGTAAGCGAAATCAGTAGGATACAGAATCTCTATATTCTTGCATATTACAAGTTTCACTTACACCACCTGAATAACATAGTGTCACCTCATTTTAATCATCGACATTGTAAAAAAATAAAGTAGGATAAACTCAAAAGCATGCATGCCTCATACTTAGATTAGACACACACAAGACGTAGATAAATTATTCAAATAAAAGCAAGAGTTATTAGGAAAAAAATAAAGCAAGAGTTACAAGAAAGACCGAAGCAAACGGAAATGATTCGGATTTGTGCCTCATATTTAGGTCGGACACACACAAGCAACCCTCAAAGCTTCGTTGAGCCAAGTAGGATGCACACACCTTATACTTGTGCATATCACAAGGCTCAACGAAGCTTGAGGGTATCACGTAGTGGGTCACAACATTTTAATCATCGGCATTCTAGAGAATACAAAACTATAAACAAGAATGATGCATCATACTTACAAGTGACACACAGGCTTCAGGGACGGAGCCAGCGAGCCAAGTAGGATGCACGAAATGTGTGTACTCGTGCATATCACAAGGCTCGCTAGCCCCGCCCCTGGATCACATTATGTCACAATATGTTAATCATCGGCATTCTAGAGAATACAAAACTATAAACAAGATTCATAAAAATTTATGCTGAAAAGCATGCCTCATACTTAGACTGGACATACAAATTCAGAGATGGCGTAAGTGAAATCCAGTGAGATGCAGAAAATGTGTATTCGTACATACCACAAGTTTCACTTACGCCACCTCCGGATCACATAGTGCCACATCATTTTAATCATCGGCATTCTAGAAATGAAGTAGGGTGAACTCATAGCATGCCTCATACTTAGACAGGACACACAAATTCAGGGATGGTGTTAGTGAGATTCAGTGGGATGCAGAAAATGTGTATTCGTGCACATCACAAGTCTCACTGACGCCACCCCTGAATCACACGGTGTCACAACAGTTTAATCATGGGCATATCAAAAGACGGTAAAAAGGAGTTCACACATGTCACACAAGTTCAACGACTTTGAAACTAGAGATAGGCATGCTGGTTAATTAAATAGTCAGACAACACACCGTTGTCATTTAGTTCTGGGGCGTCGGTTCACCGGTGGTGTACCCCCTCACCGTGAATTTATAAACCGCATCAAAAGAGAGCCAAATTTGCTCTCCATGGCCACCTTGAAACCCTTCCGCCTCCGCCATTTCTCTCCAGCGAGGGCCCTCGAAAAAGGTACTATCTCCTTCATTTCTGATAGAATGTTGTAGACATGTCCAGTTGAGTACATAGTTAGCTCCACCATAGATGTGGTCTCCTCGTCTATGCCTATATTGACATGCTTTAGGACTTCACGCCTTGCGAGGCAGGGGATGCGCTGAGAAAAATTTAAAACAGAATTAGTCACTTTTATAGTTCGGATGAATTAAGAATAACTAACCTAGGTACAATGTTGGATACGATGTATACCGTCTTAGATAAGAAGCTTTGTGGTAACTCTATGTAGAATAACATGGAGGGACCCTTCGGAATGGTAAACTGAGGGTGCTAAACCACCTGCCGGCATTCACTAAGCCTCTTGTCTCCACACTTGACGCACACACGATCCATTCAAACAACCTAATACCAGAAGGAACATTGCATATATTAAAAAGACACCATGATGTAAAATAACATAAATTATATATGAACTAGACAAAAGTATTCATGCATATACTATTTCAAATTCATAGAAAATATGTCCTATTTTTAGCCAAAGTCATACCAAAATTCACGAAATTTTTTGGCATGACCTTTGCTAAAAATAAGACATATGGAGTAACCGAATTTGCCGGAATGGAAATTAATCAACATTCCGGCAATCTCAAGGGCCTCGCGGGGTACCTGCAAACATTTCATATCACAAATTCATCGACTTATGTCGATAACGTTCCGTCAAATTCATCACAACCACCACCATAAATTCATCGACAAATTGTACATAAATATATTCTATTATCCATGCTTGAAACAAAACAACAACATATAAAGAAATTAGAACAACCATAATTAGTAGGACAAGCATAATTAGCACAACCATAAACATATCGCACTATTACTTAGTACAGAGAGCATCGACAAAGCTACTGCTACGCCATGAGTACGAAGTTCAGTAAACCATTCATGACAGAGCTAAGACAATTTATGTGCAAACTTATGTGTACTCCATCATCCAAGTCTAAGACAATTTATGTGCAAGCAAACAAAATTTACGGACCAAATTTATGTGTACTACCACTCCAGCAAGCAAGAAAATTTAGTACTCCTCAATTTTGAATTTACAGCAGCAACAACACATGAACAAAATCTTGATTACTCCCAAACGTAGGAGTTGAGCTGCAGTAAATTAAAGGAAAGGGATAGATGGATCGATCTGTGTACCTGGGCGAGGAGGCCTGGGAGGTCGGCTGCGGGTGCACGTGCGACGGTCCAGGAACAACGTCGAGCGAGCGCTGGATCTCGTCGTGGGAGAGGTCGCCGGCGCGCGGATGCGAGCTGGTCACGAAAAGGTCGTCGGCTACGCTGGCAGGCTAGATCGACGGCGGCGGCCAGAGTTTTGAGCGGTGGTGGAGGGGTTCGCCAGCTAGAGGGAGCCGAGGGAGAGCGGCGCTCCGACGCGGTGAGTGCGGGAGATGAGGGGGGAGGAGGATCGCGCGAGCGCGATGGGGTGAGAGGCGGCGCTCCGGCGCGAGCGTGATGCGGGAGACGAGGGGGGAGGCAGGGGACAGGGTGAGTGGTTGGTGTCGCTAGGGGATTAGGGTGAGATAGTGGGATGGGCCTATGGAGTGTGGGCTGGCCGGTTTGCTTCTCTTTTTTTTTGCCATTTTATTATTTTTAGAAAAATAGTTTAGGCAATATATTATAAATGGTTATGACCATATTCATGGCATAGGTTGTTAAAATGATAGGTTTTGGTCAATATCATTTTAATGTTTAAATGTATATATTGGTATGGGAAATAATGGTGCCAAATTGAGTTGTCAAATATCATTTTCCTTTTTCTAAGTGCAAAAATTGATGTTTTTTGTGAACTAAGTACAAAAAATATGGTGCAAAATGGCACCCATCTAAATATCACAAAGAGTAGTCCACATTTGATGGATAATCCCCAAGTATTAGAAATTTTCTTGATTTCTATCTAATTTCGCCTAGTTTAATGAGTTTATCACTAGTAGGAAAAAGCTCATCTGTGGCGCACCAAAAACACTTTTTGTGGCGCATGGTGGGTGCGCCACTAAATCCTCGCCACTAAAATTTTATTTCTGTGGCGCACGGCCCCCATGCGCCACAGAAAGTGCAAGATTCTGTGGCGCACCCTGAAGCATGCGCCACAGAAATATTTCAAAAAAAAAGGGCGGCCAGATCTAGATCTGGCCACCGGAATTTCGTCGGAGCTCGTCAGAGGCCGTGTTGCCCGTGGCCATGGTCGTAGGTGGCTTGGCCGGAGGTGGGTGGAGGAGGGGGTCGCCGGAGGTGGGTGGGTGGAGGATGGGGGTTACCGGAGATGGTGGAGGAGGAGAAGGATGTCGCCGGAGGTCGCCGGAGGTGGAGGTCGCCGGAGGAGAGGTCGCCGGGGTGGAGGAGGGGGTCGCCAGAGTTGGAGGTGGAGGAGGAGATCGCCGGGGTGGTGGAGGAGGAGGACGAGAGAAGAAGTGGAGAAGAGGAGACGAGAAGGAGGAGGAGAGGAGAGGAGAAGGAGGAGGGAGGAGAAGGGGAGAGGAGAAGTGGAGGAGAGGAGAAGGGAGAGGAGAAGTGGAGGAAAGAAGGAGAAAAGAGAGGGAGAAGAAAGAGAAAAGAGAGGAGAGAAGGGCTTGGGCGGGATTCAAATTTCGAATCCCGCCCAACAATTCTGTGGCGCACCCGCCACCACCAGGCCACCGTGCGCCACAAATTGTTTTTCTATTTTTTTGATTTTGTAGAAAAAAATCTTCTTTTAGAAATAACTTGTTACTCTTTTGGAATTTCCCGAATCTGAGAAAAGTTCACCGGGTAAATCCTGGTGAAATTGAGCTCCTTTTTTTCTCATGATTTTTTTGGTATATTAAACGCATTTTTTCGACATCGTATGCAAAAGTTATGGCCGTTCAAACTTTTTTTTTTCTGTTTTTTGCAAAAAAAAAGGTCGAAATTCATATTTCAAAATTTCTATACCAAGTAGACACTAAAATCTAACTATATCTCAAAGGATTTTATTTATAAAAGATTTTATCATTTTCTTTTCTTGTTTGCAAAACTGAAAAGGCGATCCAGGGGGTGATTTGGAAAAAAAAGTCTGTGGCGCACCTGGCCATGTGCGCCACAGAAAGTCACATTTCTGTGGCGCACACTCCCCATGCACCACAGAAAGTCACATTTCTATGGCGCACCTGACCATGTGGGCCACAGAAAGTCACATTTCTGTGGCGCACACTCCCCATGCGCCACAAAAATGTGACTTTTTGTGGCGCACATGGCCAGGTGCGCCACAGAAATGTGACTTTCTGTGGCGCACATGGCCAGGTGCGCCACAGAAGAAAAAAATTGTGGCGCATGGCTACTTGGTGCGCCACAAAAAATGATCCACAGAAAAGCAGTTTCCTACTAGTGTATGTTGATTTTCTGAAATTAATACAAATTTGAATTACAAGTGTTTGATAGTTTGGTCTAATTTTTTTAAAAAAATCATTTTAAGGTACACAACCAGTGGTTATATCACAGAAATATCGATAGTTTTAGAGAATTTGACCTCTTTCGATGAATAGTCATGGTGGCCATTTTGATCTTTTTCAGAAAAAAAATCAAATAAAGTGAAAAAACCCTCAAAAAAAGATATCCTCTGTCATGGAGTCATTTTATGTGTACTAGTTGCTATGAAAAATGATAAACTTGATTTTAAATAAATTGTTTAAAAAATTCTTCACAAAAAGGTCTATCATGTATAAACATCTATAAATTTCAAGCCAAATGACCAATTTATAGCAATCCCCACAGCATAGTTTGTGATAAACTTCTCATATTCGACAAATAGGTGTGTCTTGGTATAGTAAGCAATGGTTCCGAAGGGATTTTACAAATTATTTTTATAAATATCATTTTTTTCTTTTTCTAAGTGTAAAAATTAATGTTTTTTTTAACCAAGTACAAAAAATATGATGCAAAATGGCACCCATCTAAATATCACAAAGAGTAGTCCACATTTGATGGATAATCCCCAAGTATTAGGAATTTTCTTGATTTCTATCTAATTTTGCCTAGTTAAATGAGTTTATGTTGATTTTCCGAAATTAATACAAATTTGAACTACAAGTGTTTGATAGTTTGGTCTGAATTTTTTTTAAATCATTTTTAGGTACACAACTAGTGGTTATATCACAGAAATATCGATAGTTTTAGAAAATTTGACCTCTTTCGATGAATTATTAGTCACAGAAACATCAAGTTACACATGCAAGTTACCCCTGGCGGACGACATGCCGCGCCCGGCAGCGGTAATTTCTGGGCCCAGCTGAGCCAACTACCGCTGGCGAGCACATAACACCGTCCGTCAGTGGTAAGTCAACTACCGCTGGCGAACACGGAAGCCGTCCGCCAGCGCTAGTTTGCCCCGCCTACGGGGGCCTGCGTGATACTACCGCTGGCGAATAATTCTGGCCGCCCACCAGCGGTAGTCTAGGTACCAGTGGCGGGCACTGTAAACCGCCCGCCAGCGGTACGAGCGCTGGCGGACGCAGCGGTAGTGTGGTGGCTATAGGCATATTCCTACTAGTGAGATATCTAAGGAAGCACTGGGCCTGGCCTTAAGCTGGCATCCTAGGATTGGTCCCCACTATAAGAGTCGACGTCGATGTGTTGTAGAGGTTGGCAAATAGGAGCTGGCTTCAGTCAAGTTTAATTTATTGTCTCTTTTGTCTATATTTTTCTAAACCTTGTCCCTGCCTAGAGCTGCTGAACTTTGTAATCCGAATCCTCTCGATTTGTTTGTCAGTAATATATCTAGAGAAAGATTGAGTCGAGTGTGCCGTTAAGATTTAGTAACTAGAGATAAAAATATCCCACAACCCATAAAACTCTTCCTCTCGCTCTGGCATAGCCACAGAGCCCATCTGAGTCCAAATTATGAAGAACCTCTTTCAGGAGGGTCACGCCACCTACGACATTGTCACCGCATTCGTCGTTGGTCAGCACAAGACCGCCAAGAGGGAGTTCACGCATTTTTCATTAATTTTTATAGTTACATGTTTTATTAATTCACTCATTTTCTTGTGCTTACTTGAATATTTATTTTTAATATTTTATTAACACCATTTAGTAATCAAGCATTTATCAGATTTCTCGACTATCTTTATAAATTTATATTTTTCCTTCACATTTTCTTATTTTTTAGCTTCTGTTTTTGTATAAATGTTGCTTCAACGTGGAATGTAAAAAGCTTAAATAGATCAGTTCGAGAGAGAGTTGAGAAAAACCCCAACGCCATTCATCTTGCGTCAAATCTGGTCTTATTACTTTTTTATCTAATGTTGGTGACTGGAGATAACTTTCTTCAATTATTCCTGGGATGTGGGGAGTAGGTCTTGCCCAGATTGCACCGATCCGATTTAAAACAACCGGAATGTTATGGAACCATTTCCAGGTGACAGTCACCCACCAGGAAAGCATAGAAAGTTGAGTACCTTCCTATAAATTAGCGGATTAGGAGGGGTGCGCCTTTTTTCCTTTTTTATCAGCTCCTATTTTTCAATCTCAGATCGGCATCCTTTGAGAATCAGAAGGATCCTTTTCGACTTTCCATTTCTTCATTTGGAATCTGGGCTCTCCTATCTTCGATCTGGAACTACTACTCTTTCTTTTGAAAGTATCTCTCCTCCCAAAGAAAAAAGATGCCAACACCTCACATTAACCAGTCAAATTTGGATTCAATTCGGGATTTTTCTTGGGAAGTTTCGGGAAGAAATTACATGAAATCAGATCAACTCGGTTGACTAAGCTTTATGGTCAGCGATGGTGATCTTTTGCTTTTGAAATGAGAATGGCTCGGGCTCGACATGGGTAAGATCTTTCAGTACATATAAGCCCTCACTTCGCATAAACATTGTCAAACTGCCTAACCCCCCCCCCCCCCCCCCCCCCCCCCCCAGTGGATCACTATACAATCTTCTAGAAGTCGTGGAAGAGAAGAACATAGTTTGTAATTTAAAAACTCCAAAGGGAGGCCGGGCTCGAAAGAGGCCTTAATTTTCAAAAAAAATTGTGAATCATATTTTTAAAGTTTTAAATAATTCAATTTTTTTTTGGATTTCTTCAATGATGTATATAACAGTACAAAAATATCAATGTGAAATACTGTGTATTTTAGGGAACAGAGATACTACAAAGATGTGAATATGAGCGTAGTGAATAATACACATTTCAGAACAATAAAGTTTGTCATATTTTGTCATTTTCTGTAGCACGGAATATAAAATATTTGGCACTGAGATCTTTTGCGCTTCTAGCATACATCATTGAGCACACCCCACTTTTTCAAAAATAAACTGAAACTTGTAAAATTTCAAATTTTTTTTAAGAAAGGGTTGCATGGAACTCGGCATCGCATTTGTCCCCACTCGTTAGTGGCGCGTTGATACCAAAGTAAGAAAAACTCCCTTCACCTTTCTTCTCCTCTTTCCCATATTGTCTTCTCACCTTTTTCATATATAACAAAATGTTTGTAGTTTCCATCTAGATGTATAGCTTTAACCGCCAAATTCATTAAGAAATCAAATTCAAAGAACCATGTGGTTACCAAACGAAGATCCTTTGATATTTGTTTTGGCAGGATCTCCTGAGATTTTTTAATAGGACCATCATGTCATTGCTCATTGTTAACTATATAGCTTTCCTATTCATGCTCTGAAGATTATCGACATACCAAATTTAGCGAACCGTCGCCCAATTGCAAGACCTTCTATTTTTAAAGTGGCTGCTTTTTTTGTGCGTCTATGGAAGCATACAGAGCAGCCATGTACTTCCTCCGCCAATAATTACAGTGCATTCTGGGTTTAGTCAAGATCAAAAAAAGAAGTTTGACCAAGTATATAGAGAAAAATATCAAGAGTTATATATGAAATGTATAAAGTACGAAAATATATTTTATGACGATTCTAGTAATATTTATTTATATTTAGATATTATATTTTTCCTATATACTTAGTCGAAGTTTACATTGATTTTGACTGAGCCTAAAACGCATGGTAATTTGGAACAGAGGGAGAGTATGTGTACATACTCATTTTTTACTCTCACTTTTAATTGAGCAGACTATTATGACAAAATATCAGGCTAATTAAATTTGCTTAGCATGAAGCGGCAAAAGGGTTTGATTCTAACTGGTGCTAAATTGCATCTTTTCACACTCGTAGCTGGTGGACATTAACCCAACACTAATCTACCATCCGATCCCATCCATACAAAGCTTGATCATCCCATAATCAGGTCGGTAAATATACGATCCGTCCATGGATCCCTGTTCCCCTTGCCCAACTAAATAACATGATATCTTTCCTGTTGGGTTAGAGAATGTAATCTTATTGCGCAATTAATAGAAAAAGATTAGCTCGGTTGAAAAGTCATTAGATGAGATATATAAGTCTCGGTGTCAGTGTCAATCTCCTCTTGCGCAACTGGATTCGATCGTTGAATCAAACAATAATTAAAAGGTGGCGTCCGAATGGAGTTTCACAAGAAACTTCTCATCACCAGCGCCTGCATGTGCACGATCTGTGATCAGTGTGCTCATGATTAATTAAGCTTACAAGCGACAGATCGCGACGTTGTTAACATTGCTGATTCACTCGTACGTGCGTTGTGTTAGACAAATAATAGGACTTAATTGGGATTGATTGTGATTGTCTCCTTCCATGTCTAGAGATAGGACCAGGTTCATTATAAATCCAAGTCTCCTACCCCTTTGTACTCCTATATAAACCCCCATCAGGATTCAGATCAATACAACACAATTTTAGGGATTCTACAATTCTCACATGGTATCAGAGCGGTTAGCCTCACGGCGCCGATCCTAGACCTTCAACCACTTCCGCATCGCTCGCCGCCCCCGGGGAGATCTCTCCCCGGGGGCGCGGCACCCGGTATTGATCAAAGATCAGATCGGTTCTTTAGATTAGATCTTAGACAATTTCGAATTTCCCAATTCCAGATATTAGATCAAAATTTCAGTATTCTGATTCTATAGATTAGTTCCAATTAGATCCAACCAGCCAAATAAATCCCTAGATCCAAACGATCCTTCTTCGGTGCAAAGAGATGGGCAAGATCGATCGGTTCCGGCGGCGCACCGGCCGTGCCGTGCGGTCAGAGGAGCTGACTCGCTCCCGGACGGCATCAACGCCAGGAGCAACATGCTACATCAACCTCCGGCACGGAACTCCAGGTCATGCAGCCATGCACTACGGGGTAAGCTGCTGCTATGTGCACCGATTTACTTCACGTCTTCGAGCAGCTCGAGCACAGCAATCCAGCCAAGGTACATCTACAAGCGCGCCGGACTTCATCGACATGGCAGATACGATCTACTCCACGACTGCATCGACCTCCCGCGCGCTTGCACGCCGTCTACACCGACATCGTCGAGCGACGTCTACCACTACATCAACCATCGGAATCTGCACTTCATCGAGCCGGAAACTACACCAAGCCGAACATCTACATCGAGCTGTACGACTACATCAACATCTTCGTCGAGTTATACATCGCCAACACAAATCAGCGCCAAGGTCTACATCACGTGAGTCGAGCCGCACGCCGCAAAACCCGCCGCCTGTCGCCGCCGCTCCCATGCGAGTCGCTGCCGCATGCCGCCAAAAACCCGCCGCCGCCGCAGATCCGCTGCCGCCGCCGCACAATGACACAAAAACCCGCCGCCTGCCTGCCGCTGCTCCCAAGCGAGTCGCTGCCGCACGCCGCCAAAAACCAAAACCCCGCCGCCGCCGCAGAAACCAGCCGCCGCCGCCCAAAAACTTCGCCGGCGCTCTGCTAGGGCGATCGCACGATCGCCTCGCCCGCCTGGTAAAAACCCCGCCGCCGCCGCAGAAAACCTGCCGCCGCAGAAACCCTGCCGCCGCCGCCTCAAACCCTAAAACCGCGCAATTTTTTGCGCCTTCGGCTCTATCGGCTACACCGACCGCGACAATCTCGACAACGGCTACATCACGCTCGGCTACCTCGACATCAACATCATACACACGTCTACAGCTACTCAAGCGCTCCAGTCAACAGCATCCGCGTCATCCCTTGCGTCCATGACACTCTCGCTGTGACTGCAGGAGGGAAGAGAGGGAAGAGAAGGAACCAGAAGGGGACGGCGATGATGACAAGGTGGAGGAGGCGACGGACGCGCAGGACTTCTCCAGTCGAAATCGTCCGCTTCACTCCCGCTACGACTGAGGGGGATGTTAGACAAATAATAGGACTTAATTGGGATTGATTGTGATTGTCTCCTTCCATGTCTAGAGATAGGACCAGGTTCATTATAACTCCAAGTCTCCTACCCCCTTTTACTCCTATATAAACCCCCAATCAGGGTCCAGATCAATACAACACAATTTTAGAGATTCTACAATTCACACACGTAGGACAATCTGAAAATATCTGGTGAGAAATGTTTTTGGTGTGCAAGTAGACACGATGATGCAATCAAGCTAACCACCGGGGGCTGCCTAGCTACAACAATAAGAACAGTTAACGGCCACATTTGCCGGGACCATTTTGGTTGTATCCATGTAATTATCAAAGTATCAAGCACAGCAGTTTCATGATGCATGCTTTATCATGTATACGTACAGGTGACCTCAATTGATCTGCTCTGCCTTAATTACCACCCTTTATAACTCAAATGATCTGCATCTGATCGATCTATCTATGTACGTGAACGTTATCTGACCATTTTCAACCCCATGTGCTGCTGGACTGCTGGTAATTAGATTTTTTTCTGAACCACGTAACTGAACGAAAGAGCATTACTACGCTACGGCGTCAGATCTATTTTTACTTAAGTTGCCCGGCCGTCAGATTGAAAAGAAAATATGTGTGGTGCAAAACATCCTAGCTTGGTCTCGCAAACAATGGCATGCTAATTGTTTCTTCATCGTCGAACAGTTTTCATGTTTAGATGTCAGCTTATGCTGCCGGATACGGTTAATTGATTTCTAAGTAGATACATTAAATAATCATATATCATACTAGTATAGTGTGCACATACGCCTCTGAAGAATATCAACAAACCAAATTGCAGAGGCCAAATTGGAGTTTATTACTAAATGCAATGTGACTCAATTGATGATTTTGCAAAGTGATATATCATTTTGATGACTAATTTCTCCTTCCGTGGTAAGAATGTCTAGTAATTGATCCATGCATTGTAATAATGTGTTCCTTGTACTGTTTGGTTAGTGTTTTGCTCAAGAAAGTGTATGGCATATGTCTTCAGGTCTTGAAAGTCATCAATTTGTCACGATCTGTGTTGAAGTTAATCAGTTAGTACATAATTTATTTATTTATGTTGTTGTAACCTTTCTTTGGTCAACGTATCTGCCACCTCTATGGTACGTTGGTGCATTCGTATTTTGGGTTACATTTCGTTATGTAGTTGCTTGTCACACAAACCTGCTTGCTCCCTATTTTTCATTGTTTCCCAATAATGTTAGAATTCTTTTACACTTGTAAGTCCTTTTTTTTGGAAGATAAATTGCGCTGATAATGATAATTGATCATCTATTCTTTCTTGACACGTTGTGGTAATTTGTGATATATGTTTTTCCATCTCTTCATGAAAGAATATCGGACATTCTAGAAGACACGGAGGAGCCATACCACTGAATCATTAAGATCTAAAGCCATTCAGTTTCATGTGGAGTGATCGAATGCAAGGACCAAAAATGTTGTTCTCTTATGACATTCATTCTTTGTATATAAACTAGTGTGACTTGTCTAGAGTTATAGGAGCCACCAGCGGCGGGTTTACTATGGAATTTGACACAATATAAGCTAATGAATCATGCATAGGTCCATAATAAAAGGTAAACAAACATATTTGAGCATCAAACATAAGCAAATATGTTCCTCTGTGGGACTAGGGATTTAGCTGCGATCTCCATTCGCTAATCTGCAAAGGCTGCATTCTAACAGCCAACATAGATCGGACATGGTTCGGCTCTGTCCAATAAAGGTCTCACGACATGTGTTTAGTGTTCTTGGGAAATTCTCCCTGCAGGTAGCGACCGAAGGCTAACAGGGCGCTGCGATGGAACATGAGTTCTTGGTGTTGCCGTAGTGCAAGAGTTGGATTCGTGTGCATCTCCTGTCGGAACTAATACCGTCGGTGGCAGATGGGTGTTCAGTATCAAACATCCTCATAATGGCACGGTGGAAAAAATAAAAGGCGTGATTTGTTGCTCAGGGCTTAACTCATGAGTATTGTACCGACTCCGTCGACACTTCCGGTCAAGTGGTGAAGCCTGTCACTGTTCAGCATTAAGTGAAAAAAATCTGTCATGTTTAGTACTCATGATTTAAGTTTCATTAGCCATATGCAAGTTTACTAGTAAAAATAAAACATTTACTAATAAGGATAAAGAGACCCCATGTATTCATGTTGCCTTCTCCCCTCTTGAATAGACTAATCAAACTTAAAATATGATATTAATTTTAAAACTACTATATAGAGATGGATTGATTCCAGCTAGTGTCAAATTGCAGTAGTAAGCTGGTGGAGATTAACCCAACACTTATCTAGCATCTGATCCTGTCTATACAAAACTTCTTCCATAATCAGATAAATAAACGGTCCATCAATCCATATGTATGTTCCATGTGTCAGACTAACTAAAAACGCCATTAGACCCAGCTTAGCATCAGATGCGTCAGAAGAAATAACGACAATAATATACAAGTCTCGCATCCTGATAGAATATATCTTTTTGCCAAAAAAAATGGAAAAAGGAAAAAAAGTATCCAGTCTCCGGTGTCACTGTCAGCCTCCTCTCACGTAGCTGGATTCAATCCTGCGGGTATAAAGCTAAGGCAGTGCGTGGGGAATCGTGGAACCAAACAAAATTAAAGGCGAAAGCCGATCGAGTTGGCACAAGAAACTTATAATCATGCATCTGCACGATCCTGTGATCAGTATGCTGATATTTAATTAAGTTGACGAGTGACGGATCGCGACGTTGTTAACGTTATCGATGCCTATGATTCACCCGTGCGTGGGTACATGCGTGCATTATTATTTTTGCTTAACTTGCAATTTGGTCTCATGATTTCTGCTCATAATCTATCTCTGCATCGGTTCCCCCGGATTTGGATGCAAGTCCAACAACGTTGACTACTGCATGGTTTTGCAAGAAGCTAAATCTTGAAAGATCTTGTGAAAAAAAATAGTGCAAGTAGACGCCTGGTTAATTATGTCAACGTGATGCAAGCTAGCTAACCACCAGACTGCAGCAATAAGAACAGTTAACGACCACGTTTGCCGGACCATTTTGGTTGGATTCATGTAACTGTCAAGCAAAGCAGTTCGATGATGCTTTATCATGTACAGTGACCTCCATCTGCTATGCCTTAATTACCACCATGTATACTATATCTCAAACAATCTTTATCTGATCAGAATATTTTACCTAAAAAACAATCTGATTCCAAACCCACGCATATACTGCTGGTGACACAGACTAAGGCATGGCCTAGTGGTGGGGAGGGGTTGATGCCTTCTCACCCACCCGAGTTCAAGTTCTCATGCTTGCAATTTCGGTGATGTTGCACCCTCCTCTGTCAAAATACCACGTAGGAATCATTTTTTACTGCTGGTGACTAGATAATTTATTCTTGAAGCATGTAGCTCAACCAAAAGAGTGTGATTATCAATCAGGTCAATGCCAGCCTCTAATCCTGGCTATATATACAGCCATACAGGCGATATGAACGAACTCACTGTCACATCATAGTAGAAGTTAGCGTCTAAAACTGAACAAAGAGAGAGATAAAAATCTGAGCATACAAAAAGGGATCTTCAGATATTTGTGCCAGAGCTTTCCCTTGCAAGATGAGACGTTGGAAAAGGTATCCTCGTGCTTTCTTATCCTGCCTTTCTTTCTCCCTCCCTTCCTCGATGGATGGATGGCTGCCTTAGTGAAATGTCCACTAGGCATTTGCCATTGTGACATGCCGATGTTCATCCGTTATTCTCGTCCATGACCTTTTCTGCATTTGCAATCGTGGTAAGATATTTTGTGCTGCATCCGCCATGGTGGTATGATATTTCCTGCATCTGGACGTCCCACTGAAATGTTCCAGGCATCTCTACGCGTTTCAGTTCATTTTCATTGTGGGTGTCTCCGTCAGAGAGCAGTAGCTGAATTGCATTTTCCATCCATCCATGATCCACCTACTGGAACTGAACTGAATTGAATGCAGATGAAAGGAGTTTTGGTACCACCACTGGGTAAGTACTAAGAGCATCTCCAGTCACAACCCCCATATCCGGCCCTAAACTGTCCGCGGACGCGTCCGCGGACAGTGACCGGACAGCCCCCAAAAGTGGTGGTATACAACCACAATGTTCAAATCAGCACACCCAAAACATGCAAGCCATGCAACATAGATCACTAGGGATAGCTAGTGAAACATCATACGAATAAAACATAGTTCGAACATCCACGGACATAGTTCAACACACAAATTAAACGGACACGGATGCACATTCGTTGGATAGACCGGAGGTGATCACAGATTGTGCGGATTTGGGCCCCGTTCCGCCGCTGCCGCTGCCGCTTCTTCCTCCGCACGGACCCTTGCTCGAGCTCGGCGTGCCCTCCGGCCCTGGTTGCCAGTGCCGCAGCTTCCTGCCGTGCCAGTGTAGCCGCAGCTTCCCGTCGTGCCAGTGTAGCCTCCCTTGCCTCCCGTTCCCTTTCGCGAGCACGGCGTTTCATCCGGCCCTGGGTCTCCGCTTGTCGCACCCTGTCCCTCTTCTCCGCCTCCGGCGAGTAGTCGACGAACGGACTTTCCTTGAGTATGTCCCAACATTGGAGGAGATTCCACTCCGTGTTCGCTGGCCTTCGCCCAAGAACATTGTACAGTGGGATGGCATCTTCCATCTATGCAAATTGATTGAATTGGTAATGAACGAAATGAAGGAAGTAGGATACCACATTGTTAAGTAGGATGGTGCAATGTTGAGTGGAACTTACCGAACCCATTTGGGCATAGCATCCGGCAAACTTGTTAATCTCGCTCACGATGTATTGCCACCTATGGCGGAGGGACGCCTCATTGCGGTAATAGATGGAGTTGGCATTGAACATTTCGGAGATCCGGCCCCAAAATGTTCCATGGTTGTAGCATCCGTTCACAGGATCCGGCGAGGTGGCTAACCACGCTTTGCAAAGCATCTTATCATCCATAACCGAGTACATATTCCCTCTCGGAACGACCTACGGGTTCAACATTTATTTCTAATTATTATTCCTAAATTGCTACAATCCGCATCCTAATGATTCCTAAATCCTACAATGGTGGAAGGTTTTGAGAACATACCCGTCGAGTAGCCGCCACTTGTGCGGACGAGCCGGCTCCGGAAGCGGACGCACCGCCGTAGCTAGCCGCCGCCGCCGCCATAGGTGCTGGCGGCGCGGTTTCCATCTCCGGGCCGGGGCAGCTGCCCACCTCCTCCTCCTACTTCGCGAATGAATCCCAGTACATCTCCGCCATCTCCGCAGATCCGCTGCCGCCGGAGTTGGCCATCCGTGCAGCTCTACGGGCGCCCAAGAGTGACACGCACCACTGGGAAATGCCCTATCAGTGGCGCACCAAATTATGATTCTGTGGCGCACCCCCAGAATTGCTGGGTGCCCCACAGAATCGTCGCCACAAAAATTTAAATTCTGTGGCGCACCGGTACGTGCGCCACAGAAAGCACATGATTTTGTGGCACAGTCGAACCCATGCGCCACAGAATTCCTATCTCGAATTTAAAAAAAAAAGCGGCCCGAGTCGCCCGGGTCCAGTGGGATCGACTGCGGCCACCCGTACGCCATGTACATCGCGGCGGCGGCGCAGAGCTGCACATCATCGGGGATGGACGGTGCGCGGTGGAGCTAGAGGACGGGTGTGGGAGGCGCGCGTGGGGCCTGGACGGCGGCAGTGCGCGCAGGGGTGAGCTCGAGGATCCCTCGTTATCTTCGCCATGGATGATGGCGGCCGTGCGCGCAGGGGTGAGCTCGGGCGGCGGTGCTTGGAGGAGGTGGCGGCGAGGGTGGACGCGGAGGACGGGGTGGGGGCGCGAGGCGGCGGACGGCTGGGCCGCGCATCGTGGTAGCCGCGATACACGAGCGCGAGCGCGCCGGCGAGCGGTCCAGCCGTGCCGTGGTTCCGGGGCACGCCGTCGAGGGTTGGGATGTGGCGGAGGAGGGTGGGGAGCGGCGGCTGCGGCGGAGAGAAAAAGTGCGTTGGGGAGAGAGAGACAGAGGTGCGTCGGGGGAGAGAGAGACAGAGGTGCGTCGTGACTTTGCACCTCGTTGGCTTCGTGACTTCGCGTTTAATTCTTGTCTCTTCGTGAATCAGAGGATAGGGAGAGAGAGCGTGGATCTGAGATCCGCTGTGGGTGGCTTTTGGGTTTGACCAGCAGGGAGTTCTGTGGCGCACAGGACAGGCTGCGCCACAGAAATCAGCATTTCTGTGGCGCACGGGGCAGGGTGTGCCACAGAAATATTGATTTCTGTGGCGCACGGTGCCTGGTGCGCCACAAAAATGCTGATTTCTGTGGCGCACGGGGCACGGTGCGCCACAGAAAGCCATATTTCTGTGGCGCACGGGGCTGGGTGCGCCACAGAAATGTGACTTTCTGTGGCGCACGCAAAATAGTGCGCCACGGAAATTATTTCTGTGGCGCACCAATTAAGGGTGCGCCACAAAATGTGAACCTATCTATAACCCTTTTCCCACAAGTGACGGAAAGGGGATCGGAGGAAATCGAGAGCTAGGGTTTCATCCGTGGTGGGGATTGAGTTCATATAGGTAGGGTCGCGGCGGGCCGTGTCCGACGTGGCGGCCTGTCCGGGCGCGTCCGGACCTCCCCAAACCCTCCCCACATATGGGTTGTGTTTGGGGTGTGCCGGACCGCCCGGACGTTTGGGCTAAGTTTGGGGGGCACCGTTGGGTGGTGGTTTTAAGCCCAAACCCTGTCCGGGCGGACCGCCCGGGCGTTTGGGGCCGATTTGGGGGGTCCGACTGGAGATGCTCTAAGTAGGTGCTGTACCGGCGTCGCAATAACGAGCGGACAACGACCATGTCTTGTCTGCTCAAAGTCCGTACTACAAGCACGAGCACAATGAGGGAAGGAGTGAGATTCAGTTAGGGACACTGCGTTTTGGTCACGTTATGTAAAACATTTTTTTTTAAATGTCAAAAAAATCCAAATAAAATTCTGAATATACATCATGCCATTTTATGCTAGCACAAAAAGTTTCACAAGGAAAAAATATTTTTTCTGACTTGTGCAAGAAAGACAAATCCGGGGTTTTCAAAATGACTGTGTCTTTTTTCGCGAAACTGTTTGTGTACCATAAAATGTCATCTAGTATATCCGAATATTGTATTTGTAATTTTTTGAGATTTTGAAAAATGTTTTATGAGTAGTGGGTGCATCTAGACCTACGAGCCGATATGGATTTCCCTTCAGTTAGGCAATAATTTACATAAACGGGACAACCAATCTCAGGCTTTTCCAGTGGGCATAGCATATCTAGTGGAATTGTAGGGCATCACTACATTATATATGGTTTCAGGTTTCAGCGTCCATGGTAAATATAGTCTTTTTTTCAAATGAGGCAAAAGCTTGAGCGGAGATTTCGTGCTCTTGAGATCCAGTGATCTCATTATTTAAAAAAAATCAAAAATATATTTATAACTATCAAATAAATTTGGAAAAAATCATGCATGTTTTTAATGATATATCCTATAAGCGTGCAAAAAATCAATGCAAAATACTTTGTGTTTTGAGCTACAAAAAAAAGACAAATATACATATCTGAAAATATTGAACAATGTATAGTTTCAAATCTCCAAATTTTGTCATTTTTGTGTAACCCATAATATGAAAAAATTTGCACTGTGATTTTGTACGCTTATACAATATATCATTGACAACATGTGGTATGTTTTTCATATTTTTTGAAACTTTAAATATGTTTTTTTGAATTTTATAAAAAAAGTGGGATCACTCGATCGTGGGAGCCAAAATGACTTTCCGCAAAAGTTCTTGCCTTTCTCATTACTTAAGAGAGGGTTTTAGTTACAAGATCCAAGTCGACTCTTGGTAAAATAAAGTATACTCTCGCAAATATAATTTTTTTTTTGCTTCCACAACACTCTAAAAGCGGCGTTTCTCTGGATGGATGCAAGGACGCTTGCCTCATCGAAGCAACCTTTCGGAACACACGGGCATTCCAAATCCCAATCAATTTGAAATATCTCTTGATGGTAAAGATATTTTTGCTTGTTCCTAATCCTAGTGCCCTCCACGTCGGATTATGCCATGTCGCCCTAGTGCAAAGCCGATTCCTTTTTAATCCCAATCAATCAATTTGGCATGGCTGTACAAAGCTGCAGTAGAGAAATATCAAGACAACATACATATAGTACATCTGAAAAAGATATACTCCCTCCGTATCGTATTTTGATACGGAGGGAGTATATTGTACTACTAGTATTAGCGATAGTAATCCAGAGGGAAACCAGCGGAAAAGGTGGGCGGAAAAGGCGGTTTCTTTCCTCATCCTTTCTTCCACCCCGGACCCGCCTCACCTCGGCTCTATCCATGGTCTCCTTAAATCCGATCCACGGGTGGATCGCCACCAGCATTGCCCAGCACGCCTTCACTACCTCTCTCGATACCCACTCACAGACTCACTCCTACCAGCCAACCACTAGAGGACACACTGCCAGTTCTTGGTGAGCCAGCGTCTATCGTTTCATGCTTCTTTGGTACGGGGAAGAAGCCAGATCTTCTCGGAGGTTCCATTGGCGAGAGTTGCAGGCGAAAGATTGGTCGAGATTTGGGGGCGGAAAGTCTGAATCTTGGCGATTTTCTCTGAGTCCGTGATTGTTCGTCTCTGAGAGTTTGAGGAGATTTGTTTCGAGATATTGGGGATCTTGCTCGAGGAGGACGGGAGTGAAGCTTCCGTTCCAGGGCGTATATCAGTGGTGAGATTCTTTTTTTACCCCCTCTTCCTGCCAACTGCTCACGCCTTTGCATTACAGCTTCAGTTTCTGCATCTAGTTAACTGATCCGGCAAGGAAAAAAATGGCTAATTCGAGGCTTGCATCTAGCGGTTTTTGTATGAAGTAAAATTTGGCAGTTTTCGATAGATCGCTGGATTCGTGCCTGTTTCAGCCTTGCAGCTTCGATTTCTGCATTTAGTTAACCGACAAAATTGCAAAACACCTCTCCAGCTTCGACTGCTCTTCTGGCATGTTCTTGACCAAGTGAAACTTAGCAGTTTTTCCTTATCCAGATGCCGGTTGCTAAATCTGAGTGTCTTTGCTTGAATTGGGCAGAGGAGTCTCAGTATACTATTTTAAGGGAAAAGACCCATCTCTGTGTTTTTCACAACGTTTCTTAGATTGTAGCCAAGACTTCTATTTGTCAAGTTGAATATACAACTATCACTATGCACCAGTGTCACAAGCAGGCTAAACGTCACTAGTTTATCCACAACACACAGATTTCCTGTAATAAGCTGTTATGCTGGCCTTTCACTGTCTGAGTAGCTGTGCCCCAGTTGGCTTTGGTTGTGTCAAGTGTACAACAAGAATGCTAAGTCCTAGATTAGTCAAGTGGGAGTGTTATAAATCTCTCTTCGGCTTGACCTACACCATAATCGCTGTTAGATCTCCACATGGCTAATTAAGTTCTTCCTGAAGTAGAACTACTTGGCAGCTTTTCCTGACCCAGATGCCGATTGCTAAATTTGAGTGTGTTTGCTTGGTTTGGGCAAAGTAGTCTCAGTATACTATTTCAAGGGAGAAGACCCCCTTGTCTTTTCTTTTTCCACTACGTTTCTTAGATTGTAGAGAAGACTTCTATTGTCAAGTTTAGTATACTTATCACCAGTGTCAAAACGGTAGTCCTTAAGGTCACTTGTTTATCCATACCGCACAGATTTAGGATAGGAACCATAAGGAAAGGGTACGTTTTGCTGACCATGGACGTCATGTAATAAGCTGCTATGCTGGCCTTTCACTGTCTGAGGAACTATGCCCAGGTTTGCTATGGTTGTGTCAAGTATACAACAAGATGGGATAATTAAGTCCTATATTAGTCAAGTGGGAGTGTTATAATCTCTCTTCGGCTTGACCTACACCATATTCACCGTTAGATCTCCACATGGCACTCTTGTGCGTGGTTAAGTTAAGAGTTAGAATACCTTGTGCGATACATCGGTGGTGCACAAATCCATCGACAGAATGCCATATAACTCCTATGATGGAACCTCTACAGGCTGAACAATGGAGGTCATAATGCAAATAAGATTCTAGATTTGCAGTTGCTTGTAGTGCTGCATGATTGAAATTATGATACAAACTGCTCGATTCATGTGAAGTGCACAATGCAAAGCATATGCCTTTTCAGATGCTTTTAATGTGCCAGTGCTAACCTAGATATGAAGTAATGCATGGCCGCCAAAATAGGAAGTATCTCCTAATCGATTTGGGCAAAGAAGTCTCAGCATACTATTTCACAGGAGAAGACCCCCTCTTTTGTTTTCCGCGGTGTTTCTTAGAATGTAGCCATGACTTCTATTGTCAAGTTGAATATACTACTGTCACTATACACCAGTGTCAACAGCAGGCCTAAACGTCACTACTTTATCCACAACACACAGATTTAGGATAGTAACCAAAAGAAAAGGGTTGATTTTGCTGATCATTGATGTCCTGTAATAGGCTGTCATGCTGGCCTTTCACTGTCTGAGGAGCTGTGCCCCAGATTTGAAATGGTTGTGTCAAGTGTACAACAAGAATGCCTTATTAAGTCCTAGATTAGTCAAGTGGGAGTGGTTTAATCTCTGTTCGGCTTGACCTACACCCACAATGGCCGTTAGATCTCCACATGTCACTACATGCTTATAGATAGATACAGACAATTGCTCGTGGCATGGTTAAGTTAACAGCTAGAATACCGTGTGCGGTACATCGGTTTGTCGCCGTACAGGAATAGAGTGCAAGAGAATCTATGATATGTTCAAGTTGTTTGCCTTATATACTGTCTAGACCAGTCCCTTTGAGCTTATGTCACAAGATTCTGACCACAGTGGTGCTAATCATGAATCGCAGGTCGTGCGCCGCGGTCGGTTACTTCAGGCTCGCGACGAATCTAAGGATGACTCTGCGAAGCATAGTCCGCGATCTCAGGGAGAGCTTTGGGAACTTATCGAGGCGGAATTTCGAGGCGAAGATTTCGAGTGTCCCTGGCCTCTCAGGCCATCTCAGAGGGAAATCTCTTGACTCTTTGGATGAGCTGCAGGATAGTCTCATGGTGATTCAGCAAAGCAGCTGGGCTAGCCTTCCTCCCGAGTTACTTCGGGATGTGATGAAAAGGCTGGAGCAAGACGATAGCAATTGGCCGTTCCGCAAGGATGTTGTTGCTTGCGCTTCAGTTTGCACCACTTGGAGAGAGATGTGCAAGGATATAGTGAGGAACCCGGAATTTTGTGGGAAGCTCACGTTTCCCGTGTCTCTTAAGCAGGTAATGAGTGAGTGCAGTATCTATGTTCCTTGAATTTTATGAAAAATCGAAATCTATTTATATTCTTCAAAGTTTACCCCTGCATTTTTCATCAAGTTATCTACCTTTGCTGGTATTTTGTTATCTCCTAACATTCGGTTCGATTTCTCATGTACAGCCTGGATCTCGAGATGGATTGATCCAATGTTTCATAAAAAGGGACAAGTCGAAGCTGACTTATCATCTCTACCTGTCGCTTACCTCCGGTATGTCATGATCAGCATCTAGTTATAATTTTTGTCTGATATATGTGCTCATGGCACATACAGAATGGGAATCACAGAAAAAACAATAATATGTTTTGATACGAAGATCACAGTTATCTATGTGTGACTATTCAGTAATGCCATTTAATGGATTGTGCCTGCTACTATTTATTTGCGACTTCTCTTTCTGTGGCTAAAAAGTGCAATGAAACTGTGCAGATGCGCTATTAGCAATAAAAAATTATATTGATATTACTGGAGGTATTACCTTAACCTTAACCTTAACAAAGCCTTTTGTCCCAAACAAGTTGGGGTAGGCTAGATATGAAACCCTGTCACGAGGACTTCTCAGGAGGTCACCCATCCTGGTACTACTCTCGCCCAAATGGGTTTCATATCCATGGGACTGGCTAGTTTTTACGTTGGCTCGCCAAGCCTATCACAACCCTTAGATATGAAACCATTCATGAGGACTTTCCAGGAGGTCACCCACCCTAGTACTACTCTCGTGGGTTTCATATCCATGGGACTGGCTAGTTTTTACGTTGGCTCGCCAAGCCTATCACAACCCTCCTCCTTTATCCGGGCTTGGGACCGGCTATGCCTAGAAGACATAGGCGGAGTTTTACTGGAGGTATTAAACATAATAAAATCTAGTATGCAATTAAATTTCAGCAATCACACTGAAATTTTAGAGATGCGCCAGTAAATTTGGAAATTGGCATTTATCTGTAAAGATTTAAGTAGTAGGATTTCTTTATATGGTATAAGAACAAGATTGCACAGTACGCTAACCATTCTGATTGCACATTGCAGCTGTGCTTGATGATAATGGGAAGTTCCTACTATCAGCTAAAAGGAGTCGAAGGACGACCTACACCGACTACGCCATTTCTATGGATTCCAAAAACATCTCCCGATCAAGTAGTGGCTACATTGGAAGATTGAGGTAAAAAGCCTCCTTAACAGTAGTCTTCATTCATCCCCATATTCTTACTTTGATGACTTTGCCCGAGTACATGCACACACAAATCTAACACACATCATGCTACCACAGGTCAAACTTCCTGGGCACCAAATTCATCATCTACGACACGCAGCCACCGTACAACGCTCGGACGCTCTGCCCGCAGGAACGCAGCAGCCGGCGATTCTCCTCCAGGAAAGTCTCCCCGAAGGTCCTGACCGGCAGCTACCCGATCGCTCAAGTGAACTACGAGTTGAACGTACTGGGCACCCGCGGTCCGAGGCGGATGCAGTGCACCATGCACTCAATCCCGACAACATCGGTCCACCCCGACGGCGTCGTGCCTGGGCAACCAAAGGAGCTCGTCCCTCGGCTGTTCGAGGAGTCCTTCCGCACATCTACGAGTACCTTCTCCAAGTATTCCTCCGTCGCGGACCACTCCAGTATGGACTTTGGCAGCTCTCGCTTCTCAGAGTTCGGCCTGCAAGACGGCGATGCAGTGGACAAAGAGAGCCCCTTGGTTCTGCGGAACAAGTCGCCAAGGTGGCACGAGCAGCTGCAGTGCTGGTGCCTCAACTTCCGGGGCCGCGTCACGGTGGCCTCCGTCAAGAACTTCCAGCTGATCGCTGCCCCGTCGCCAGCAGCTACGGAAGCAGCGGCGGTGGCGGCTTCCGAGCTGCCCTCGCTACCTGCCCAGCTGGCTGCGCAGCAGCAGCCGCCGGCCAGTTCGTCTTCTTCATCATCGAGCCACGACACGGTGCTGCTGCAGTTCGGCAAGGTGTCCAAGGACACCTTCACGATGGACTACCGGTACCCGCTGTCGGCGTTCCAGGCCTTTGCAATCTGCCTGACCAGCTTCGACACCAAGCTGGCATGTGAATAGTAGATCTCAGTAGGATAGCATCAACCAATCATTGGAAATGTCCTCTGTTTGGTATTGTGAGCCTGGTCCTAGGAAAGGATGAATGTTGGTACATCAAGTACACTAGGGCGTAATTTTGTGCCTGTGCAGGTGCACATACTGTTGCTTCAGTTTCAGACCCCTCAGTGTGATTGTTGAGTAGAAGGGTTGAGGTGAAGATGTGTGTAGCTAGTTGAGAGACAAGATGGGAAATCTTCCATTATGTGATTGCTTACCTGCGCTCTGTATGAAGTTGCTGGATTGTGATATGAAATGTGAAGAATTTGGAGCTGTCCGTGGTTGGGTTGTCTAGATCTGAATCTGTCAGCATTATGTATGCATTTATGCCTGTACAGACACCAAGTTGTCATCAGCAGCAGCAGCTTTGGGTGTGCTTTACTCCTTGCTCGTCTAGCTTCTTCAGTGATGTTGTAAGAAACCTGTTACATCAGCATGTCTTATGGTCTGTCAAATTCAGTCACGTTTGATCATCATAAAACGATCATGTGCTATGACATTTGTCTCTGAGCAGAAATACATCGATCTTTCCGAATGTCTCCCTGTGTTTTTGGTTTCTGAACCTGAGCCTGTACAGGAGCATATTTCTCTGAAGGCTTCAGTTTCAGCCCTCTGCTGTGCGTGGGGATTGTTTGCTGCCTATTCAGTCACGTGTGTGCTTAAACAAAACAGGCAAACGCGCAAACGCTTGGTCATCAGTAGCTTCAGTGGTCAGAAACCTGTTGCAGCATCATGTTCTTGGGGCTGTCTAGAGAAATTTTTGTTAAATCGCGCTCGCTTTTCGAACCACTCGCATGGAAAATTGGCAGCATATTTGTTAGCATTATAATACTTGGTTAACCAGATTGAGGAAAAATAATCTGGTCACCTGATCTTGTCCGTGTGGAGACGCGTGGAAATTTGTTCCAGCAATGTTCATGTATACTACGTATACGTATCATAAAAAAATGTTTGTTAGCATGTGGTAACAACGTTTGTATTGTTGTCGGCTTCCGACTACTTGGTTCGTGTCCGACTTGTAAACTTACAAAGCACCCGATTGATAAGAATCAGCTCAAAAGAAGAAGACGCCGACAAACCCACCATGACGGCCTCCCACGACATGGTCCGCGAGATCCTCCTCCGCGCAGGGGCGGAGCTGGAGCAACTGTAACCCTGATGCCCCTCCAAAACATTGAACACGTATAGTGACGTACTACTGCTTAAATGGCCTTGTGTGTTGTGAAAAATAGGTTGCCTGATGCACACTTGGTGCTCTAACCTGATGCAAAACAGCATTTTTAGGTGGTAAGTAAGGCTAATTTTTTTTGGACCCTGATGCACATTTTTGGACCCTGATGCACACATGTGCATCAGGGTGAGCCCAAGCAGCTCCGCCCCTGCCTCCGCGTCAACGACGTCACCACCCTCTTCCGCTGCGCCACCGTCTGCAACGGATAGCGGAGCCTCCTCGTCGACGACGACTCCTTCCTCCGTCGCTGCTTGCCGGAGGACGTCTGCCGCCGCTCGTCCCCTTTTCCCGGCTTCTTCTACCAGCGACGCCCGTGTATATATAGGGTGCCCTCCACCGCGCTTCGTCCCGGCCCCACGTCCCGTGCTGGCTCCCCGTCCGGCGCTGGGCGACGGCCGCCGCTCTCTCGACTCCTTCGTCCCCTGCTTGCCGGCAGGCTACTTTGACCGGGTGACGTCGCTCGCCTCGCACCACGGGTTCCTCCTCGTGCGCCTCGAGCCACGCAACGTCGATCCACGCCCTAGAGGTGTCCTCCTCGCCGTGTGCAACCCGCTCGCCGGCACGCTCCACGAGCTCCCCCGTCTAGATCACCATTGGGATTTCCAAGAGGGCACCGAAGTGAGCGGCTACGCCCTACTCACCGCCTCGGACTGCTCGAGCTCGACCGACGACGGCGACGACGTGCAGCGGTCACCTTTCTTCAAGGTGCTGATCGTCACCATCCAAAACAGGCAGATGCGTTACAATCTCCACGTCTTCTCGTCGGCCGACCAGCCGGGACGATGGAACACGCGCTCCGGCGCCCTAGACCTCTGCGGGATGCTCATGCAGCACAACGCCGTCGTGCTCGGTGGGGTGGCGCGCTGGCTCTTGTGCGGCGAGACGGGAGCCTACACAATAGACGTGAGCGCCGAGACCGGCCATGTCTCCTCTACCAAAATGATGGGCGTAACAACCTATGGCTCACGTCGCAATGCTTATGACAAGCCATATCTCACCGTCGACGGCGAGGGGAACCTCACTGTGCTCCGACTCAAAAGGAATGGCCGCGAGCTAGAGATCTCGACGTCACACGACAACGGGATATCCTTCAAAGATTCAAGTCTTGTGCTAACACAACCGGATAAACGGACCTGGCATAGTCATGTATACACAATCTTGGGTGAGAAGTGTGGCATGATGTTCGTTAAGGTCAATGACAGACATGTCTATGTTGCCAATATCAAGACGGGGGTGATGTGGGAGGTCCTGGATTGGCCGTGCAGTAATGGTCTCAACCGTAATAAGATTGTGCCGTTGGAGATAGATTGGCCAGCGTTCTTTGTTTCTCGACTTTCAATTGCCGCGCCGTGAGATTTTCTCTCCTTTTTCACCTCTAGGTGCATTTTGAATGGGTGGATGGATGTTTGATTTTCACTTAAATGTTTTCCATGTTACTGATCAATAGTTTCCTATGTTATTTGTTTATGTCAAGCCGGTTGCATGGTAGTAATCGTTAGATTTTGTAAATTAAGCGGTTTGTGATTTTATGTTCTTATCCTGGAAATAAACTTTTGCACCTTTATGTTTTTTTTTACATTTCAAGTTTAAATGTCTCGGGAGTGATAGAATAGAAATCTGTCTAATTGTAGTTGGTAGAATTAGATTAGAACTGAACTTTACTGTCCGTGTTCTGTACGTGTTGTAACCTGTAATTGACCCTACTATAAATACATGATACGATGCCACGCCTGAGTTGCGTTGTGCATCGCTCAGTCGATCTACTTCGTATTACATGGTATCAGCCTGACTTCGGTTCTAGGTCATGTCTTCCGCTGCCGCCGCCGCCACGGCTTCCCCTTCGGTCGCCGCTTCCTCTCTCTCCCTCGGCTTTGCTCTGCCGCTGACGGTCCTGATTGACCGTGCAGTAATGGACTCAGCCATACAAAGATTGTTTGGAGATAGACTAGAAGGCGATGGCGCGATTTGCTGCGCCGAGGGTATTATTGCGGGTTTGCGGCGATCAATACACGACATGCTGGTCTGAGTAAATATTAGTTGCTCATACACGATCAAGTATAAATTTATTACTTTTCAGGCAAATATTGTAGGTATTGGTCTAGTACCATGCCCTCAAGCAGTGGTGGTGGATTCACGACCGAATCGGTAAGAGTTGTGGTGGAGCTGCCAGGTTTGAGGCCAAATCGATGGGAGAAGAGGCGGGAGGCGACATGAAACTTACGATTGGCAGTTGGCATGCCCACGTTGCCCCTTTTTTATATAGCAGCAACCCAAGCATTCTATTTTGCAGCACTTGGTGTTATTTTCTTGGACTGGGAAAATAATGGCAAAAAAGTATATCAATGACAGCGGTTTTTTGGCCCCAAATATCCTAAAAAATAGTTAGACCGTAAAATATGGCAGCTGTTAGAGATGCTCTAACAGAGGTGCAGCCCCTAGATTCATGTGTGGAAGTTATAAAAATCATCGCTAAATTTTGTGTCTAACTGAACGGACGGATAATCTTATTCTGACCTCAATCTAATGGACATGAATGTGCAAAGCAAAGTAGTATCAAAATGAATGTGCAAAGCATGAACAAATGAGATGTTGCCTCGTGGTTCAACCTAGGAGCTCTAATCCTAGGGAGCTTAGATATTGGAGTGATTGGCCAGCCTTCTTTTGCTTCCCACATCTATTGCCAAGTAGTAAGATTTTCTCTTGAAAACCTACTTCGAGCCCGGGCTACATGGTGGCCTTTTTTTTTTGAAAATTCAAATCGATATTTTAAAGTTTCCAAAAATCGTGAAATAATTCCCGGATATAGATATTGTAGAGATCTATAATCGTGAATGTTTTCAACTCCGAATGCGTTGTATTTTGGTCTGCACAAAAAAGAAAAACAAGTGGATTGGGTGGTGAACAATGAACAGTTTCAAAATTTTGAAATTTTCCCTGATTTGTCTTTTTTGTACAGCCCAAAATACAAAGAATTTGGAGTTGAAATTTTGCATGATTGTAGATCTTGACAATATCTACATCCGGAAATTTGTTCGTGATTTTGAAAACTTTAAAATGTCGATTTTGGATTTTCAAAAAAATGGCCACCATATAGCTCGGGCTCCAAAAATCCACTCTCGATTTTGTCTCCTCTTTGATGCTAGGTGCAATTGGAATGGATGGATGGATGGTTGTCAACCATTTCATAGTTTCATATGCTATTGATCGATAGTTCCCCGTGTTATTTATTTATATCAAGCCAGTTTAAAAAACTTTGACAACTTTGACTAGTCCTGCTTCACGTGTATTTGAAAAACTGAATGATATGATTTGTACAACAACTTTTCTTAAACGTGGCCATGTGGTCAACTGTTAGAAGCAATAAGTAGTTGGAGTTGAGGGGCAGCACGATCACCAAAGCAGTAGGTAAAACAACTACTCCCTCATTTTTATTACTTTTCGTTTTGGGATTCGTCAAACTTAAACTTTATCTAGTTTGACCAAGAATATAAGAAAAAATATGAACATTACTTTATGATAATTCTAATAATATAGATTTTATATTGTACATGGTGATATTATTTTGAAAATATTTATCAAACTTAACAAAATTTGACTTTGACTAAACTCAGACGCAAAATATATAAAAACGGAGAGAGTACTTGAATCAATGGAATATCAAGGGATTTTGTTCTCTTAGTGTAAAAAAACAGACGTTCGTGTACACCGTGAAAATGTTCATAGTTGGTAATAAATAATTAATTACTCGTACATTTTAGTACGAAGTTAACATATACTAATTTTGACCAATCATGTAGGTAAAAATATGAATATTTATAATACGAAACAAGTGCCAATAGGCTCAACATATATATATTTTCATAACATGTTTATTAAATCTGTACTTTTTATTATTTTCTATAAAATTATTCAAAATTGGTCAATTACACTATGTTAACTTTAACTAAAAAATAAGAGGACTTTTAACTAAAAAATACATCTTATTTTGAAAAAGGAGATAGTACGAACTTGCTTCGAGCCGGGTGAACAGAATGAAATTGGGTGTTTTCTACCCTCTCTTCGGCCGTGAACCAAGGAAATCCGTTCGTTTTTGTTTGGGTTAATTTCCCGCAGCGTGACTTGCTTATTTGACCAAATATTTGCTAATTGACTAAATATCACAAGTATCTACTCAGATATATATATTTTTTGCATAATCTACATAGGTATAGTAATATATGGCTACTTCAGAATTAGCAAGTGTGATTGGACTGAGCGGTTTTCCCGAGCATGCGTGGTTCCCCTTAATAGATCTCTTAGACTTTTAAGTCCCATGCTACGCGAAGTTTCGAGTCTCACTCCATCGACAAAGATATATTTTACCGTTATCATAAGATACGGGATGATGTCAAACTAAGTGACATAGAAGTGTTGCAAAGTACATACAGATCTCAATGTGGGAGATCCGTTGACTAAATTCCTCTACCACGAGACAAGCATGCACCAAATTGCTATAGGTATTAAAGCTTTTACCAAGTTGTAAACTTGATTAAATTGTACTCTAGTGCAAGTGGGAGACTGAAGGAGATATGCCCTAGAGGCAATTAATAAAGATATTTTATTTGTCATATCTCGATTGTTCATAATATTTTATACCATGCTATAACTGTATTAAGCGACAACATTAATACACGTGTGGTATTACACCTTCGACCGTGAGATCAACTCTAATTGCTATTTCTGGAAGATACTTTGCTTTCATCAAACGTCATATCTTACATAGTGACAATAAAGGTGTCCCTCGGGTATTGGAAGGAAGTATGTTGAGGTGAGGGACCAAGAGCGGGATTTTCCAATCCGCATAGCAGGATAGATACTCTGGGCCCACTCGGTGAGATTACATCAATGAGCTTGCAAGCATGTGACTAGGTCACGGGGATGTAATATCACAACGAGTAAAGAATAGTATTGTCGGTAACGAGATCGAGCTAGGTATCGTGATGCTGAGATCGAGTCTCGACAAACTAAGTATCGCCTGGCAAAAGGTCTAAGACTTGACGTCAAAGGTTCGAACGACAAAGTTATTCGTGAATGTATAGGGGCTATTATGGATATCCACGACCCCGATGTTAGTCATTGATCGGAGAACATGTCTCGATCATGTATGTGTATTTCCGAACCGCTAGGGTGACACACTTAAGGGTAGGTGACGTTTTATTTAGATTGGACGCAGAAAAGAAAATAGAGAGAGGAACACCGGAAGCGTTCGGTACTTATCCGATGGAGTTCGGAGGGCGAAAAATAGTTTTCAGTGCTAGAATAAATTAAATAATATGTATTTATTATTAATTAATGTAATTAATAATTAAATAAATTTTTATTTATATTTTTGAATTTTTGGGCAGCCCCAACTCTAAATGGGCCATCTCCCGGAAGAGAGGCCCATGAGGGGGTGGAATTCGCCCCAAAGGGGCTTGAGGGCATGGCGCAGCCCGAGGTGGGCCACATGGGGCCCACCTAGGTGCGGCACACCATGGGGGCGGCTGGTGTGGGGTTTAGTCCCACACCGCCCAGCCAGCAGGGCTGGCAGCCTCCCTCCACCTATATATTGAGGTGCCCTTCCTTGAAATTCATCTCAATTCTCTTTCTCTCTCCCATCCGTTTAGACGTGACTCCGCAAATGGAGTTGCGCACGGGTTGAGGTTTCCTCCACCATACGCACTCCGCCGTGCTACTGGTTTCTCCGGTCCAAGTCTTCTACTTCCGCTGCTTCGCTGGATCGGAGCCCGGAGGTCGTCATCTCCTCCGTACGTGTGTAAGCTCTGCGAGGTGCCACGCTTGGGGCGCTTGGGGGAGTTAATCTTCACGACCTCGAGGTTGGCTACATCGGCTTCATCGACAACGCTTATGCGGGAGCGTAATCCCTGCTTTTTGGTCTACAAGGGTATGTACATCAATCACCTTCGTTACGGTATATCTGCATAGTAATAGATTTTGGCTAGTATTAAGGTTATCGTTGGAAATTTTTTGTATTCTGCCTACGATCCCCTTCAATATATATATATTGACCAAATATTTGAGTTGATACTTGTGATACTAGTACGTATAATATTAGGGATAAAATTAATTGCATGTTGATATTTGGTAGGATATCAATTGCACTTTCATTACTTGGATTGTGTAGACGTTGGCATTTGGTATAATATTTATTGCATGCTAAAAATTGTTGAGCTCTCGCCATTGGAGCAATCGTTTGATTGACATGGTTTGAGGGCAAAGGTTTTTCGGATCTGCCCCTTTGGGTCATTTTATAATTTATATATATAGATAAAAAGAGTATCGTGTCAAAAGTATCTTGACATTAAAAGGGACATTGTGCATCGATGATAAGTTTCGAGATTTAGCAATATGTGCTTTGATTTTTTTTATTAATGGCGCAGTTTATTCCTTGCTTTGCAGGTGTTAATTGACCAAATATTTGAGTAGATATATACTTCTGATACATTATGGAGAACATTAATTATATGTTGATAGTAGGTAGGATATCCGTTGCGCTTTAATTACATGGATGGTGTAGACACATTGACATTTGGTATATATTAATTGCACACTATTTTTTTTTTACTATAAAACGAGAACGCCCCTAATTGAGTTGGTATCAGACAAGCAACAAACACAGCACGCCTAGCACTGCCGCCTCCCTCCATGGCCAAATCTATGAGCCCCTTGAAGACAACGATCATACTCTCAGTGTTCATTCTTGTTTTTTTGGCTAATCATGGGCAATGTAAGTACTATTGACTAGATAATCAACAGACTTATTGTAATTGTTACAACTCGGTC
Organism: Poa pratensis; assembly: GCA_947311845.1. Taxonomy (NCBI): domain Eukaryota; kingdom Viridiplantae; phylum Streptophyta; class Magnoliopsida; order Poales; family Poaceae; genus Poa; species Poa pratensis. The sequence goes on from CAMZMU010000047.1 coordinate 1,434,332, forward strand.
AATTTGACTTTCTGTTTGATTTCCTTTATTCGATCTTTGGTGCTACTTGGGAAGCTTACGGTTAATTCACCTAGTCATTGTTACTTGCTAGTTGATAACGACGGAGTCACACAATAACCTGAAGATTAATGGTTTGTTTTATCTTCCACAGGTAGAAACTTGGATCAAGACATGGAAAACGACAATAATGTCGGTTTACTAGGCAGTCTGTGCAGCGCCGGATCCTGCGCAAATATGCCGGGTGTTACTGTTGTTTGATAGGCACCTGCTACCCTTCATTGGCCGCGTGCATGGCAGGATGTCCATTCTCTTCTGCTACCCAAGTTCTCCACCGCCCTCCCGTCTAATATGGTATTTCGTGCATTGCATGGCTTAATTCTGGAATAATGTGTAACTCTTGCTCCTCGGTTATTCGGCAATCTAAATGAAAGAGTTGATGATTAAGTTATATGTTGTGTTTATCAATGTATTGACATGGGGACAAAGGGAGGGAAAAGTACCATTTGGTTAATTAGAAAGAGGTTTGCCTGCCAAAGGGTGGGCTGGCCATCCTTGAATTGGAAATAATTAATAACTCTATTTTAGCTATGTGGATGTGGAAGCTATTCAATGAATTCGTATGTGGCAGTGTATTCTATCTAAAAAATATTTGCATAAGAAAAGTCCATGCTAGGTGTCTAAAAGGCCTGGTGATTCACATTTTTGGCAAGGGCTGACGGAGACAAAAAAAATCTTCTGGCCTCGCTATAAAGGACAAGTGGTAAAAGGGAACATAACAAGTTTTTGGGAGGACCAATGGATTACAGACAAATACTTTTCCTGTAAATTTCCCATATTGTTTTCTATTTCCATGAACAAGTGTCAATGTTAAGGAGGTGATAGAGGGCGGGTTTGGTGTTTTGATTTTGAGAAGGATCTTGGTGGGCTGACCGAGGGATCATTTATGTATGTCAAGCCAACGTTTTTTTCTCGACTTTCTATTGCTGCGCAGTGAGATTTTTTATCTTTTTTCATTGCTAGGTCCATTTTGAATGGGTGGATGGATGGTTCTTAATCATCTAAAAGTTTCCCATGTTACAGATCAATATTTCCTCATCTTAATTATTTATGTCAAGTTAGTTGCATATGGTGGTTAATCATTTAATTTTCTTAAAGATTATTTGTGTGCTTCATGTATTTATCCTGAAAATAAACTCGTACACATTTTATGTGTTTTGCCCATTGCAAATTTAAATGTCTCTGGCCGTGCAGTAATGCATGGTCTCAAGCTTACAAAGATTGTGCCTTGGAGATAGATTGACTAGCCTTGCTATTGCCAAGTAGTGAGATTTCCTCTCCTGTTTCACTGCTAGGCGCAGTTGGGATGGATGGAAGGTGGTCAATTATTTAATAGTTTCCGATGTTGTTGATCAATAGTTTCCCATGTTATTTATTTGTGCCAAGCCAGTTGCATGGTTGTTAATCATTTAATTTTCTTAAGGCGACTTGTTCTTTATGTCCTTATCCTGGAAATAAACTCTTAGACCTTTATGTCTTTTGCACATTTCAAGTTTGAATTGCTCGGTGTGCCTTGTTGTTCTTCCTTCAGTTATGTATTTATGTTCTTAAAATACGAGATTCAAAAGTTTAAACTGGAAAAACTATTTATTTAAATAAAGGGATGACAAAAGTTTTCGTGATGAGCACAATTGTTATCATCCTACTAATGATCGTACATTTGTTACTCTACCCATGATCACTAAAATTATATCAAATTCAGTCACTTTTTTATCACCATTAAAAAAAACATGTGCTATGCAATTTGTTCCCATAGAGTTTGTTTTTGTCATGCACTCCATCCATTCCAAACTAATTTAATTTCAGTACTAGGCTAATTGTTAGTCAAAGTTATCTATATTTAATCACAATGTATAAAAATGTGTTGATGTTTACAATGTCGGATATACTTAGTTTGAAAATACGGTTTCATGAGTCTAATGACACCCAATTTGGTGTTGTTGATGTTGATATTTTTTCCATAGATTTGCTCAAACTTCAATATGTGTTACCTAGCTAGGACAAAAAGCTACTCCTAAAACTTAATAAATTTTAAATATAGTACATAGTAAAATGCTCTCTCTGTTCTGAATTATATGATGTTCTATTTTTTTTGAATCATATGTGCATAGACGCGTTTCAATGTGTCTGCTCGCTCATTTTAATCCATATGTTGTCAAGTAACTTGTCATTAATAATTAACAGTCTCCCCAGTGAAACATGAAAATTTCAGTCACCCCATCTTTTCTTAACAATTATTCACTAGTGTGGTGGATTCTTGTTTTTCTTGCAATGTAGAGACATGCTGGAATTTGTTCTCAAGGTGAAAGAAAACGGCCGTGAATTGTTACTAATTTGCTCGCTAAAATTTGACCCGTACTCTCAAAAATTTCTCATACGATGCACTTTAGCAAATTAATCCTATATTCCTAATGGAACGAGTCTTAAGTAAGTGTTTGAAGACAACATCAATCTACCCATTTATTTTCGGGTCTAGCCGCTGCTGGAGTGAGATACTTTTCGCTCTTCATAAATACTACTCCGAGGAGGTCCACCGACGGCGACGGCCAATCAGGCGAGCTACAGTTTCTTCTTCTAACTACCACTATGAGCTTGACCTTCTGTCCCGCCGGAGAGCTACAGCTGAGACCGGGCGGCCGACCATTTTGTTGTTAATGTGTAATCTATGAATATATATATGCTCAATACGTTTTTCACTTCATTTTGATATTCGGCGGTGAAGTGGTGCTATTCCAATAGTATAGAGCCCATACAAGATGTCCACTGATTATTTAACCCGTTGTAATATGTAAGACGCATATAACCACGAGCAAACCGTTAAAGCAATATGCCAATAATTAATCACAAGCTCCTCATAAACACCCTATATACTCTAGAAATTTCCATTTGCTTGTACCTAATCATAAATTGAAAATCACTAACAAAATATTTGTTATATCATACGTTTTAGAAATCTCTACTGAGATAATTATAGACAGTAAATATATGCGTAGACACACAAATATGCACAGTGCATACAAGCATTAAAAATTAAGCACCCACATTTTGGGTGATATGTTACAATGATTTTAAGATGATGCAATGTATTGGAAATTTGGCGTAGCTTCTATTACAAAATGGTTTCAATTTAGCAAAGAAAAGATATGTTTATATGTCACTAAAAAACAAAACAAAAAATATAGCTAATATTTGCCGACAATATTGTATGGCTAATACTTATGTGACAAGAATATACCATTTAAGAATATAATTTAATGAAAGAGTGTTTTAATAGTTTAGCACAAATATTATTTATGTTGCTCGTCAAGTACTGATTTCAATTTAGCAAAGCAAAGATATGTTTTTAATGATATACGTAAGCGAGAAATGACAAAAATTTCAATAGCTAATATTTGGCAACAATATTGTATTGTTATTACTTATGTAAAAAGAATATACCATTTAAGAATATAGTTTGATGTAATAGGTACATGAGTTTAGTATAAATATTATTTCTGTTATATATTCTCTTTGGAAGGACAGCCAGATTGATGAAGAATACAACAACCATAAGCATACATATTGCATGTTGGGAACATGTGTGGGGCAGAAATGATGGACGCCGCGATGGCTTAGAAGATACAAGAAAATTAAGAATGTTTTATCCATGCTTACTTACTAAACTTAATTTGTCGTATAATCTGTTGTGTGTTTCTTTTTCTCTATGCTCATCTACTGAAATATGAACACATTACTTTCTCCATGTATATGTAAAGGAATGGAAGATAAAAGATGTATTTACTTTCTCCATTTATATGAATAGATCACTCTGCCCCTGTCCTTCTTGAGTGCGGCTAAGGATTGCTCTTGAGGGTGAGTTCACTTATTTAGTCTTTTCTTTCTTTATGTTCTCAGTTTTCTATGTTCATATTCTAACACTGGGCATTCAACAAAAGCTCATTTATCCAACTCCATTTCAATGGAATTTATCTTTCAGCTCAAGGCTTAAGTGTTTCTCTCTCATGCACGGCCCTTTCGTGCTTTGAAAAGAGTAAGTCTACATAAATTCATCATTATTTGCTCTAACTAAATTACTTATTGCGCTAACAATATAAGAAAAATATGAACATCCATAATATCAAATGCTTATATTATGAAACTATATTTTGTGATAATTTTAATAATTTAGATTTTATATTGTACATGTTGATATTTTTTCTAAATATTTGATCAAACTTGATAAATTTTGACTTTGACTTAACTCATACATGAAGTAAATAAAAACGAAGAGAATACTTGAATTAATGGAATATCAGGGGATTTTCTTCCCTTAGTGTAAAAACAGACGTCCGTGTACACCATGTAAATGTTCATAGTTGGTACTAAATAATTATTACTCGTACTTTTTGTACAAATTCAACACATATTAATTTTGACCAATCATGTAGATAAAAATATGAATATTTAAAATACCAAACAAGTACCAATAGGCTCGACATATTTATTTTTCCTTAATATGTTTATTAAATCTGTAAATTTTTATTACTTTCTATAAAATTAATCGAAATTGGTCAATTACACAATGTTAAATTTTAACTAAAAAACAAGACGACTTTTAACTAAAAATACATCTTATTTTGAAAAGGGAGATAGTACGAACTTTCTCCCAGCCGGGTGATCAAAATGAAACTGGGTGTTTCTACCCTCTCTTCCGGCCATGAACCAAGGAAATTCGTTCGTTTGTTTTTGGGTTAAGTGCACTTTTGGTCCCTCAAGTGTAGCAAAAGTCTAACTTTGATTCTTAACTCTATTCTAGTCTAAATGTGTTCCTCAAACACTTGGCTAATCCGACGCGGGATCCATTATGCAATTAGCATGCACATTTTAACGGCACAAATCTCGATCACTCTCCCATACAATCCTATCTAAGGGTTATGTGATCACTCTCACAAATTAAGTGTTTGATATTATGCTGACGCCGATATCCAGCCCCTAGAGGCGGAGCCGCCCCACGACGCTGACGCCGATATCCAGCCCCTAGAGGCGGAGGCGCCCCATGGCCGTGTGCGACCCCATCGCTGGCACGGTCCGTGAGCTCCCCCGTCTGGATCATGACTGGGATTTTCAAGAGGGCACCAAAGTCAGCGGCGTCGCCCTACTTACCGCCGCCGACTGTCCAACCTCGAACGACGACAACCATGGTGATAACATGCGGCCATCGCCCTTCTTCAAGGTGCTAATCGTTACCACCAACCACAGGCAGATGCGTTACATTCTCCACACGTTCTCCTCAACCGACCAGTCGAGACGATGGAACACGCGCTCCGGCGCCCTCGAGGCCTCGACGTCTCCGGGATGCTCGGCGGCGCGGCACGCTGGCTCTTGTGCGGCGAGGCGGGAACCTACACAGTAGACGTGAGCACCGAGACCGGCCACCTCTCATCAACAAAACTGACGGGTGTCAGAACCTACGGCTTCTGCGGCAATGTCTATGACAAGCCATACCTTACCGTCGACGGCGAGGGAACCTCACGGTGCTCAGACTCAAAACGGACGGCCGCGAGCTAGAGATCTCGACATCACACGACGACGGCAGATCCTTCCAAGCTTCGAGGCTCGTGTTGACGCAACCGGATGAACGGCCAAAAGAGGCTAGACATGTGATATACACATGCTTGGGAGAGAAGTGTGGCATGATTTCGTCAAGGTCAACCATAAACACGTCCATATCGCCGATATCAGCACAGGGGAGATGTGGGAGGTCCTGGATTGGCCGTTGTGCTCTTATGGTGTCAACCGTAATAAGATTGTGCCCTTGGAGATAGTTTGGCCAGCCTTCTTTGCTTCTCGACTTTCTATTGCCGCGCAGTGAGATGTTCTGTCTTTTTACCGGCCGGTAGGTGCATTTTGAATGGGTGGATGATGCTTAATCATTTAATCACTTCGTTTTAAATTAGAAATTTTCTAATTTTTCTAAGTCCCATGTATGTAGACGAGATTCAGTTTGTCTGTTCACTCAATTTAGACAATATGTCGTCCACATTGAAATATTTGAAACATTTTATAATTGGAAATAGGGGAGTATGTCAACCCATCAGTAATAACTAATATTTTTCCTATTTAACACTAAAATCTCACTGACCTCATATTATTCACTAGTGCAGTGGGCTGTTTTTCTTGCAATGTAAAAACACGTGGAATTTAGTCTCACCATGACTTGTTAATACTAGTTTGCTTCCTAAATTTGGCAGGAACTTTCGAAATTTTCATATGGCCGCGTTTTAGAATATTCTATATCCCGATGGAACAAGTCTTAAGTTGGAGCTGGAATCCTACACATCAAATCTACCCATTTATTTTCCGGCCAGGGTGCCGTCCTCCTGGCCCTAGCTGTCACACGACTCACGAGTTAGCGTCATGGGTATCAAATTGTTGCTTGCGTCGTGCTGCACCGTAGTGTTAATTGTTAGTGGTAATAAGTACTACTCCTTCTAGGAAAAAAAGTACAGATTCTTCAGCATAAGATTTGCGACATGGCTGGCTAGCAGCGAGTATAGCTGCAGAATTCGGCGACCAGAAAGAAATCATACTCTGCGAGTGCACAGCTGCTGTCTGACTAGGGATGGCAATTTTACCCATGGGTACGGGTACCCACGGGTACCGTACCCGTGTGGGTAGGGTATGGGCAAAATTTTATACCCATGGGTAGTACCCGTACCCTACCCGTTAAGTCGTGGGTAGGGTACGGGTATAACCTCGTACCCATGGGTATACCCATACCCTACCCGTTTATATAACTTAACCGTGAAGGTGCAATATTTATTCTCGTGAGAATGTTAATCCATGTTAAAATTGTCATCAATTATCAATTTGATTTGAAATAATTGTCACATATTAAAATATATGGTATTGAGTTGGGATAAATGTTTTTCTTTTATAAATGTATTATCGATGAATGTAAAATTATGAATAACTTGTGTACTATTTGATCTACCCGTTGGGTACCCAATGGGTATGGATACCCATCGGGTATGGGTACGGGTGAAGTTTTATACCCGTGGGTACGGGTATGGGTAGACTTTTATACCTATTGACTACACAGGTATGGGTATGTTATTGCTCTACCCGCCCCATACCCTACCCATTGCCATCCTTATGTCTGACCAGCTTGTCGTGTTGAGGGATTGCTTTGGCTTTGGATCATCATTAAATTAAACTGATCCTAGAATCAACTAATCCTTGTTGGTGGATGGAACCGATGCCCTGGATCGGGGGCTCGGGTACGTGTTATATAGCAAGGGAAAAGCCCCCATGCGGTGGCAGTTACAGAAGGATACGAAGAGGGTGGAGTACTAACTCCATGCCTGTTCATATGTTTAGGTAGTGGAATACAGAAGTCTAACATCCCCTTAATCTAAACTTGGCAAAGATTTAGATTACGCTTGAACTCTTGAAGCTTCTGCATAGGTAAGATTTTGGTGAAACCATCTGCTATTTGATCCTTGCTGGAAATAAACTTGATGTCAAGTTGTTTCTTGGTTACTCTTTCTCTCACAAAGTGGAAATCAATCTCAATGTGCTTAGTACGAGCATGAAAAACTGGATTTGCCGACAGATACGTAGCTCCAATATTATCACACCAAAGACACGGTTTGTCATGCATGGAGATGCCAAGTTCTCTTAGAAGTGCTTCAACTCAAATCAATTCTGCTGTTGCATTAGCCAGAGCTTTATATTCAGCCTCAGTACTAGAGCGTGAGACAGTGGCTTGTTTTCTGGCACTCCAAGAGATCAAATTGGGACCAAAGAAGATAGCAAAGCCACTTGTAGAGCGTCTGTCATCAAGATCGCCAGCCCAATCGGCATCTGAAAATGCACTAAGAAGTGTTGAGGGAGACCGTTTGAAAGTGAGTCCAACTTTTATAGTTCCTTGGATGTACCGTAAAATTCTTTTTGCTGCTGTCCAATGTGTAGTGGTTGGTGCATGAAGAAATTGACATACTTTATTAACAGAAAAGGATATATCAGGCCGAGTTAAGGTCAAGTACTGAAGTGCACCAATGATACTTATGTAATGAGTACTATCCTCAGGACCAAGAGGTGATCCTTCATGTAGCATTAGTTTTTTCATTTGTAGACAAGGGTGTAGGACAAGGAGTGCATTTGCTCATGCCAACACGAGCAAGCAAATCGGCAGCGTATTTCTCTTGAGTCAATATTAGGCCATTTGATGATTTCTTGACCTCAATGCCCAAAAAGTAATTTAAATCACCTAGATCCTTGAGAGCAAAATCATCACGCAAATCATGAAGTAAGGAGGAGATAGCCTTATCTGAAGAACTTGTCACTATGATATCATCAACATAGATTAAAATAAATATGATGATGCCTCCTTTGTTATATAGAAAGAGTGATGTGTCTGCCTTAGAAGGTGTAAAGCCAAGAGCAAGTAATTTGGAGCTGAGATGAGAGTACCATGCTCGAGGGGCTTGTTTCAAACCATAGAGAGCTTTGTCAAGTTTGCAAACAAAAGTTGGAGCAGTAGGAGATTCAAACCCAGGTGGTTGTTTCATGTAAACTTCCTCTTCCAGAACACCATGTAAAAACGCATTCTTGACATCGAGCTGCCGCAGGCTCCAGCCCCTGGAGACTGAAATAGCTAGAACAAGTCGAATAGTAGCAGCTTTGACAACAGGGCTAAAAGTATCTTCGTAGTCTATACCATAGTTGTTTGAAACCCTTTGCGACCAGTCTAGCTTTGTATTTGTCAATAGTGCCATCAGCATTTTTCTTGATGCGATATACCCATTTGCAGTCAATTAAATTTTTACTCGAGTTTGGAGGAACTAGATGCCATGTTCTATTTTTCATCAAGGCATCATATTCTTCTTGCATACTTGTCGCCAATTGACATCACTCTTTGCTTCATTTAAATTTTTCGGTTCTCCTGTAGATGTGAGCATGCCATATCGAACTCTACCACCTGTAAATATTTTTGGTTGACGAATACCTTTGGAGAGACGAGTGCCATGGGTGCAACATCAGGAGCTACAGAATTTGTAGCAGCAGAGATCCTGTGGCTGAGCTGGGGGCAGCAGAAGATTCCGTGGTGGAGCTGTGGCCACTGGAAGATCCGTCGGTAGTGGATCCAGCCACAGAAGATCCAGTAGGAGACAGCCATCATTGGAGACAGCAGGGACCGGGATGGCGTGGCGACGCGGGATTGGCGCGGAGGAGAAAGCCCGGCAGATTTGCCAGCGGATCCTGTCGCGGCAGACTGCTGTGGGTTCGCCAGGTTTTCCGTGCCTGTCGGCTGCACATGGGGCGACATCGGCGACGTGGCAGACTGCCGCTGGCTGGCTTCGTCCTCTCGATCCGAGGCGGATCTGTCGCGATCCAAGATGGATTTCGGACCAGCTTTGTAGGAGAATCAACGTGAAAATTAGTGCCTGTACTGGGATTTTCTGCATCTTCATTTTCTGCATCCGTTTGATCATTTTGTGTGCCGTTTTCACCAGAATTTTGAGAATACTCCAGTGGAATGTTAGCAACAGCACAATAGGCATATTTCATCAATATTATGTACACCCCCATTAATGTATGTAGGAGAGACTAAATTTGGAGGAAGGAGAAGTATTTCTTCACGAAGCCGAGAGCCGGCATTTGAATGAAGTGAGGCAAACGGAAAAACACGTTCATCAAACACAACATCACGATAAATGTAAACACGGCCAGTGGAAATATCAAGACATTTAACACCTTTGTGAAGTGGACTATATCCCAGGAAAACACATTGTTTAGATCAAAAAGCAAGCACGTTTGTTATAGGAGCGAAGGTTGGGCCAACATGCACACCCAAAAACACAAAGGGACTCATAATTGGGCTTAACTTGGAGGAGTTTTTCTGTGGGAGTCTCAAAAATGAGAACTTTGGTGGGAAGCATGTTAATAGAAATGTGGCGGTGAGAAAAGCTTCATCCTAAAATTTTAGTGGCATAGATGCATTGGCAAGCAAATCAAGGCCAACCTCGACTATATGACGGTGTTTTCGCTCAGCTGAGCCATTTAGTTGATGAGCATGTGGACAAGATACATGATGAGTGATGCCAAATTTTTGAAAGAAACCATGTAGTTTTTCATATTCACCTCCCCAGTCAGTTTGCATGGTGATGATTTTGCGACCAAATTTGCGTTCAACAAGTTGTTGAAAATTGAGGAAAACTTGATAAACAGCAGAGCGTTTTTTAAGCAAATAAATCCATGTGAATTTGCTATAATCATCAATAAAAGTCACATAGTAAGTATGTCTACCAACAGAGGCAGGAGCAGGACCCCACACATCAGAAAATATTTGCTCAAGAGGAACAGTAGATACACTGTTAGAGACATGATAAGGAAGCTGATGGCTCTTAGCTTGTTGACATGGCTCACATATGTAATGATTTATTTCAGGAGAGTACGACAATTTATTTCTCTTAAGTACTTGATGAACAATAAACGAGGATGGATGCCCTAGATGACAGTGCCAAGTAGACGACGAAGGTTTTATTGTGATGAAGGCATGCTTGTGCGATCCTGCCGAGGTTGGCACAAGTGGATAGAGGCCATCATGACAAGGTCCTCTAAACATGATTTGCTTCGTTGCCAGATCCTTAATCAAAAAGAAAGAAGGGTGAAATTCAAGGAAAGCATTATTGTCTAGGGCAAGACGATGAACAGATAATAAATTCTTTGAGGCACTAGGGACAAGCAACATGTTATTTAGTCGAATGGAACTATGGGGGGTACGTAATATTGAATGACCAAATGAGCAATTGGCATACCTGCTCCTCCGGTGTTGTGAACTTGATCATGCCCCTTGTAGGTGTTATGAGTTGTCATTTTTTGTAGTCACTTGTAATATGATCCGTAGCTCCACTATCCACATACCAATTTGTATCAATGCGTATGCACCTTTTTCTTCAGTGTAGGAATCATCATCATCATCATTATTATCATAGCGCCACCAACAGTTGCTCGCAGGGTGACCAAATTTCTGCAAATTTGGCAAGTAACATCTTGATGCGGAGAGGGAGTACGTCCACGGCCACGACCACGACCACGCCCCGCCCGTGGGAGACTGCTGACGCCCTTGGTTATGACGACCACGATCTTGCCAATTGGAACGTCGAGAATGGTCACGACCACCACGACCACCGTGCCACCATGATAGCCAGTGTTGGAGCGACGGGCGGCAGTATTAGCTGAAGAAGAAAACACTTCAGTTTTCTGGCCCGATTCAGATAGCATTTTCTGACGGAGATCATAGGCAATGAACTGAGCACACATATCATTCAGCGTAGTGCTTGGAACAGCATTGATAGATGCGAAAAGAGGAGTGTACTCATCATCGAGACCAGCAAGGATGTAATCTCGAGTTCTTCATCATCAACACACTTCCCTGCAGCAATGAGTTCAGATGCAAAACTCTTCATCTTGCCAATGTAGACTTCGGTTGTCATGGCAAGTTTTTTGTGTTGGACAAGGCACCACGAAGATAAGATACGTGGGCCTTGGACTGAGTAGAGAAGAGATCGATAATAATAGCCCAGACTTCAGATGAGTGCTCAAGATCAAACATACGAGCAAGAATATCCTTGGACAAAGATCTCGTGAGGAAGGACAACACGATCTGATCCCGTGCGATCCAATCGCCGTATGCCGGATTTGGGATGGTTCTGTTTTCGCTTTCCCCTTCTGCGACCTCAATGGTTTTTGCTGGTGCAGGGTCGGACCCATCAAGTAGGCCCATGACCTGAGCACCTCGAAACGCAGGTAGGACCTGCGCCTTCCAATAGAGGAAGTTGTCGCGCGTGAGCTTCTCCGCGGGCGGGGCGCCGAGGGCAGCCACCAGAGACGGCGCCGATGCTGAAGAAGAGGATGCCATGGGAGGGAGGGAGGAGAGGTGGTCTTTTCGTTTTCAGTCGATCGAACAGAGATCGATGAAAAATTCTGAGTTTTTTTAGTGGATTGCGGCAGTTGTCGAAGGGAGAGGAAGGGCTCTGATTACCATGTTGGTGGATGGAACCGATGCCCTGGATCGGGGGCTCGGGTACGTGTTATATAGCAAGGGAAAAGCCCCCATGCGGTGGCAGTTACAGAAGGATACGAAGAGGGTGGAGTACTAACTCCATGCCTGTTCATATGTTTAGGTAGTGGAAAACAGCTTAGTACAAATATTATTTATGTTGCTCATCAAGTAAAGTTTTCATGGCTTCATGCCGTCTAAGATGTCGGCCAGGCGGCCGTCAAGATCGGCGTTGACAGTTTCCATGACTTGGTGGAGTATGGATGGGGGGCGAGGTATGTGGGGCAACCATATGTGGCTAATGCCTCCTAGATGCTCGGCGCATCCGGGTGAGCTCCCCTCACACGCCGGCGCGGTCTCTTGCTTCACTTGGTGAGGCAGAGATGTGGTAATGCGGTGGATACGGCACAAAGAAAGTAATAAGGTTGTAGGAGCAATGCATGTAAAAGTCACTGGTGCCCACGGACAGTCACATAGTTGGACAAAGGTGGGACCAGAAGCTCTAAGGAACCTTTTTTGAATCCAGGTTAAAAAGTTAGATAATTTTGACAGAGTAGAGGCAACAAAAGACGCAATCATTTGTAAGATCAATGATGTATTTCAGACTTGGGCACCTAGCAGAGGGGCTCGAGTAGTAGGGGCACTAGTAGGAAAAGCCTTATCAGTGGTGCACCAAAAATGGATTCTGTGGCGCACCCCCAGAATTGTTGGGTGCGCCACAGAATCCTCGCCACTAAAATATTTTTTCTGTGGCGCACCATGGGCGTGCGCCACAGAATTCTGAAAAAATTCAAAAAATTCAAAAATTGCAAAAAAAAATTAAAATGTTTCGAAAAAAATCAGAAAAATCAAAATATGAAATAATATGAAAATCCTAATTATTGGAATTATTTTCAGATTTTTTGAATTTTTTGAACTGATACCTTCCCGCTAGGTCACCCATCCGCAAATTGCTCCAACCCTAGCACGCCTAACTTCCAAGTTTCACCCACTTCACCTACCCTTATGCTACTCAAGTTCTTATTGATATATATATCATATGTATCCTCTTAAGTCTTGTATGTGTATATGTTATGTATATGTTATAAACGTGTGTTTTTAAATTTCAGATTTTTCAAAAACTTCCAAACTTTCAAAAGGAGATTCAAAAGTTTCAAAAGATCAAAAAAAAATCAAAAAACTTAAAAAATTTCAAAAAATCCAAAAAATTCAAAAAATCTAAAAAATAAAAAAAAAACAAAAAAAGTCAAGAAAAGTCAACAATCTTCTTTGTTATACATTTCTGTGTCTTTTTTGGAATATTGGAATTTTTTGAATTTTTTTGATTTTGATGCGAAAAAACGTCTGTTTGAAATAACTTTTTTTCTTTTGGAATTTGAGGAATCTGTGAATTGCTGACCGGGTAAACCCGGGTGGATTCGGACTCGGATTTTTCTCACGATTTTTTGACATATTTTTTGCGTTATTTCGACGTCGTATGCAAAAGTTATGGCCGTTACAAGATTTCTTTTTCATTTATCGCAGAAAAGGTCAAAATTCATATTTCAAAATTTGTATACCTACTAGACACACATACCTAACTACATGTCAAAAGATTTTATTTATTGAATTTTTTATCATTTTCTTTTACTTCCTGCAAGACAAAAAAGGCGATCCGGGGGGGGTGGGATTTGAAAAAAATAATTTTGTGGCGCACCAAGACAGGTGCGCCACAGAATGTCAACTTTCTGTGGCGCACGTGCTAGGTGCGCCACAAAATTATTTTTTTCAAATTTTAACCCGCCCCCCGGATAACTTTCTGTGGCGCACCTGGCCACATGCGCACAGAAATGTGACTTTCTATGGCGCACCAGGCTTGGTGCGCCACAGAAAGTCACATTTCTGTGGCGCACCTGGCTAGGTGCGCCACAGAAATATGACTTTCTGTGGCGCACCAATTAAGGGTGCGCCACAGATAGCAACCTACCTATAAGAGTTTTCCTAGTAGTGGGTTAGCTGAGCATGCGGGTAGCTGTGAGTTGTAAGTGTAACGAAAACTCTGTAAACTCTATCTTAATGACATGACATTCAATTCTTGCATGTGCTCAAAATAAACTTAACTAAAACTGTTAACGGAAAAAAAGGGTTTCACGAAAGGTTCTCGACATGGCTTGAATTCGGCGACCAGAAATAGTAATCTCTTTGGTTTTATAGCTCCACATCGTTAACCTAATCCTAAAACCAATTAGCCAAGCCTCAATCGGTGAGATAGTTTTTACTCGAATAAAAATATCTAGCAAAAGGGCCCACCTGTCAGCCATTGACGATGATAGCCAACCAGAGAATGGGACCCGGAGCTACCAGCCTACCACGTGACCTTGACGTTCTGTCCGGACGATCGAGCTCGAGCCGAGACCGTTTTGGGCTTCACCTTCATGGACACGTGAGGTTTCTTTGAAACTCGTGTTTCTTCCAGCCGCCTGTCTACGTGTCCTCCACGTGTCACTCAGCCGGCGGTGAGATGTAGCGAAGACACAACGGACAGTAGAAAAGTACTCTAGCTAAATTCCACCACAAGTTACTGGTGGTCGCAGTTAAGCATTCGAGAGTGACGTATTGCTAACTACACGAAGAGTTCAGACCTACAGACGAACCTGGTCGTCTCCCTCCTCGTTCACTGTAGCGAGTGTGGCGATTTTTTAGATCTCCCCGGTCGAACCACCTCTCGCTGTCGATCCGACGGATCCCTCGCCCTCCGGCGGCCGCTCCGGCGGCGCGAGGGTGGGGGATCCCCGCATCACGGGTGTAGATAGGGTAGGCTCTTTTGGGGCAGCCGGCGGCGCCGTGGAGGCGGTGGTGGCGCTGGTGTTGTTTTTGGTGCAGGTGTGTGTCCTCTCCGGCGACGGCGCTCGGTGGAGCTCCGTGGCGGCGCACCTGCTCCCCTGGCACCCGCGGATCGGTGGATCCGCGCCGTGCTTCGAGCCTCTGCCAGATCCAGTGTGGCGGCTTCCGTCCTGGCGGCGGCTCCGGTGGAGATGCAAGGCGGCTGTTGCGGGGGCGTGTGGTGCGGTGGTGGACGGTTCGCGGCGCTGGTCGCGGATCGGGAGCGGACGGTGCTCGGGGCCCGGCCCCGGCCGATGGTCTTTCATCGACTTCAGATTCTGCTCGTCGGAGCAGATGGTTGTTGCGGCTCTGCAACGTCTCTGGACTAGGAGTTCCTCCGCTTCTCGGGTGAGGGCTCCAGACGGTCGCTGCCCTTCGTCGCCGGCGGCGGTGGAGGGTGGCCGTGGTGGAGTTTCTCGTGCTGGAAGAAAGGTTGCCGCAGCAGTGGCGTCTTCTGTATTCTCCTTTTTCCATTACTTGTATTGCTCCTGTATTTCTGTTTGGTTCGTATGATTACTAGTATGGAAAAATCAAAAAAAAATATTGCTAACTACACACTGCAAATGCGTCCCCAAGTTGCTCTAGAATGTCGTCTGCCACAAAAATACAAAAATTCTCCTCTAAAACGTGATGACTGATGAGGAAGTGATTGTACTTTATTTTATGGTTAACCTTGATGCGGAAAATGCCATTGCTGAGACACGTTCTCCTCTATCTAATTTTGTTTGTCTCAGTTCATGTCGAGCTAGCTCGACAAGTTTGACCCATCTTCACGAGCAATTTATAAATCGAATGTTGCAAAACTGTTGACCGGCGTGCATGATTAGTACAAGTTGATATAGAATAGATTGTTGATGTGCATCAACGTGCTTCTATCACGCATGCATGAGAGCTCGTGAGATAATCAAATGGGCTGGTCGGCTACTCAAATAATGCTCTGGTTTTCGATATAGAATCCAAGTGTACAATTGCTCTGGTTTTACGATTCAATACTATGTCTACATATGAATTGAACTCCAAAATTCGTTGTCAAGATGTTCTAGATTGCCAAAAAAAAGTTCTAGAATGTCTTAATCATGCGAGTCGTAATACTACTAGTATAGTAACGTGATTGTACTTTATTTTACAAGTAGCCTTGCTGCAGAAAATGTCATTACCGAGACATGTTCTTCTCTTTCACATGCATGCATAGGTCAATATGAGACAACGAATATTTGACCAATATAATTAATCAGTGCAACTTGATTTAAATTATGTGCGTACATCTCAACGCTTTCTATCGTGCGAAAATTGGATAGTCAATGCCTGTGCCCAAATACATAGGAAATTACGTTTTTCAAAATAGTTTAGTTTGTAGGATTACAGAACATGTGAATTTGGTACGTTATAACTTTTTCATTCAGTACAACCCCATGTGAAAAATTCCTTGGTTCATACGATACCTATGCTATGCACCTAAGATTTTAGATGATTAATGTTTTTTCATGTAATACAACCAACAACTTTTTTTTTAAGGGAGTTCGTGTACAAGATCAGCAAGAAAACGAGCAAACACACACGAACAGAGGCAAGAACCACACCACACACGGCGGAGACGGAACCACCAAGCAGCACACCACCTTCGAGCACCAGCAGCACGCCGCCGGGGAAGAAGGAAGCGAGCTCACCTCGCACCGAAGCAGCCGGCTCGAACAACCTTGTTGAGATGCCGCAGAAGCCATCTGACGCAGGCGACAGAATCTGAACGCTGAACGAGCATCGGCTTCGAGCCGCCACCAGATCGCCGTCGATGTCTCACGCCGGAGACGAAAACGAAGGCGCCACCCGTCTTCCGCAGCACCAACCGCGACCACCGACGAGGGAGAGCATCCTGCCTGCAAACTCCCAAAGATCTTAAGCAAAAGCACCACCTTGCACCGAGGTGAAGGCTGCCGGACCCCACAGACAAGAGCCAGCACCGCCATCACGGACGCCGGCTCGAGGGGAAGCACGCCGCGGCTCTGAGAAGCAGCGGACGCGCCAGAGACGGCAGATCTGCCCAGGGCCTCCACCGGAGCACCGAGGACAGAGGAGAGGACCGCCGTCACCAAAAGCCTCTCCGGCCACGCCACCACCTCCGTAGCACCGCCGGCAAGCACCCCACGCACACCTAGACTATGTACACGCCGGGATCCGTCGATTCCCCATCCTCCCGCCGCCGGAGCGGGCCGCGGAGGGCGAGGAATCGAGCGGATCGCCGGCGGCGAGCTGGTCGCACGGGAGTCGCCCAAAAATCGCCTCCAGACACTGTAGATGGGGAAAGGAGGAGAGGACCGGGTGTTCTGCTTCTTACTACCAACAACTTATATGACATATTTATGTGTTTTCTATATTCCCGAGGTTTAACATGGTGCGACATGTGAATTCGATTTTTTCCTATTCCACGTCTTCAAGAATTGCCAACTAGAGTAAAACTGAATCTTTCTGATTTATAGGATTTGACTTGGTGGTAGTTTGTTTAATCCCCTTTTCAACCTTCCACGCTTCAAACTTGACATTTGACCCATCTTCACGAGCATTTCATAAATCGAATGTGACAAAATTGCTGACCGGCGTGCATGATTAGTACAAGTTGGTATAGAATATTGTTGATGTGAATCAACGTTCCACAATCACGCATGAGAGCTCGTGAGATAAACAAATTTAAATGGGCTGTTGGGCTACTCAAATAATGCTCCGGTTTTTTTAATTTAAAATCCAAGTAATACAGTTGCTCTGTTTACGATTCAATACTATATGTCTACATGTGAATTAACCTCCACGTCTTCAAGAATTGCCAACTAGAGTAAAACTGAATCTTTCTGATTTATAGGATTTGACTTGGTGGTAGTTTGTTTAATCCCCTTTTCAACCTTCCACGCTTCAAACTTGACATTTGACCCATCTTCACGAGCATTTCATAAATCGAATGTGACAAAATTGCTGACCGGCGTGCATGATTAGTACAAGTTGGTATAGAATATTGTTGATGTGAATCAACGTTCCACTATCACGCATGAGAGCTCGTGAGATAATCAAATTTAAATGGGCTGTTGGGCTACTCAAATAATGCTCCGGTTTTTTTAATTTAAAATCCAAGTAATACAGTTGCTCTGTTTACGATTCAATACTATATGTCTACATGTGAATTAACCTCCACGTCTTCAAGAATTGCCAACTAGAGTAAAACTGAATCTTTCTGATTTATAGGATTTGACTTGGTGGTAGTTTGTTTAATCCCCTTTTCAACCTTCCACGCTTCAAACTTGACATTTGACCCATCTTCACGAGCATTTCATAAATCGAATGTGACAAAATTGCTGACCGGCGTGCATGATTAGTACAAGTTGGTATAGAATATTGTTGATGTGAATCAACGTTCCACAATCACGCATGAGAGCTCGTGAGATAATCAAATTTAAATAGGCTGTTGGGCTACTCAAATAATGCTCCGGTTTTTTTAATTTAAAATCCAAGTAATACAGTTGCTCTGTTTACGATTCAATACTATATGTCTACATGTGAATTAACCTCCAAGATGTGCTATATTATCGTTTGCCAAAAAAACTTCTAGAATGTCTTAATTATGCGAGTAGTAATAGTATTAACATGATTGTAGTACTTTATTTTATAAGTAACCTTGCTGCGGAAAATGCATACCGAGACATGTTCTCCTCTTTCACGTGCATGCTTGATTAAATAGTACAACTTGATTAAATTATGTTAGTATATCTCCACGCTTCCTATCGTGCATACCAGGAGCTTGCATGCGATGCGAAAATTGGATAGTCAATGACAGGCGAGTACATATGAAATTACATTTTCCAAAATAGTATAGTTTGCAGAGTTACAAAACATGTGAATTTTGGTATGTTAATTTTTTCATCCGGCTATGGCGCCAGGTCGTGCAACGTTGTAGCTCGACCGTGAGCGATCGACCTTTTATCTTCGTAGGAGTGTCATATGTCTGCTCCTCCCATAGCAGCTGTGTCATTTTCTCTCATTCATTGGTGGGGCCGTCTAGTCTAGAAGAAGTGGTGCCTAGTCTTCACACTGGTTGTGTTGGTGCTGGCATGGGTTCGGTCCCGCTTGCATCGATTTCGCTCAGTTTTTCTGATAATGAACTGGACAACTCTTTTTTAAATTAATTAATGAAATGAAAAACATGCACTTTTTTCATCCCGATTTTAAAAAGGAAAATAGAGAAAAAGCAAACGAATGGGGACAAATGTGCTAAGGAGCTCTTCGGTTCAAATTATTTCTTAGGAGTTTTACTATTTTTTGGAATTTTTCCTATGAGTAGCCTATAAATGAATCACGTGTTTTACTATTTATTTATTTCCATCATATTTAGAAACTTTGCTTCCACTCAAAACTTCGTATAAAGAAATCATTTTTTTAATCTATGACGACTTAACTAAAAACAAGAATCTTATAGAACTCGAATGTGCATGGCCCAAAAACAAAATTATCGATTAGAAAAACAAGTATTTTATTGCTGTCAAAGTTTATAAATTTGTTACCAACAATAAATAAAACTAGTACTAGTACTCTGGCTTATTATGTGATAACCACAACCCAACCAATCGACGGTTTCATTATGATAACCAGCATGCGACGGCCGGCCGGAGTGAGATATTTTTTGTACGAATAAGAATATCAATGTTACTGGCCCACATGTCAGCCGGAGAAGGCGACGGCAATGACAGCACGTGATCTTGACCTTGTGATCGGCCGAGAATATTTTGGGCTCTGCCTTTCCGGACACGTGAGAGTTTTTGTGCCGTTCGTTCTTGTTCTTCCGGCCGCCCGCCTGCCTACGTATCCTCCACGTGTCACGCGGACGTCATTCTGCAGTAGAAAACTTCACGACACATGTTGATGATGGCAACAATATTGCTAGTGAGTGACTGTGTATTTTATTTCGTGGTTAACCTTACTTTGGAAATTTGACCCAGTCTTTTTTTTTTTTACATAATCTAAAACCGGACATAATTGTTTTTAAAGAATTTTTATTGAGCAGACGTTCGGATTTTATAGACCTGCAGCGGACGAGTTGCAAGCCGTCAGATCCAGAAGGAGACATTGGTTGATGACCGTCATCAAACCACGCTGCCACGTGACAACTTCCGATCAATCCGCTCTGCAACGCGCCGCGCGCGATTGATGTCCTTTTCTGAATAATAAGGGACAAAATTGTTGACCAATATGATTAGTATAATAGCTTGATTCGAAACATAGTTGGGTGGTCAAAATTTGAGAATCAGTAAGTTTTTTTTTCTTCGTCAAAGGGGATAAACAAGGAGTAAGTTGTTGGAGTTGAGGAGTAGCACGATAACCAAATCCGGATGTAAAAGAACTATTTGAATCAAGTGATTTCCATAGCAATTTTGTAGGATCAGTATATTTATAATAATATTTTCATTGACTGGTCTGTAGAAATGAATGCTATGTAAATTTTACCGAGGATGCGTTTGGATCAGAAAAAATTGCATCTGCTCACACTATTTTATATAGACATTTTGTTACTCTCTCCGTTCACTTGTATGAGGCATTCTAACCATTTTAAAAAATACACGTATCTAGACATATTTAGTGTGTAGGCTTACTCATTTTAAACCGTAGCTAGTTTATATTGAAATATCTACAATGCTTTATAAAAATGGACGGATGGAGTATTTTCTACGATGAATCAACCAAAAAATCTTGTAAAATTTGAATTTGCAATTGTGCACAGCTCTACTTTCAGAAACGTTACCCCTGATTGTATCCGGCAGACTCTGTATAATGATTCGTTATAGTCAATAAAGTGCGTATTATTATCTAAAAAAAACTATATGCCAGCCGCCGCCAGACTGGCGGACGGGTCCCATCACCCAGACAATGAGACAAACCTTCCGCCTTTTCCATCATATCCCCTACCTCCCGCAGAATCTCATTCCAAAGCCCTGATTTGATTTCTTTCCCATTCCGTTTCATCCTTCACAGTTGGTGGCGGCCGAGGAGCAGAGAGACCAATTCCCGATTTCCTCTCCGTCCGTCGCCGCCGAGTCCAATTCCCAACCCTAGCGAGCGAGCGAGAGCCCGTCGGAATGCCGGCCACCGACTCCTCCACCTCGTCGCCGGCGCACCACCACCACACCTCCTTCGGCCGCTCCATCCTCTCCCTCCGCCACCGCGACCAGATCCACCACGCCTTCCCGCCCACCCCCGACCGCAGCAACTCCCCCGACGAGGTCGACGCCTTCCAGCGCCACGCCGCCGACCTCCTCCTCGACCTGCTGCCCACCTCCCCCGACACCGCCACCACCCCAGCGCCGGACCTCCTCTCGCTCGACTGGACCCGCCACCTGCTCGGCTCCTTCCTCATCACGCTCGAGGAGTTCCGCTCCATCCTCTTCAACGACGCCTCATCCCTCGCCCGCCCCCCGCTCGACCGCCTCCTCGCCGACTTCTTCGACCGCGCCGTCAAGGCGCTCGACCTCTGCAACGCCCTCCGCGACGGCCTCGACCTGCTCCGCCACTGGCGCAAGCACCTCGCCATCGCCGCCGCCGCCCTCGCCCCCTCCTCCCCTTGCGACGCGCCCATCGGGGAGGGCCAGATCCGCCGCGCCCGCAAGGCGCTCACGGACCTCACCATCCTCATGCTCGACGACAAGGACGCCGCCGGCCAGCGCAACCGCTCCTTCGGCCGCGGCCCCGCGCCACCTCCAAAACCCGGACACGGCCACCACCGCCGGAGCAGCAGCGGCTCGGGCTCCGGCTCCGGCTCCTCGGGCTCCCACTTCCGGTCCCTCTCCTGGAGCGTCTCCCGCTCCTGGTCCGCCTCGCGCCAGCTGCAGGCCATCGGGGGAAACCTGCCGGTTCCCCGCGCCAACGACGTCGCCGCACGGGCGGGCTCGCCTCCGCCGTGTACACCATGGGCGCCGTGCTCTTCGTCACGGCGTGGGCGCTCGTGGCCGCCATCCCGTGCCAGGACCGCGGCCTGCAGGCGCACTTCGCCGCGCCCCGGAGCTTCCCCTGGGCCGGCCCCGTCACCGCGCTGTACGAGCGTGTTCTCGAGGAGTCCAAGAAGAAGGACCGCAAGCACTCGTGCGGGCTGCTCAAGGAGATACACCAGATTGAGCGGTGCTCGCGGCAGCTCATGGAGGCCACCGACGCTGCGCAGTTCCCGCTGGACGAGGACAAGGACGCCGAGGTGCGGGAGGCCGCGCGGGAGCTCGTGCAGGTGTGCGAGACGCTCAAGGACGGCCTCGACCCGCTCGAGCGCCAGGTGCGGGAGATGTTCCACCGCATCGTGCGCACCAGGACGGAGATCCTTGACGTCTTGAGTAGGCCCAACACCACCACCACCGAGTGATGACATGAGGGTGTAGGCCGAGGGCGGCATCATCGTGCATGATGCTGTTCTCGTTGAACATTGAGTGAAAATATACTGAAATGCAGGCAGGCGCTCCGCCGGTTGGTTGTCCTCGATTCCAACGAGGTAGCTTTCGTACCTCTGCATCATCATAAGTTAGCAACTACATATATACATGTGTCTGTCTGCACAAAGGTCTGATAAATCGAGTCATTTAGGTGTATTTGATTTATTCTTTATTTGTAGTAGCTTGTGAATCCTTACTTGGGCATCATACTGCTGGTCTAACATTATTGTTCAATTCTTTAAATCTGGTATGGTTTGGTTTGGTGATAATCCAGCACTTGGGTGCTTGATCTCTGTTCATGAGTGGTTTGTCAAAGTCTTATTCGTGAATATGCGCCATTGTGGGATCTAGGTGCCAGTTATGAAGCAGTGCCACGGACATACCCAGCATTGGTTGTTGAACAATTGTATATAAACCTTGTTATTTGGGAACAGAGGAAATAGCATTTCGTATATATCGCAGGGTCTGGTCTAATAATATTGTTTTATTCTTTAAATATGGTTTGGTTTGGCTTGCTGATATCTAGTGTTCATGAGTAGCCTGTCGAAGTCCTTATTCGTGAGTATTCGCCATCATGAGATGTGCCAAAGCAGTGGCACCGATAGATGCGTTTGCTGTGTGTCTACCAATTGTTTATAAACCTTGTTATTTGGGAACAGAGGAAACAACATTTCATAGATTCAGTTCACATTGCTGCCTTAGTCCAAAACAGTGCCCCTAGTTATTTGATTTATTCTGTATTTGTAGCTTGTGAATTCCTTACTTGGGCATCGTACTGCTGATCTAACATTATTGTTTTATTCTCTAAATATGGTTTGGTTTTGTGATACTCTAGCGTGGCCTTCTGATAAATCTTGTGGATTTCTTACTTGGGTAGTCTGTCGAAGTCTTATTTGCGACTGTTCTAATTGTGAGATCTAGGTGCCAGCTATGAAGTGGTGGCACCTATAAATCCAGCATTGCGTGGGTCGAACAATTGTATATATAATTTGTTATCTGGAAACAGAGAAACCAGCATATCTTAGATTCAGTTTACATTTACTTTGGCTGGCTTAGTCCAAAACAGTGTCCCTTTTTTGTGTGCGTGTGTTGAGATATTGAGTTGGACAAGCTCGATGCATGGTTAGTAGGTCCAGGCTCTCATTTATGATGTCATGAACTATTTGGGCATCCTTTCTTGCTATCTGTATTTTGCAGTTTGCTACTTAGACTCTGCATTGTCAGTAGAGATACAACTGTTTTCTCGCAATGCTGAGTGAAATTTTGGGTCTGTGGGCGCATTTTGATTGCCGTAATGTATTTGCTGCCGTGCCAAGCGGTTATTCCTGGAATGGTTAGCCTACTACTAGTGATGTTGAGTCAGATATTTATGATCTTGCGATGATATGCTCTAGATTCAGAGACCATTTATGATCACAAGGTTGTGTAACTTGTAAGAAGTCAGACAATGCGCGCGCACAAGGTCAGTGGTTTCCTTTTTTGTATTGCGTTATTTCTGCGTGCTCGCGCTGCCTCGTACTGCTTGTGCCTGGCGCAAGAGGCCAGGAAGGTTCCTTGGTCAGTAGCCAGAATCAATCCTGTGGTTGTGTTTTCAGCTCCTGCTGCTGCTGCGGATGGTTGTGGGCAGCATTGTCTGACTTGTGGTGTATTGATCAAGATGCAGCATGAAAATATATTGCTGGGCATGTATTGATCAAGATGCAGTAACAGTAGCACAGGTAGTGACACTGACATGTGGTGGCATCCCGTGGTACGGTGCTGTATACCGACCATCATACGGTAACACTCATACTGACATGGTGGCATCCAAATGGAACCTCGATCCTGTCGTAGGACAGTGGCCAACATTTGAGCTCACCACTCATCTTATTAATTAACTAGACAGCACACCTACAGCAAAACGTCAACTCGAATATAGCACTGCACCGTCAGGTATTGTGGTGATTTTCATGCCCTTTTACGCAATCGATTCAGAGGTTCAGCCAGGACAGTCTCCACGACTAACCGGTAGAAAGAAATCATACATCATTCTCCTAGATATCATCCTCAAATGCTATTGTTGTCTTTCTTTGTGTCGCAGTAGAAAACAAGTAGGATTTCAACAACTTGAGTTAAGAACAGCTCATCTCGTCAGCGCATATAAGATGAATGAACCACGTTAAAAATTATACGTATACATTTTTTCCGATAAAGGGGTAGTACTTCTCTGGTTTCATTTACAAGACATGACCACATATCCGTTTATTACTACCTGCTTCTATGTTCATACAACCGGAGAAAAAAAAGAACACATCATAGAGAATGAAAGCATAAACGATCCTTGTAGCGCTTCGGAAAACTCCCAAATGAAAAACAAAAAAGAGGCACCTCTTGTCAATGTCCACCACGCTGATCCATCAAGCATCAACTTGTATAGACCTTATTGTTCAGAAGATGGTGAGGATGTGACGGAACTCCTCCCTGTCAAGGTGTTTTTTCGCAAACTCACTCTCCGGCAGCTGTCCCTCGGGAACACTTGGTCGAACAAACTCCTTGCTGCTACCGGGCTTGCTGACCGAGTACAATTGACCGGTCCACACCACAGGATCTACAACCATACGCTCGAGGACACTAGCATTCTCAAGGATGTAGAGTGTCAGCTCAGCTATTCCCTCAAAATCAGAAAATCCAGTAATGAGGACAATCCTGAGGTGACGATGAAGAGGCCCTGAAGCAGCTGCCACGGTCCTATCAGGAATGGCAGACCTTCCGGAATCTATCTACACACGTGTATCCAACAAACCATTAGTTTCAATATACGCATCCGTTTGACCGGATAGATCAAACAGAGAACAAAGGAAATCACCATGATTCACAGTTGAATCACTTACATGCAGTTCTAGTTCTTCTAGGAGAGGTGCTAATTCCAAGAGTTTAATCAACCCAGCATGCCAGCTAATGTCCTCATTATTGTCGATGATATCAATGTTCAAGTTCAGATGCCTCAGATTGAGGAAAGGGGATTGGGCTTTACCCAACTTTTGCTGCACCAGAACAGAAACAATGCACAACAAGAAATAAGAGACAGACCGAGGTAGCAAGTCAAGAGATCAAACATGTGCCTGAATATATGCAGATATTGTGATGGCACAAAAGAGAATGAACTAAGGCACGGAGTAAACTGTAAACCTTGTATTCAACAACCATGTGTAGAAATAGTTTATGCACGTGAGGAAGAGCGGTTGGAGGCTCAGTTAAGATGTAGTCTGTAGCATCGCAACACCAGCTGTAGAAGTTGTTCTTCAACACAAAGGTTGCTTCTGACAGTCTGGAAGATTCACCGAGCATAATCTGCGTTGGAGAGTCGTCAAACTCAAATGTGGTAAGGTTCGGGGCTTGCAGTTGTATCATTCCCAACGCACAGTCGCGCACGCTCAGGTACCGCAACTTGCAGAGCTCCTGACGTACACTAAGACTTGACAAGGGGCAGCAGTCTAGGCTTAAGCTCTCGAGAAGACCACAAGAAAGCAGTAGAGATTGGAGATCACTGCCATCGATGGACACCCTATGTAGGCTGAGTTTCTTAAGGTTTATGATCCCCAAGAAACTAGGAGGCAGCTTCAAACGGACATAGGCCATATCAAGAGACTCGACGCAAGAGCCATTCGGGCCGCTGAGTTTGCACATCGGGACAATGTACTTGTCATCTTCAGGGCCGTCCCCTACGGGAAGCTCAAGACCAATGTGCTTGGCCATTGACACAACGGAGAAGTCAATCCATCTGTCAATGTGATGTGTTTGATGTCTGCCAAGACCAAACTTGACGACAAACTTGTTGACTGTAGTAGTTGTCGTAGTGGAAGTAGACCACAGCGGGCGCAATACGTTGTCCACTCCGGCGATGAATTCAGTATCCATAGATTCCAGTTTAGTATCCCTACTTTTATTACTGCCAAAGGTGTTTCGCGTGAACACCAGGTCCGGGTGGCATATCCCTAGCCGCCTCCATTCACGAGAAAGTCCGCTCATCCTCACGGCTTCTTTGAGTGATAACCTTGATAATATGTCGCGCAGAACGTCCTGTACATAGTAAGCATGAGCTAGCAGTCAGAGTCAAGCATCAACGCTAGTAGTACTTCACTAGTTAATGTTGAAACTATGATTTAGCAGAGTAGGTAACTGGGTAGAAATATAAGGCACGGTGATCGATCCTTACGGTGGGTAGAAGGTGAAGCTCCACTGACACCTTGGATCTCATCATCCTCTTGTTTTTCACGGACCGTTTTTTACTGCCGCTTGGTTTGTCCATCACAGATTCACAGTAGACAGATGACCTGAACGTATCTGTGTGACTGTCAGAAAAGAAGTATGAACTGGTCATGGAGGGCAGTTTTGTTTTGTTTCAGCAAGCAATGAAGCAATCAAGCAATGGTGCATCAATTTGCAACAGGAAACCAGAATGCCTCAGATTAAATAGCGTAATAGAAATTACAAGATACCGCTGGATCGCATCGGAGTCGCCGGAGCCGGAGGTCGCTACGGAGGGGGCGCAGCACGACGGAGCAACCGCGTGGACAGGATCACTAGTGGGAGGGAGTGGGGTTAGGAAGGAGGAGACACGCCGCAGCCCTGGCTCGTCGCCGGCGCCGCCGCCGCAATCGTCACTGGACCGGAGCTCACGGCCGGGCGCACCTAACCCTAGGTCACGGAGGACCTGTTATCCTCTCGACTGATATTTCAGTGTTTTTAATCACAAGATAAACTATATTAGTTCAAAGTTGCACCTGGAAAAATTTATACGGTAATTTATAAATTTAAAGTTTCCCCGGGAGCACAAATTCTACAGTTCAAAATGTTTTTTTAGATGTACAGTTCAAAATGATTTTTTTTGCAGTACAGTTCAAAATGTTAAGTGTGAACTAAAGTTACCTTTGCTCCCTGTTCGGAGAAAAACCTTTCTCAAATATGGCAGTAATTTCGACTGGAAACAGTAGTTTTGACTCCACTTCTTAGTTCTTAGTTTTTTTATTGCGAAAAGGACACTGGCCTTAAAACAAACATCGAACACTACAAAACATGTCAATAAAAACCAAAATAACAACGAAATCTTTGAGATGCTCTTCGTCTTCAACATCCAGACCGTGTCGACGGCGTGCCGCCACTGCCGCTCCTCCCTGAGCCGGCCTGACGTTGTTGGTTGCGGACGAAAAGTCGCCGAACGGGTCTAGAAGACCACATCTGTCCCGGAGACGAAGAAGAAGGAAGAACCATCGATGAAACTCCTTGAAGATCCGGAGACACCCAGAAGATACTCGAGACCAGACCACTCCCACAGGCTTCTCGATGTCGCCGTGGAGATGAGACTGAAACCGGGAAAGCTTATTAAAACGAGACGCCGCCGCGACCATCTGAACACCGCGCCCAACAAACCTTGATCCTAACACCCGAAAACGAAGCCCTCCCGCTGATGAGGACCGAGATCCACTGCGCCTCCATGGCTCAAAGGCCACAGAGGCGGGGCAAATCAGCGGCGGCGCGGACGGAAGGCGAGGGAAACCTAATGGACGGGATCTCCCGGGAGGAGCGGTATCGCTTCGCAGTAGTTTTGACTCCGGTTCTTAGTTAATCACAGGATCAAAGCTCATGCACGCGAAAGACCATTTTTTTTTTCAGTGTCATATATTGAAAGGGAGAGTTGACGCTTGAACGTTTGTGTAGGAACGCGCACGTCCTGGATGACTTGTTCTAGCTTAGGTTCGGGCTAAGATATTAAGTGTGGAGTAGGTCCTGCAGGAGCACGCGTCCCACGAAAATTCAGCTCTCTGTCTCCATTCGTTACAAATTAGATGTTTTTCATTTATCCACGTGTGGTCGTATTTAAACATGTTACAAGTATAGATACATCCATATTTAGACAAATGAAAGTCATCAAATTTAGAACGGAGGGAGTAGAAATTATAGATAGATAGCTAGTCGCCATTAGTTATCGAGTCATCCCAAATAAAAAATCCCTATGGGTACCTATTTAATATTAATATGTTCCTTTTTTTTTCAAAATCTCTAAATCCTCATATGCTTGCTTGTCAGCTTTGATCAGTAATGACCAACCATATTAACAAGTTGCAACTGTTTGAAAGCATGTGGGGTCGATTTAGACCCCACGTAGATGACACGGTGAAAATGTGTAAGTAATTAACCTGAAATCTCCCTAGAATGCCCCCACAGTGCGCATGTCGAGAGGGCCTCATGCAGTGCAATGGATACATGCCACCACCATCATTAGGCTAGATGCAAAGGGAACGAGAATGGGTGGCGGATAGGTTTCAACGGGCCGGCGCCTTGGAGCGAGAGGCATTCTATGGTGCACTCGTTCTAGTTAGGGAAGTCCTACGACCAATTAACATGCAAAGTACACATTCATCTATGAAAGACATGGAAAGAATAGCCTAGCTACTGCAACCAAGTCACCGAGTGAAGTAGAAATTTTAAGTGAATAATCACACTCTCATAACCATAGCCGCCGGAGTCTGGGAAATTCTATAAAAGCGATAGACAGCCGAAAAATCTTCTTTATGAAATTTTGACCACTAATTGCCCTTTTCCAGTCTTAGGTGGATCATGCATGCACATGCAGCATGCATGCAGACAACATTTTTTTTTAACATATGCAGAGAAAGAGCCTTGGCTTTTTGTGCAGGAATGCGCCGCGAATCCATGACTGACGGGATCTTAGGACACCTCCAACGGCAAAGCGCAAACGGACATGCAAATATGTCCCTTTTTATCCGTTTGGGGTGGGTTTAGAGTGCCCGTCCGGGCTTGTCCGCGCAGTGCAGTCTAGCACGGACATCTCTATTTTTCTTTTTTAGCATGGAGGCCATGGCCAGAGATGTGTCGCAGCTTGACCACCGCGGTGGCCTCCTCTGCTCTCGCCAACGAAGGCTCGCACGAGATGGCGGCGGCGAGGAAAGGAAGGCTCAATTAATCAGGCTCAATCTCAGCTAAAAGTACGAATTAGCTAGGTAGGTGAAATCGATCGAGGACTAGTAGTACATACTCCATCAATCGAGGAGAACTTTGCAGCAAGAGCACGCCGTGGTCATCTCTGCACCACCGTTTCGGCTCTGCTTCTTCCAGGAAGAGATGCATCGATCGCACATGTCGTCGGCCTCCGCGACGAGCCGGCGGTGGCGGAGGCAGTACCCCATCCCGGAGATCTCCGCCGCGTGGGCGCCACAGAGCAGGCCCCGCAGCCACCGCGCGTCGCTCGCCGCCGCCTCGTTGGCATCGTCGCCGTCCCCGAAGAGGCGGTCGACGCAGGAGCAGAGGAGGCAGGGCGGGCTGAGGCCGAAGTAGGCCGCGAAGCGCGCGACGGCGTGGGAGAGGAGGCCGTTGATGAGCAGCAGCGTTATGAGGGTCCACTCCAGCGCCGCGTACGCCAGCGCGGACGTGATCCTGTGCGTCCTCCCGTGGAGCGCCGAAGCGTACTTGGTCGCCCCCGCCGCCGCCGCTCCGGCGACGACGACGGGGATGGATCGGGCCGGCGATGGCGTCGTCGCGGTGGTTGGGGAAAAGAGAGAGAAAAGAATGAGTGGACTTGCTCTTTGTGTCGCTGTCGTATGGGCCAGGCCGGACACGAGAGCGGACAGAACGGACACGCGACAGTGTCCGGCTCACCCCAAATCCGGACCAAAATTGGGCCAGCTTTGGTCCAGAACGGACAGTCCGCCCGGACAAAAGTCTCTATGCGCCAGCCCGTTGGAGGCAGTCATTTGTCCGACCGGACAAAAACGGACTGGGCTGGTCCGTTTGCGCTTTGCCGTTGGAGGTGCCCTTAGTCAAGATTAAATGCAGCACATGCCCGGCTGTCCTATACAAATCCAACAGCGTTGTCTTGCACGTGGACGACTTCCTCCGAGAGACGCTCCCCTAGCCGCCTATACCATTTATCAGCTCGTGCAGAGTTGATTGCATGGAACTATCACTTTATGCTTTAAATTTCGAAAAACTACCATTTTACGTTTGAATCTCAAATAACTATCACATTTGGGTTGATTTGTTGCAATGTGCACAAATCTGTGTCTAAACCAGAATTGCCAGCAAATCTGACACTAGTTAGGGCTGACGTGGCACCTAGAGACAGCAAAAAGGCCACCCGTGCTGCCACATCAGCTCTGACGTACCGGCTCTCTTTCCTCCCTATCTTGGTAGGTAAATTAAGCAGAGGCTCGAGTGTGTGCTGCTGGCACCGGGACGGTGCAAAGGCCGTCGCATTCTGCACTGCTTGTGGTTCGGCCACCGTCGTGGCTCTCTTCTCCCAGCGGAGTCCTGCGCATACGAGGTATCCTTTCTCATTTTCATGGTCATGGACGTCCTAGTGTGCGGTGTAGGGGGCGCGGGAGAAATCACTACCGGCATGTCTGGCACTGGCGCGGCGGCGCCTACCGGTGTTGCCATCACTTTCTGTAGAGCGTCGTGGCAACCCTAGTCTTCTCACCCTCCTGGATGCCGGGGAAACTCTAAGACCAGCGTCCGTCCGACAGCAGTGGCGCGATGGCGTCGCACTCCTTGTAGGTGTTGTCCATATTGCGTTATAGTAGGGCTGGTCACTGCGTTTTTTTTGTTGAGCGATGGTCGCTGCGTGAAGCGTCTCTCTGCCACCTGTGCCTACTGCTTAGTGTTTTCTAGGGATACTAATTAGTCATATCCGAAAACTGGCATGCCCGACATGTCCTCTCCCAACCCCGTAGGGGCGACTCCGTCGCCGGCCACCCCGCCGCCGCCGACGCCGCCTTAGCCACCACCGAGCCCCAAATCCCACCGGTCACCCTGGCCTCCCTCCTGCTCCCGTCCTCTGTGCCTTTCTTTTGGGCCTCTGACGCGGAGAGCGACGAGGAAGGCGTTGATTTTGTCCCAGATTCACAGAATCCAGATCTTGAAGAGGGGGAGCTGCCACGCACGTCGCCGGGAGTCAGGGCGACTGACCGCTACGTCCCTCCGCAACTGCGCGGGCTGAAGTGTGGCGTCGATGCAGGATTCTCTGCTCCCGCTGCTCCCCAACGAGACCTCATGGTATTCATGTCGGTATCTGCTGCTGCGGCCACAGAGACAAGATCCGCGCCGGCCTTTGTTGGAGGGCCCGCTGTCGTGCAAGGAGACCGTCGCCCGCCACCCCCTCCACCAGGCCCTCCTCCTCGTGGCCAGCCGTGACCATTCAATGCGGTGGATGGGCGCGGGGCGCCAACGGTCTCTCCTCCCTCAAGACCTCGTAGCAGTGCAGAAGAAAGCAAGGACAAGGGATTCAAGACGACGCCAGCGGCGCCGCGCGGTCAAGATGGATGGGAGCTCGTCCGTCCACCGCGTTGGTGGCGACGGGACGCGGGTGGAGCTCGAGGCTGGCCTTCGGGAGATGGGGACCGGGCTAGGGCCAGCCTGGCGCGGCGCCAGCTCCTCCTTAGGAAGCTGCGAGGGAGATGTTTCCGTTGCCTCAGCCACCGCCACCTCGCCATCGACTGCCGCAACCCCAAGGTTTGCTGGAGGTGCCACCAGCCGGGCCACCTCGCCGCTGGTTGCTGTGAGCCCCCAGCCTCACCACCGCCTGCCGCCAAGGCACGTACAAGCTCCGCTCCTTCCACGACGTGGTCATGGCGCCGAAGGATCTCGTGGACTGGCCGGGAGAGGACGACATGTTCGGCATGGTGCGCCCGGAGCGGGACGTGTGCTATACCATGACGAACGAGGTGATGCTAGCCAGCCTGCGGTGCTACAGGGAGGAAGTAGATGGCGCTCTATCGGAGGAGAACGAGCAGGCTGGCCGGATGTTGCTGGTTGCTCTGGGGGAGGTTGGAGATCCGATGTGCGATGGCGGGCTTGTCAGCACAGATGAGGATGCTGGGGTTGCTGAGGCGGTGTTGCAGCAGCTAGTGCCTAGCCTCGCCGAGCTGGCTAGGGAGGTGGTGTTGATGGACGACAAGGTGAGGGAGCACGAAGGGGAGGGCAATGCCGTTCCGATGCGGGCTCCGCCCTGTTGTCCGATCAGGGGGAACTTGTTGGGGAGAAGGAGGTCGGGAAGAAGTTTGAGATGGACACCGCCTCGCCGGTGCGGACTGGCCCTAGGCAGCAGGGCGTGGAGGTGGGTGCACCTCTGTGCCCCTTGTCGAGCTTCCTCGCCCAGATCACGGTGCCGCTCACGCCCACCATTTTGGGCACGCCGGCCACGACGTTGGCCTCTGAGATGGTGGTGGAGGCGCCGTCTGTGTGGAGGAGCGGTAGGCTCGCCAAGCTGCACCCGAATGGCGCCAACATCGAGCAGCTGGCAAAGGAGACCGTGGCGCACCGTCTCGGCTCGCTGCCTGGGGAGGCCCACCCCTCGGGTGGCGGCCATCGACGACCTCGTCCTCGCCGTGAAGAAGACCAAGAAGAAGAAGACGACGTCATGGACCAGGATGGAGCGGCAGATGACGCCGGGGGGTGGCTAGATGATGAAGCTTATGATGTTTGGGCACTCCTCCTTGCAAATGTGGAGAGGAGGTGCTTTTTGTGTCTGTGGAGCTCAAGTTTGCATCACCGAGATGGGGTGTCGAGCTGCTGCTAGGAAGGGGGATCTGCGCGTTGCTGATCGATGCTGGCTGTTGTCATGGCGAGCACTTGTGGGTTTTTCACACGAGGCTAGGAGAGCGGCTGGTGAGACCATCATCCACTCGATGTGGCGGACAGGGAAGGAGAGGAACCAGTGGACCTTCTGCAATGTGGCAATCTTGCCTTCAGAGGTGGCGTCTTTGGTGTGGGAGGAGTTGGCGATGCGGGCTTTCGCCCACACGCAAGATCCTGGAGATTAGTTTTGTTGTTTTCTTGGTTGTAGA
The DNA here is from genome assembly GCA_947311845.1 of Poa pratensis. Lineage (NCBI taxonomy): Eukaryota > Viridiplantae > Streptophyta > Magnoliopsida > Poales > Poaceae > Poa > Poa pratensis. Next base: position 1,467,583 of record CAMZMU010000047.1, read on the forward strand.
GGGATTTTTCCCTAACTCAAAATTCTGTACATAACACTCTATTCTATCTAATCGGACGGCGGATTCGACCGCCTTAAACCTCAAAAAAAATTAGTCATATCCTGGCCTTCATTTGGTGCCCTTCGGTTCTCTCGTTCGAAGAAAGGCCCAAGGCCCAATGTATCTCTTTCTGGAAGCCGTCGGCCGCTAAATGCCCACAGTAGCTTTCGTTTGTAGATTGTCTAAAAATTGAGAGTGGTGTTTTGTAGCCCACAGTAGCTCGATTTTTAGAAAAATCACAAACTGCATTTTCAAGTTTTACAAAAATTTGGCAAAAAATCACAGATGTAGATAGTAATAGGATCTACAAGCGTGCAAATTTTCAACTCGAAATTCTTTGTATTTTAGGCTTGACAAAAATGACAAATGTGTGAATCTGGGACGTGAACAGTACACAGTTCAGAAGTTTGAATTTTTGACAGTTTTTTTTCATTTTTTTGTAGCCTAGAATAATACGAGTTTTGGATCGATAATTTGCACGCTGATAGATCTCGATATTATCTACATGTAGGATTTTTGTTTCGAATTTTTTGACAAAGAAAAATGCCGATTTTGAATTTGAAAAAAAACAAGCTTTATGTAGCTCGAGCTCATTATGCTATATCTAAAAATAGCTCTCTTTTACCGATAGATGTGAAGAAGGTCGTGTGTGCCCGTCATCTGAGCTTTCGTGATGTTCACAAAAGAGTTCGTGTATTATGTATTTGGAAGCCGCTTCCAGGTCTGAACATGCTCACAAGAAATTTCACCCTGTGGTAGGTAAATTAAGCATCAGTTGATCGTGAGATGCATGACTACATGATACTACATTACATTTGCTTAGCACTTATAGTGACGCTGACACAGCAGCCCGTACGTTTTTTGTGAGGTGCACACATTTTATTGTACTACTCCCTCCGTCCATAAAAAGATGTCTCAAATTGTCTAAATTTACTGCTTCAGTGTGTAGATATATGCATATTTAGACAAAGTTGAGACATCCTTTTATGGACGGATAGAGTACTACATCTCTATTCCTGAAACGAAAGCCCGTACGTTTTTTTGAAGTTTTTTAACTTTGATTATAAAATAGTCTAACAAGACATGATTTGTGTTATATAAAATTAATATCGTTAGATACAAGTTTGAAAGATTCAACTTCAAAATGAAATTTTATGCGTGAACTCAGTGGCACGACAACCATATGAGTTAACCCTATTGGGTTTAGGGTTACCTTTGCTCCACGTACTCAAAGCATGTCTTATAGGTGACAGTAATTTTGATTGGTAACTGTAATTTAGACTGGTTAATCATAGGATCAAAGATTCAAAGCACATGCACGCAACAAGGACTAAAAGTGTTTTTGTGTTGTTTTGAATGGTATACTAAATTCAAAATGAGAGGTGACGCTTGACTTTTCGCGCGCGTCCTGGGTGACTCGTTCTCGCGCTTAGGTATGGTACCGTTAGAGACTAATTAACTACTTAACTAGTGCAGTACAGTACGTGTCCTACGAAAATTCAGCGTTCTGTCTTGCAAGATAATACTCTATATTCCTCCATTGTACGTACGTCTGCTGATAATTTCTATACTTTAAATGTCATTGAGCTTTTGCTACCATTTCAGGTCTTCCATCATACAATAGCTAGCACTGATAGTGACGGTACCATTCCTGGGCTTATCCCGTACGTGGTGCAATGTTGACCGTCAACACCGGCAGTAGTGCCATATGGCACCATTTTTTGTCTTACGTACGAATTAACATCCTATGGTAGGAGATCATGATCATAAGAAACATAGTGACTAGTGATCACTCATCTTATTACATCACACTTAAACAAAACCACCTTACAAAGTGCATCACGCTCGCAAACCCTTCACTCAAACGACCACTACGTTCAGATCATCTCTTTCTTAGTTACATCTCGGCGACGAGACCGTCGTCGGCGGAAGTCTCGATGCCGACACGTTTGTTGACGACGGCACAGTTGCGGCGGATCTCGCCCTGGGAACCTGTGAGCACGTCCATCTCGCTCATCTTCACCATGGACTTGGCGAACTGCTCGAAGAAGGCGGCCTGGTTGAGCGAGAACCGGATGGCGGTGCGGTTCGTGGAGGCGTGGAAGAAGAGGCCCTGGTCTGACTTGAACAGCCCCTGCTTGGCGATCAGTAGAAAGAGAGGCTTTCGTCCGGAGCCAAAATTTGCATTAGCCCCGGTTCAGGGAAAAACCGGGACCAATGCCAGGCATTGGTCCCGGTTCGATCTGCCAGGGGCCCGTGGACCATTGGTCCCGATTCGGTTGGGGCATTAGTCCCGGTTCGTGCCACGAACCGGGACTAAAGCTCAGTGCCGCGGAGCTTTAGTCCCGGTTCGTGTCTCGAACCGGGACTAATACCCCTCCCCTGCCTATAAGTAACCCTCCCAGCCAGCTTCTCTCCTCTGTTTTTTTTTCTGCTTGGATGTGTGGGAAGTGGGTGCTAGTTTTTTTCCTTTGCTACGCACAAGATGTGTTCGATGAAATGCCCGAGCCACACTTAAGTTCACACAAAATGATATCCTCGACCGAGGTTAGCAACCTTATCCTTTTCATCTGTAATTGATACAAAAATATTGCATGTGTCGATGTACGGTGGTCATTTCACTATTCAATATGTTATTGTAATGGTATTTGATAAACTTAATTATATGATGCAGATGGATGCACGGATGCGATGGATGTACGGTGAACGACACAGTTCCGATTTTATTGCAGGCCTGCATAAATTTATCGATGTGGCTGAGGCAAACAAAGTGGATAATTTTATGCCTTGTCCATGTGTTGACTGTCGGAACGTCAGGGAGTACTCTAACTCGAAAACCATTCAAAGCCACGTGCTTCAGAGAGGTTTCATACCCAGCTATAATTGTTGGACCAAACACGGAGAAAGAGGGGTTAGGATGGAAGACAATGAAGAAGAAGAGGATGATGACAACTATCCTATGTTCCCTGAAGAATACGGTGATACTGCAATGGAAGACAATGAAGAAGAAGGAGGTGAACAACGGGCATCAGATGAGCCCGCTGATGGTCTTGGTCGGGTCATTTCTGATACAAAGCGAGAACGCGATACAGAAAAGGAGAAGCTAAAGTTGGAGGCCATGCTAGAGGATCACAAAAAGTTGTTGTACCCAAATTGCGAAGATGGCAGCACAAAACTCGGTACCACACTGGAACTGATGAAATGGAAGGCAGAGACTGGTTTATCTGACAAGTGATTTGAGAAGTTATTGAAAATAATGAAGCCGAAGCTTCCAAAAGATAACGAATTACCCGAGACTACATACGAAGCAAAGAAGGCTATCTGCCCTCTAGGATTAGATGTGCAGAAGATACATGCATGCATTAATGACTGCATCCGGTACCGTGGTGAGGAGTACGATCAATTGCTTTGTGCTGAAATTATTGCTTTTTCCTCTTGAAATAATGAATGGATGGTTCTATATCACCACTTGTATTAGCAAGATCAATTGAAATGACATTAGTATAGAACGACACATCGGACACTTATTTATAGAAACGGCACGAGTTAGGCGACAAAAGAAATGAGTTTTACACGCTCCACGGGAATGCACCCGCGCTACTCATTCGATGGGCCCAGAACAATAGCAACGGTTGAAAAAATATCTCAGTTGCCCATATATTGCCAACGGTTAGTACTGTTACCTCCGCTGCTGATATGTCCACAACGGCAAGGGAGCTCTGCCTCCGTTTCCCATGTGAAAGTTCATTAAGCGGTATGCGTATAACAACACCGTCGTATCTCACTCTCACTCTCACTACAACTACTAACCCTAGCCACACACTCTCTCCACGCACTTCACACTTTCGATGGCGAACCCCTCTGACATTGATAAAAGTCAGGACAGAGCATCTTCCCTTGTCAACCCTCAGAGTCGCCAACCGCCCCGGCCGCTATAGCTCCCCGACAACGTCACCAACCCACTCGGCGACCGATCTCACGACTTATTGCAGATCCGTCAGATCCCTTATGGATCCACGGCGGCGAAGGCCCCCGATGCACGGATCTGGTTCTCCTCGGCTTAAGATGATTCAGATCTTGAGGTCGGGCTCCTCCTCTCTCCGATGTTCTATCATTTAAAAATGCAAAAATATCAAGAAAAAAACAAAAATTGGATGTACACTCGGGTATTCTATGTTCACACAAACGTTTTGTGAAAAAATGAAAAATTTATGTCCTATGTAAAAAAATCCGGTGCTCCAAAATGAATTTTCATGAAACATTTATTTGTCTTTTTACACACGTCACAAAAAAATGTCTTTTTTTATGAAAATTTATGTGCTGATATAGATACACACGACATTTATTTGGAATTTTTTACTTCATAATAGGTGTATCTATACTTATGACTAAAAACACCGTGGAAGTGCATGTTTATTCAGATTCGAAGCAGATAAACATGCATAGGGCAATAATTTCGATTGGAAACAGTAGTTTTGACTACACTTCTTAGTTAACCACATGATCAAAGCACATGCACGCAAATGACTATTTCTTTCAATGGCATATATAATGAAAAGGAGAGGCGACGCTTGAACGTTTGTGTAGGAACACGCGCGTCCTGGATGACTCGTTCTAGCAGACATCCGCATATACAAATTATAGATAGATAGCTAGTCGCCATTAGTTATCCAATCATCCCAAATAAAAAATCCCTATGGGTACCTTTTTAATATTAATATGTTCCTTTTGTCGAAAAAAAATCAAAAACTCTAAATCCTCAGATGCCTGCTTGCCAGCTTTGATCAGTAATGACCAACCATATTAACAAGTTGCAACTGTTTGAAAGCATGTGGAGTTGATTTAGACCCCACGTAGGTGACACAGTGAAAGTGTGTAAGTAATTCAACTGAAATGTCCCTAGAATTCCACACTCCCTAAATACGATTTTCAGTGATCCAAAGTATGACTAGATCGTCTGACTAGATCGAAACCGCCACACAAGGCTGCAAATAGTCACATGCATGCACATGCAGAGCATGCATGCATCATGCAGACAACAACAAAAACTTAAACATATGCAGAGAAAGAGCTTTGGGTTTTTGTGCAGGAACGCGCCGCGAAACCATGACTGACTGGATCTTAGTCAAGATTATGTTTTTTCCAGATCTTCTTAGTCAAGATTAAGTGCAGCGCATGTCCGGCTGTGGGCTGTCCTATACAAATCCAACATCGTTGTCTTGTACGTGGCCGGCATCCTCCCCTCCGAGAGACGCTCCCCAAGCAACACCATCTCAATCGCTCCCTAGCCGCCTATACCATTTATCAATCAGCTCGTGTATATCATCCAATATTGCATCTTTTCGCAGGAAGCAGCTGTGAAAATTGTATCTTTGAGGCTACGTGAAAGTTCAAAACAATATATTTCTTCTGTCAGGAGAACCATAGATTTCTTTTGGCGGGAAAACAATAGATTTCAGGCTATGTGGGCTGTCTCTTGTGAGCTAGCTATTTGGGCATCCTTATTACGTTCTAAATTATAAGATATTTTGGACATTTCAATGTGGACTGTATATGGCTGAAATGTTTGAACCAACACACTAACATGTGACTCAGCAAAATATTAAAACATCTTATAATTCGAAGCGGAGGCTGTGCTATATAAGAGCACAACTAGGATGTCTCTCCGCAGGGTTGTTCCAAAATGCATATATAATACCCTTAGTTGGAGATAAGTCACAGGAAATTAAGCATGCATGGATAAGCGACTCTTCGTTAAGAGTTAATTTCATTGTCTTTGTGTGTATTGCATTTAAACCTATTTCTTACTGCGTGCATAGTCGATTTAAGACACATCTTAGACCGGTCATAGTGGAGAGTAACTAAGAGTAACTTGATTATGTTACTACCCGATATTACTATCTCTATAGTGCAAAATAACATCAAGTGAGTAAAATAGATGGTCTCATTTATTAATTACTCTATTTGTCTCTCTCCTCATTAATTACATGTCATATCATATTTTTTTGCTTAGGTGGCATCTATGTTACCATCTTAGTTACTCCCACCGTGAGCAGCCTTACTTATACCTTTCTCCCGTTTCTCTCTCCTCTCTTGGCACTGAGAGTCCGTATTTCCTCTCTGGCCACCCGACGACGGGGAGAGGTGCCCAGCCTCCTCTTGCACATAATGACAGTGATAGGTCTAGGTTAAGGTGTGTTGTGTCATAGTTTGTCGAGATGCCGTCGAGATCTTGGTTGCCGGAGTTTGCGAGCAAATGTCGGTGGCTAGCAACGGTGTTGTGACTATGCATGGCGCTCCAAAGGTGTGCGAGGGCGCTACTACTGCAACCTTGCAATGAAGCTCGGTGCTGACCCATATTTGCCAGATTTGGTTGCCTCTGCTCCGATTTAGAACCATCATGGTGATGATGATGTTAGAGGGGTCGATTTCATACCCGGTTGTCGATCTGTTTCCGAATGGAACACAAGTTGCATGCGTTCCCGGTTGCTCATCAGCCGAGGACTCGCCACAGAGCTCACGGTCTTTCCTTTTCTCCCGACGATTGAAGGGCGAGCCTCCTCGCCATGACCGGTTACCATCTTGGAGAATATTCTACTACGGCCACGCCAAATGTTTCATCCCAGCTGCAACAGCTATTCATGCACTATGGTGGAGAAGTCCGAGAAGGACTCAATTGCTTTCCCATCTTTTTCCAGCGTCCTTGGGTGCAAAAAAGATCATGTTTTATATATCCAGTTGAGTCCTTGGAAACCGACCTTTGTAAAAAAAACAAGTGTAATAGTAGTAGATTACTGCAGCACGTGTCTTGCGAAAATTCAGCGGATTTGTCTTGCAAGTGGGTGTGGACAAAGTTGAGGTGTGTATTTTGACAATGTAATTACTACGACTCGACCATACTAACAAGTAGTCACGTCATCAAACCCGTTAAGCATATGCTTGGACAATGCTACCTTAGCTAGCTCGATCCTACTCTAGTAGATTATGACGGAGCATACATTAGCCACTTGCCACTGTTTTCTACGGAGCAACAAGGAATCTTTTCAAATCGGTAAAAATAATTTTTTGGTGTGGGAAAGTTTTTAGATTATAAGTTACCATCGTCAGGGCTCGATATCCATCGGCGATGTCACTATGCAGGGTACGTAGGAGGTGCACTATACTAACACACATGGCCATGGTGGAAGGTGCCATGAAATTTGGCCACACATTAACAACTGAATATCTTCTGTCCACACGCCCTGCAGTGTACTTGCACAAGTTGATCGGCGACTAAACTGTTATGGATCAGATCAAACCAAACCTAGCTTGGTTGCTTGCTACTCCGTACTACCGTACGTACTACGTGTATAAATAACACACACGAGAGCTTAGATCGTGCAAGACACACGTACACAGCAACACTCCTTAGCTAGTGATCAGGTAGCTAGAGGTCCACGACTACCATGGCGTCCACCGGAGCTAGAGCGGCGGCGGCGGCGATAGTTGTCCTTGTGGCCATGCTCTGCGGCGCCGCGGCGGCGACCATGAAGGTGGACACCACCGGCGTGGCGGCCACCAACGGCCTCTCCGTCGGCTTCTACGACACGTCGTGCCCGTACCTCCCGTACATCGTGGAGAGCTTGGTGGAGGAGGCCTTCAGCAAGGACGCCGGCATCGCGCCGGCGCTCATCCGCATCCTCTTCCACGACTGCTTCCCGCAGGGCTGCGACGCCTCCCTGCTCCTCAACGGCACCGCCACCGGCAGCGAGCTGCTGGAGCTCCCAAACACGACGCTCCGCCCCACCGCGCTCAAGCTCATCGACGACATCCGCGCCGCCGCCCACGCCGCGTGCGGGCCCATCGTCTCCTGCGCCGACATCATGAACCTGGCCACCCGCGACGCGCTGGTGGACGCCGGAGGCCCCAGCTACGACGTGCCCCTGGGCCGCCGCGACGCGCTCGCCCCGGCGTCGTCCGACCTCGTAGGCACCATCCCGGCGCCCTCCTTTAACGTGACCACCCTCATCAAGTCCTTCGGCGACCGCGGCCTCAACGTGACGGACCTTGTGGCGCTCTCCGGCGCGCACTCCTTCGGCGTCGCGCACTGCCCCCTCTTCTCCGACCGCTTCACGCCGGAGGTCGACACCAACCCCGCCATCGACCCCACGTTCGCCGCCACGCTCAAGGCCAAGTGCGACAAGGACGTGCCGCCGTTCACGGTGAAGCAGAACCTGGACGTGCGCACGCCGGACGTGTTCGACAACAAGTACTACTTCGACCTCGTCGCCAAGCAGGGGCTGTTCAAGTCCGACCAGGGCCTCTTCTTCCACGCGTCCACCAACCGCACCGTCATCCGCTTCTCGCTCAACCAGGCCGCCTTCTTCGAGCAGTTCGCCAAGTCCATGGTGAAGATGAGCGGGATGGACGTGCTCACCGGCACCCAGGGCGAGATCCGGCTCAACTGCGCTGTCCCCAACAAACGCGCCGCCATCCAGATGGTCACCTCCACCAAGAACAACGTTCTCGCCGCCGAGATATGTGAGGATTGACTCACGATGCGGTGTACTCGTGTGCGAACGTTGTGATTCACGTACGTGCATGCACTGCACGGTGGTCAAGTGTTGATGCTTTTGTGTACGTGTAAGTGTGATGTCTGTCTAGTTAATAAGACTAGCTACTTATGTTTCTCTCGAAATAAGCTTTTCGTTCTGTTTTATAATATATCTATATAAGTAAAAAAAATGTTTTGCTAATTCTAGGTCGCCTCCTGAGCCGTTGGATTTGGGCCGTGATTTGTACTGGTCTAACCCTAGCCACACTCTCTCCACGCACTTCACACTTTCGATGGAGAACCCCTCTGACATCGATAAAAGTCAGGACAGAGCATCTTCCCTTGTCAACCCTTAGAGTCGCCAACCGCCCCGGCCGCTGTAGCTCCCCGACAACGTCGCCAACCGCCCCGGCCGCTGTAGCTCCCCGACAACGTCACCAACCCACTCGGCGACCGAGCTCGCGACTTATTGCAGATCCGTCAGATCCCTTATGGATCCACGGCGGCGAAGGCCCCGATGCACGGATCTGGTTCTCCTCGGCTTAAGATGATTCAGATCTTGAGGTCGGGCTCCTCCTCTCTCAGATGTTCTATCATTTCAAAAATGCAAAAATATCAAGAAAAAACAAAAATTGGATGTACACTCGGTATTCTATGTTCACACAAACGTTTTGTGAAAAAATGAAAAATTTATGTCCTATGTAAAAAAATCCGGTGCTCCAAAATGAATTTGCATGAAACATTTATTTGTCTTTTTACACACGTCATAAAAAATGTCTTTTTTTATGAAAATTTATGTGCTGATATAGATACACACGACATTTTATTTGGAATTTTTTACTTCATAATAGGTGTATCTATACTTATGACTAAAAACACCGTGGAAGTGCATGTTTATTCAGATTCGAAGGAGATAAACATGCATAGGGCAATAATTTCGATTGGAAACAGTAGTTTTGACTACACTTCTTAGTTAACCACATGATCAAAGCACATGCACGCAAATGACTACTCCCTCCGTCCAAAAATAAGTGTCTCAAGTTTGCCCAAAAGTAGATGTATCTATACATGAAACATGTCTAGATACATCCATTTTTAGGTAAACTTGAGACATTTATTTTGGAACGGAGGGAGTATTTCTTTCAATGGCATATATATTGAAAAGGAGAGGCGACGCTTGAACGTTTGTGTAGGAACACGCGCGTCCTGGATGACTCGTTCTAGCTGAGATATTAAGTGTGGAGTAGGTCTGCAGGAGCACGTGTCCCACGAAAAATCAGCGCTCTGTCTTGCAAGTGGCAAGCAGACATCCGCATATACAAATTATAGATAGATAGCTAGTCGCCATTATTTATCCAATCATCCCAAATAAAAAATCCCGATGGGTACCTTTTTAATATTAATATGTTCCTTTTGTCGAAAAAAAATCAAAAACTCTAAATCCTCAGATGCCTGCTTGCCAGCTTTGATCAGTAATGACCAACCATATTAACAAGTTGCAACTGTTTGAAAGCATGTGGAGTTGATTTAGACCCCACGTAGGTGACACAGTGAAAGTGTATAAGATATTTTGGACATTTCAATGTGGACTGTATATGGCTGAAATGTTTGAACCAACACACTAACATGTGATTCAGCAAAATATTAAAACATCTTATAATTCGAAGCGGAGGCTGTACTATATAAGAGCACAACTAGGATGTCTCTCCGCAGGGTTGTTCCAAAATGCATATATAATACCCTTAGTTGGAAATAAGTCACAGGAAATTAAGCATGCATGGATTAAGCGACTCTTCGTTAAGAGCTAATTTCATTGTCTTTGTGTGTATTGCATTTAAACCTATTTCTTGCTGCGTGTATAGTCGATTTAAGACACATCTTAGACCGGTTATAGTGGAGAGTAACTAAGAGTAACTTGATTATGTTACTACCCGATGTTACTATCTCTATAGTGCAAAATATCATCAAGTGAGTAAAATAGATGGTCTCATTTATTAATTTATACACGCATATTGTCTTGTGATGGTAACTAGTTAAGTTACTCTATTTGTCTCTCTCCTCATTAATTACATGTCATATCATATTTTTTTGCTTAGGTGGCATCTATGTTACCATCTTAAATACACCCACCGTGAACAGCCTTACTTATACCTTTCTCCCGTTTCTCTCTCCTCTCTTGGCACTGAGAGTCCGTATTTCCTCTCTGGCCACCCGACGACGGGGAGAGGTGCCCGGCCTCCTCTTGCACATAATGACAGTGATAGGTCTAGGTTAAGGTGTGTTGTGTCATAGTTTGTCGAGATGTCGTCGAGATCTTGGTTGTGGAGTTTGCGAGCAAATGTTGGTGGCTGGCAACGGTGTTGTGACTATGCATGGCGCTCCAAAGGTGTGCGAGGGCGCTACTACTGCAACCTTGCAATGAAGCTCGGTGCTGACCCATATTTGCCAGATTTGGTTGCCTCTGCTCCGATTTGCAACCATCGTGGTGATGATGATGTTAGAGGGGTCGATTTCATACCCGGTTGTCGATCTATTTCCGAATGGAACACAAGTTGCATGCGTTCCCGGTTGCTCATCAGCGGAGGACTCGCCACAGAGCTCACGGTCTTTCCTTTTCTCCCGACGATTGAAGCGCGAGCCTCCTCGCCATGACCAGTTACCATCTTGGAGAATATTCTACTACGGCCACGCCAAATGTTTCGTCCCAGCTGCAACAGCTATTCATGCGCTATGGTGGAGAAGTCCTAGAAGGACTCAATTGCTTTCCCATCTTTTTCCAGCGTCCTCGGTGCAAAAAAAGATCATGTTTGTAAAAAAAAATCTTAGACGTTTCTATAATTACACACCTCTGAAATATATCCAGTTGAGTCCTTGGAAACCGACCTTTGTGAAAAAAACAAGTGTAATAGTAGTAGATTACTGCAGCACGTGTCTTGCGAAAATTCAGCGGATTTGTCTTGCAAGTGGGTGTGGACAAAGTTGAGGTGTGTATTTTGACAATGTAATTACTACGACTCGACCATACTAACAAGTAGTCACGTCAGCAAACCCGTTAAGCATCCTATCCTACTATATATAAATGAGCAACATCTCCTCAGCTTCTCACAACGTCCACGTCACCTGCTTTACGCCGGCCGTCCGATCGTGGCAACGGATGGCCAGGATCGAGCCACGCCACCCCCAAAACCACGACACTGTTCCACCTACAGTACCGCGCGCATCCGCACCAATCAGAGGGCGCCACGTCGCCGGTTACCAACCGGTGGAACCGGTGCCCAGCCGGTTACCCTCCCGCACGATTTTTGGCGCAGAAAAATTACAGGAAACCCCCCGCAAAGGACCTGATCGCAATTTTCGGAAAAACCAGGGGCTTTTCCGCAAAAACATTAGCGAGCCCCCCTCCCCCTCTCTCCCGCGACGCCGAAGGTCGCCGCCGCCGCCTCGCGCCGCCGCTCCGATCCTCCCCGTTCGAATCCAACCATGCGGGGAGCTCCGCTGTCTTCCCCTCTCCCTCCTCGCCGGAAATCGGCTGCTGGGCCGCCGCGAGGGCGCCGGAATCGCCTCCGCCGTGCTCCGCATCCGCCGCCACGTCCGCGCGTCGCCGGCGCCGCTCCGGCGACCAATACGCGGCGGTGCCGCCACCTGCGAGTAGCGCGCGTCGAGGCGCGTCCGACGCACGCTCGCGCGCGTCCCAGCTCGCGCTGGTTCGCCGCCGGCGTCGACGGCGCCGCCGCGGCAGAACCGGCCAGATCCGGCCACTGTGACGTCATCGCGACGTCACCGTGGGCCCACGTGTCAGCAGTTTTCCTTTTTACCTAACAAAAAATCCAGAAAATGATTAATGCTGCAAAATTAATATCTTTAAAACTATCCATCAAAAAAATATGGAAAATATATCAAAGTGATCACAAAAAAACATGCTAACTACTTATGGCATAATGCAAACAAATTTGATGATTTTAATTTGGTGAATATTTGGAGAAAATCCAAATTTATTTCCTCAAATTATGGATTGAATTTAATAAATTCTCATATAATACGTTCCATCTGATTATGAAGTTAAATTAATTTTTTAAGGCAAAATACAAACTTAAAAAATCTTCCCAAATTGTTTAACAATTAAAAATAATTTAGCTGAAGTTCCTCCAATTATTCAAATAAATCTAATAAATGCTCCAAAATGGTTAATATTTGGAAATAACCATAATAAATTTCCTTTGATTACGGTTCTAAATAAGAAAATTATGGGAAAATGGAAACAAATTTGACCATTTAAATTAGGCTAACATATTTACAGAAAGTAAAATTTGAAACTCTCTGATTTTATAGTTTACTTTTTTGAAAAAACTGATTAAACGAATATCTGGAGGAAAATACAGATTTATTTCCTCTAATTATGAATTGAATTAAATAGAAAATCATATAATGTATTTCCTCCGCCGGCGTCGACGGCGCCGCCGCGGCAGAACCGGCCAGATCCGGCCACTGTGACGTCATAGCGACGTCACCGTGGGCCCACCTGTCAGCAGTTTTCCTTTTTACCTAACAAAAAATCCAGAAAATGATTAATGCTGCAAAATTAATATCTTTAAAACTATTCATCAAAAAAATATGGAAAATATATCAAAGTGATCACAAAAAACATGCTAACTACTTATGGCATAATGCAAACAAATTTGATGATTTTAATTTGGTGAATATTTGGAGAAAATCCAAATTTATTTCCTCAAATTATGGATTGAATTAAAAAATATGGAAAATATATCAAAGTGATCACAAAAAAACATGCTAACTACTTATGGCATAATGCAAACAAATTTGAAGATTTCAATTTGGTGAATATTTGGAGAAACTCCAAATTTATTTCCTCAAATTATGGATTGAATTTAATAAATTCTCATATAATATGTTCCATCTGATTATGAAGTTAAATTAAATTTTTTAAGGCAAAATACAAACTTAAAAAATCTTCCCAAATTGTTTAACAATTAAAAATAATTTAGCTGAAGTCCCTCCAATTATTCAAATAAATCTAATAAATGCTCCAAAATGGTTAATATTTGGAAATAACCATAATAAATTTCCTTTGATTACGGTTCTAAATAAGAAAATTATGGGAAAATGGAAACAAATTTGATCATTTAAATTAGGTTAACATATTTACAGAAAGTAAAATTTGAAACTCTCTGATTTTATAGTTTACTTTTTTTTTAAACTGATTAAACGAAAATCTGGAGGAAAATACAGATTTATTTCCTCTAATTACGAATTGAATTTTAATTGAATTAAATAGATAATCATATAATGTATTTCCTCTGATTATTGAATTAAATTAAAAATTTAAAACAAAACTCAAACATATTATACCAACTCGAATAAGTTAATATGCGCAATTTAAATATTCCCTAAATTGTATTTTATATTTTTTTCCCTTTTTTTTATCCCACTCAAATTTTGTTGTTACTTTAACTTAAAGAACTATTGCTCCCTATCCATATAAAATTAAAAATTATAAAGATGATTTTACAACGATTTCCTAACAACAATTGTTCAACGATACTTATTCCGCTAAGATAAATTTAAAATGGAATTTGTTTTCCATATTTTCCAACTGTACACAAAAATTGATCTTTATCTGATGAGTTTTCGTGAATAGTGCGGCGAGATATTATTTTAGGATATTTAAACAAATTTCCAAAAAACTGCTAAATGATACATATTACAAATTTACAAATGTCTTCCAAATCTAAGCATTTTGCAAACGTGAAAATAATTCAAATATAAATACTTTCCCAATTTTACCAATTTTTTTAAATCTAAACAACCAATAAATGTAAACTTTTTTTGAATTCCAACACTTTTAAAATTTGAACAAAATTTTAAATGCAGACATTTTTAAATATGAATTTTAACACACAGGCGCGGCGTGTCGACGCGCCATCTTGCCTAGTATGCTTGGACAATGCTACCTTAGCTAGCTCGATCATACTCTAGTAGATTATGACGGACCATACATTAGCCACTTGCCACTGTTTTCTACGGAGCAACAAGGAATCTTTTCAAATCGGTAAAAATAATTTTTTGGTGAGGGAAAGTTTTTAAGTAGATTATAAGTTACCATCGTCAAGGCTCGATATCCATCGGCGATGTCACTATGCAGGGTACGTAGGAGGTGCACTATACTAACACACATGGCCATGGTGGAAGGTGCCATGAAATTTGGCCACACATTAACAACTGAATATCTTCTGTCCACACGCCCTGTGTGTACTTGCACAAGTTGATTCACAAGTTGATCGGCGCCTAAACTGTTATGGATCAGATCAAACCAAACCTAGCTTGGTTGCTTGCTACTCCGTACTACCGTACGTACTACCTGTATAAATAACACACACGAGAGCTTAGATCGTGCAAGACACACGTACACAGCAACACTCCTTAGCTAGTGATCAGGTAGCTAGAGGTCCACGACTACCATGGCGTCCACCGGAGCTAGAGCGGCGGCGGCGGCGGCGATAGTTGTCCTTGTGGCCTTGCTCTGCGGCGCCGCGGCGGCGACCATGAAGGTGGACACCACCGGCGTGGCGGCCACCAACGGCCTCTCCGTCGGCTTCTACGACACGTCGTGCCCATACCTCCCGTACATCGTGGAGAGCTTGGTGGAGGAGGCCTTCAGCAAGGACGCCGGCATCGCGCCGGCGCTCATCCGCATCCTCTTCCACGACTGCTTCCCGCAGGGCTGCGACGCCTCCGTGCTCCTCAACGGCACCGCCACCGGCAGCGAGCTGCTGGAGCTCCCAAACACGACGCTCCGCCCCACCGCGCTCAAGCTCATCGACGACATCCGCGCCGCCGCCCACGCCGCGTGCGGGCCCATCGTCTCCTGCGCCGACATCATCAACCTGGCCACCCGCGACGCGCTCGTGGACGCCGGAGGCCCCAGCTACGACGTGCCCCTGGGCCGCCGCGACGCGCTCGCCCCGGCGTCGTCCGCCCTCGTAGGCACCCTCCCGGGGCCCTCCTTTAACGTGACCACCCTCATCAAGTCCTTCGGCGACCGTGGCCTCAGCGTGACCGACCTCGTGGCGCTCTCCGGCGCGCACTCCTTCGGCGTGGCGCACTGCCCCCTCTTCTCCGACCGCTTCACGCCGGTGCCCGACCCCGACACGCCCATCGACCCCAAGTTCGCCGCCACGCTCAAGGCCAAGTGCGCCAAGGACGTGCCGGCGTTCACGGTGAAGCAGAACCTGGACGTGCGCACGCCGGACGTGTTCGACAACAAGTACTACTTCGACCTCGTCGCCAAGCAGGGGCTGTTCAAGTCCGACCAGGGCCTCTTCTTCCACGCGTCCACCAACCGCACCGTCATCCGCTTCTCGCTCAACCAGGCCGCCTTCTTCGAGCAGTTCACCAAGTCCATGGTGAAGATGAGCGGGATGGACGTGCTCACCGGCACCCAGGGCGAGATCCGCCGCAACTGCGCCGTCGCCAACAAACGCGCCGCCATCCAGATGGTCACCTCCACCGTCGTCTCCACCGACGCCGCCGAGATATGTGAGGATTGACGATGTGATGTACTCGTGTTCGTCGTGTGATTCACGTACGTACGCATGGTGTGGTCAAGTGTTGATGTTTTTGTGTGTGTAAGTGTGATGTCTATCTGGTTAATAAGACGAGTGTGTTCTTCTCTCGCGTTCTCTTCTGTTTTATAAATACATGAAAACAAGTCCATAAGAAAGATAAAACGAATCTGTTGGAACCACAACACAATTATGTCCAACAAAAAAGAAGAAACACGGTACAACTCTCAAGAGAGTGGAAGATCAGCATGTATATTATGCCTCCTACTATAGATAGGATCGAGGTTCCGTTTTGCATGGAAGCGTGGTTTTTGTAAACAGGCCCGCATACCTACACTATACAGTACACACCCACAACCTTTTGAGATTTGGCGTTCCAAAAATTGAAAAAATATATCCACACACAGCAGTACAAAACTTATGTTGACATGCAAAGTTTGAGGTCAATATGTTGTGCTATTTAAGAGAAAGAAAAATGATACAATTTCATACATTTATATTGACATATGTTTGGTATCTCTTGTTATTATTGTGTAGGTCATATACTGTAAGTTTTTCCCCTGATTATTTTCTTGTGACATAGTATAATGTTGTACTACACTCATCTTTTTCTTAGAAAATTTTGTTGTAATTTTCTATCATAAAAAACCAGTGGGTGTGTAGGTGCCATGGTCCTCAGCTACAACTTTCTCTTCGCATGGTCATCAGCAAGACCAAGAATATGCTACAGTGTCCACAAATGGTAGGGGTTGTTTGGTTATCGATCGGTGTTAGGGGTTGTTTGGTTAGGCTTTTTTCTTAGCTTTTGTATGACGGTCAATATAGCACCACACAGGATAAGCCCACGGACGCTATCGTGTCACGGTCACTCTCAGTGCTAAGTATTGTATGATTGAAGCCCAGAATTGGTACCAAAGCTACTTGCCATTTGCAGACGACCCTGGACGTCTCCCCTCTCTCGCTACTGTAGCAGAGGGGCGATTTTTTCACCTCCCCGGCCAATCCACCTCCTCACCGTCGAATCGCCGGATTCCTCGCCCTCTGACGGCCGCTCCGGCGGCGGGAGGGCGGGGGATCCTCGTTTCACGGTTCTAGATAGTGTAGGTTTAGTTGGGTACTCAACCGGCGGCGCCATGGAGCGGACGGGGTCGTCGGTGGTGTGTTTGTTGCAGGTGCGCGTCCTCTCCGGCGGCGGCGCTCTCAGGAGCTTCGCGGTGGCGCGCTTGCTTGTCCGGTACCCGCGAATCGGAGGATTCGTGCCGTGCCGGGCTCCCCGTCCAGATCTTCGGTGGCGGAAGATCTGGGATCTGAAGCTTCTCATGGCTGCTGCTCGCGTTCACTTCGTCGTCGGCGGAGATGGTGCAGGGCGGAGGCTCTTCGGAGCCGAGTGGCGTCGACTTCCCGTCCGTGCAGGGGGGCCTCCCGATCCAAGGCTATGGGGAGGTCGTACGGCGGCGCGCCGGCGCGACGTTCTCGTCGTCGTCTTCGTCAACGGGGTCCAGGAGGACCTGGGTGTAATTTTTATCTTGTTCCTGGACTGTTCTGTTAGAACCGGAGTGTAACTCTAGCAGTGGTCTGTATCGCAAAAAAAAAAGCTACTTGCCATTTGAAGTACATAAATCATGAGGCGTAAGGAGGAAACAGAGACCCAGAGTACTTCATATCTGACATGACACGATTAACTGGGTACTTAATTTACCTGCCAGGATGAAAACTCCATGGCCGGTTATGGTTTACTAGGTTGGACAAGCCTGCAGGTTCATTATGGGGTACAAGAACTGATATCAATTTATTTACTTGAGCATCACATACAACAACTGATACTACTCTGGGTTTTTACTTTTTAGCGGTCAACGGCTTCCAGAAATGGAATAAATTACATGCACTGGGCCTTGGGCCTTCTCCGTTCTAAATGAGCTCCTAGCGCTGTAAACTCGACTGGGCCGGGATATGACGTTTTCGGCCACCCTCAGCTCTGGGCAGCAGAGATACGCTTCTCCCCTAAAAAAGAGAGAGGCAGAGGGACGCTTGTCACGCTTCACGCAGCAAAGACATGGCAGAGTGGTGTATTCGGCGTTGTTCTACGGCCGCCTTCATAAAAGTATAAGATTGTATCATGGAAGAAGAAAGGGCTTGAAGATCTCATAGATTTGCTCGTCTCTTTTAGTATTGTTTTTGTAATCGATATAATCGTGTACTCTTTGCTGGTTTAATATATCTCTACTACTTATAAAAGAGCAAACATATTCTTCCCTACGGTCACCCCACCTAACGTAGACAGAAAAAATAGACATATTAGAACCCCATGATCCGCCCCAGCAATACAGATCTCACCGTCTAGATACAACCTAACCCGCACCATGTGTGCACTTAGCAAATTTAGGTAGCGGACGAAAACTCTGCCATCTGCCTACGAGGAATCACTTTCCGCGCCCGTAAAAAAAAATCACCTTCCCTGCGTACAAGCGTAATCAACGGGAGGAAAAATCTCTAGTACAGCCAGAACAAGGAAAGCTGCAACATTAGCGGCGATCAATTCAATCCGTCCCCTGCAATCATACGGGCCATCCATAAACCCTGCAGCGAGACGCACCATTGCCGCGCTGCTCATCCGACGGAAAACAGGCGCTGACCTCACACACAATCGTGCACCGTCGCCTCGCCGACGGTGGCGTCGTGGAGCTTCTCGCGAACACGTGTGCATGCCCATCGTGCGCCATCGCCGACGATCTTCTCGGCAACGCCCAGGTATTGTCGCGACGACGGAGGATGGCAGTTCTGATCTGTCATCATCCCTTCTTGGTCGCGTCGCCGATGTAATGAGTTGATTCCTCAAGTTGTCTTTCTGCATATTAGCTAGGCCATCAACATCGACTCTACAGCCATATATGCTAACCTGCTAATCAGAGACACTGTTCGTACCTGAAATTGATCCAATGCCCCCGTCAACTGCCTGAATTGCATTTGTTATGTACATGGAACTCATCGCATGCCACATGCTTTTAGAACAGCACTTCAAATCTGCCTGGATATTAAGTGTAAGCAACATGATTAGGTGATAGCACAAAAACTACATCAAATCGAGATTGAAACAACATGATCCAAGCTGTGTGCTGCTTCATTACGTATCTGGTTATCCTGAACTTGATCTATATGCAGTACATAGCAAATTCGATTAGCACATGGACAGAAAAATGCAGAACAATTGACAAAATTGTATAATATTATTGCCATTCACAGGATTGAGGGAATTGGTATGGCCCCTACCACTCCAAACAGGACACGCACCCCATTCCAGGATATAAGCAACACCCAGTATTTGGGTAAGAACATAACACACACACTCATTTCAGGCAGTTGCAAAAGTACTCGACTTGGTGATGTAATGTAGATCCTAAAGAGCTAAAAAGGCAGAGGGATAGAGAGCGGTATTCAGAAAATAGGGATGAGATTAATAAGAAACGGCGTGAAGCCTACAAACAAAAAAAAGATGCCGCGGCCAATGCAACACACACACCGCTGACTGCATCACCAGGTAATTATGATCATCTTCCTAATAATACCGCCCATTTCTATTGCAATATGATCATTTTTTTCTTACTCTATTCAGACCCTAACGAGATCAAGAAAATGAGGGAAAGGGAGCGATATGCACAAAACAGAAAGGAAATTTTACAGCGACAACGACAAACCCGCAAGAATGATAAAAAATATTACTACCCTCCCCGATGACAGAAACATTGTATTGGACACGGCACCTACCGGACAATCAGCGGTCACCCAGCTGCAGAACATAAGGTGTTCATCTGATGTAGTACCAGACTCAGATATGGCTCATGACGATGGGTCTGATTGGTTGCACAGGAATGATGAGTATCAAATGCCACGATTTTCAAGACAAATGCCACTCACACAACTGTCAGGGGTTGAGAACCCCCAACTCAGTACAATCGCCAACAACCTATGTGTCCTAGATCGCCATTTTGAAAATCAGGGTTAGTTCTTTCTGTTTATTCCTATATTAGTGGTGTTTGTTTGCCCCTACTTTGTTTCATGTTTTGTGCATTAAGGTACAGAGCCAGATTTTGCCAACAGTAATCCTCTACACAGCCAATCCAATGACAGAGAGAGACCAATGGAACTGACCCCAATTGTGAACCAAACCAACCAGCCTCAAATGGGTACTGTTGGTATAGTTGTGAATTTTTTTATTCAATGATGATGTCTCTATTATTACTACAACTTCAAATCTGAGCTAGATTCTGATATGGCAACAGGCAACGACCACGGTGAAGATGCATATGGAATTCTAGAGCCTGATGTCAACACGGTAAACATTGATGGTACGCACAAAGTCCTCTAATGTTTCCTCCTAGCCGTGTATTGTCCCTATTACGTACTAAGCCAAAATCACTGTCAACTGGATGGCTTGGGAGACGGGAACCTTGGAGAATCTGGAGACATTAACCCTGATGAAGAAGCTAGGCTGTTTGCCCAACAAGGTATATCATTGCTATTATGAATTTCAGACAAATCTGTTACTTGGTGCTGAGTTGTTCGTGCTAAAAATATAATTAATGAAAAAGGCAAATCTGTTGCAGATGTTGAATTTGAAACGTACAGAGTGGAACGGCACCATGCAAACGTAACTCCCACTAATGATGCTCATGACAGGGTTTACATGAACCTGCCAAAAAAAGCACCATGTCCTTAGAAAAATTGCAGACTGCCGTCACTGTGGAGCATTGCGGTTTCAATTCGAGGGGCTAGCATTTTGTTGCAGAAAGGGGAAAGTTGAGATCCTATCTGTGGGAGAAGACCCGCAAGATATGCCTGTTGTGACACGAGGTACAAGAGCACAGATCACGGATGCTACACTGTTGAGATCCTATCTATGGGAGAAGACCCGCAAGATACGCCTCAAGCACAATATGCGGACGCAGGCTGACCCTTGGTTCTCTGAATACCTCCTACGGATTGGCAATGGGACAGAAGAAACAATTGGCGACGACTATGTGCGTCTTCCTGAAGAGATTGTGATTGGTTATACCGAGGATGAAGAACCAATTAACAAGCTCATAGAAGATGTCTTCCCATCCTTGCATGCCAATGCTACGTCGAGAGAATATATTAGCACATGTGCAATTCTCTCGACCAAGAAGGAGAATGTGGATAAGCTAAATGACAAGATGATCTATAGGTTTCCAGGCGAAGAAAAGGTATACCATAGCTTTGACTCTATCGAGGATGACTTCCAGAATAGTTACACTGATGATTTTGTGAACTCGATCACACCAAATGGATTGCCCCGCATGTCTTAAAAGTAAAGGTGAACTGCCCGGTGATTGTGCTACGAAACCTTGACCCTCATAATGGCCTATGCAATGGAACACGGCTTATGATTAGAGCCTTCCAAGATAACGCAATGGACGCAGAGATTGTTGGTGGCCAACATGCTGGAAAAGTGGAAAGAGAGTGTTCATACCTAGGATCCCTATGTCTCCCTCGGAGGACACCTCACTTCCTTTCAAGCTTAAGAGGAAACAGTTTCCCATCCGTCTGAGTTTTGCGATGACCATTAACAAGGCACAGGCCAGACCCTCCCAAATGTCGGTATTTACCTTCCCGAACCTGTGTTCTCACATGGGCAGCTATATGTTGCATTGTCAAGGGGTGTGTCAAGAAAGACGACGCAGATTTTGGCGAAGCCGAACAAGGAGGTTGATAAATCCGGGAAAAGCACCAAGAACATTGTCTATAGAGATGTGTTAGAGGGATGAGATAGGTGTGTTCTTCTTTCCTCTTTTTTATATCCAGCTAAATTGAGGTCAACAATACTTATTACCAGTAGACTATATTTCTGAATTGGTTCATCCTGTGCAGCAAAGGGTTTGCTACTGATACTGTCTGCTTTAAATCAGCGGCCAGGTATGCATTTCATATTAAACTTTGGTATACTGAAGCTGCAGCTTTATTTAGTAAGATAAAACTAATTCTACTTGCTAAACTCTCGAGTGCTCATTTAAGCACGTAAGAAAATGATAGTCAGATGACCTTATGCTAAATTCCGTCAAACTTCAACTTATTAACAAATTTTGATGATCCTGAGTAGCAAATAGTACACTTTAAACTTTAAAATAGTAGTTAATCATTATGCATAGGAAACCCAGTTCTTTCGCTATCACATTTAAATGGTTCCCCGTCCTACTAAGGAATTACTTCATGCTTAATTTGTATGACCCATCGTTTGTTTCGGCATATAAAAGATAAACTATCTTAAAAAAAAATCCACGATTTTTCAGTTATTAATTAACATGGAGTCTTTTTTGTGTACAGATATGCCAAACTGACAGGGGATGCTCAATTCTACAACGTCTGAAATCAATAGATGAAAGAAGCTTGTACCTGTAGTACTTCAGTAGGGGTTGTAACTGAAATTCATGTAACCAGAAAGTGTAGCCTGCATCGCACAAGATAAGGTTAGACACCAATCATAGACATTCATGGGGAGCTTCCATATTAAAATTATGTTTGTAAATTGTGGCTAACAAACCAGGTACCAATTTTTCCAATTCAATCATCATGTTAGAGAGTGTAAACAACCAAACCACACAGCCATGAAAGAAATGAACATGCATTACCCAGAAAGGAATTTCCTATTATCTAGAACCATAAGATATTTTCATGCTTAAATTTGACGGTACAACATTAACCCAACAAATCTCCGGGAAGGAAACTTGATTCTAAATTTACGACCATAAAAAGGACACCATCAATTAAATTGGATTCTAAATTTGCAAAGCAATAATCAACCTAAAAGGAAACTTGATTCCTAAATGTTCAACCAAAATACCTCAAATAAATCAGAATTTCCCAGAAGAGCATCTTGCGCCTTGCCAGCAGATCCGTTTGAGTCTTGGAGATGAGGTCTCACCTTGCCCCTGTCATTCGCTCCTAGCTGTGGGTCATTTTTCCTTTCACGAGCATCTCCTACTCTCCTTGTATCCGATGCCTCATCGGCGGCCCGGCCTCTTGGACGACCGGAATCCCGACGAGGTAAAGTGCGAGGTAACTTCCCACGGCGGCTGGGACTGGGAGGTCGCTGAGGCCAGCAGCTGGGACTGGGAGGTCGTTGAGGCCAGCGGCGGGGAGGACATGATGGAAGAGTCCGGCCTCTTCGTCGACTGGAATCCCGACGAGCTACGGTGTGTGCCGCCGGCGCGAGGTAACTTCCCACGACGGCTTGGACTAAATCCATGGTTGAGGCCAGCGGTGGGAAGGAGATGAGGGAAGATTCCAGCGGCAGGGAGGCAGGGGGCTGGGTAGGTCGCCGGCGATGGGGACAAAGAGGAATGGTGTTCACGGGGAGAAGATAGGTGGAGCGAGGAGCCAGAGAGAGTGTGGAGAAGAAACGGTTTTTTTCCCCTTGTCCAGTTTTTTTATTCATACGGTGCTGCCCCTTTTAGGATAGTTTGGCATTTTATTATCAAGGTTCTTAAAATTAATATTATTTTTTTCTGATTATGTTTTGACTGTAACAACTGTAATACCTAATCGAGCAGGTCATCATGTGGTTTGTAGATGTTAAACTTGATGGAGTATTGGACAGGAGATTTTTTATTCTGAAGTACCAATACAATGAGGTGATAAACAATATTCCTGACTTGGAACGATAACTTATTGGTCGCATAAATGGATGTACCCTCATGAACTAATAAATAGCGGATAATGTTATGTTATTTGGAGTTTTTTAACTACCGCTTCAGAGATATATATCTACAAACGAATAACTATTATTTTGTCCTTTCTGATTTTTAAATTATGTAAAGTATGTCACTTGTAAGTTGTTCACACATCTTTAGACGATTTAGTTATGAAATTCATTGCTTTCGTAACTGTGAAATTTATATTTATAGTCGTGCGTTGCACGTGCACGGCTACTAGTATGGTAAAATTCAAAAAAAAAAGACATGGCACAGTGGTAAGCATGATATATTCTACTACGTACAATTTTACTGGACACAGGCCGTTAATTCTTCAGATGAACATTTTGAACGGTAGAATATGTGGACTGTGTCCCATCATATCCAGCCAATGATGTATCTGCATGCGACGGTCACAACGGTTGCACTTTGGGCCGACCCACTGGTCAGCAGTGCCGTTTCAGTTTCCTTTAGGTGTGTTCGGTTTTAGAATGGAGTGGAACGGAATGGAACCGTTCCGCACCTGAGGAGGATTCCAGCGTTTGGTTTTAGGATGGAATGGAACCGAGTCGTTCCTCAAAAGCGAATATTTGCTGTAGATGCGGAACACACCCGTTCGACCAAATCGGCCGGACGAGGTGGAACCGAGCCTAATTATCACCGCAAATGAATATAATAATACATATAGAGACCTAAAGCTGGAGAAAAGTGCTAGGAAATTAAGCGTGTATAAAATTGACTCTTCGTTATGAGTTGTATAAGGCAGTATGTGCATGACATCGTTGTCACCGAGATAAAAAAAATCATAAGATTAGGCTTAAGGATTTTTTTTCATGAAATTGCATGTAAATTAACCCATAGAAAATTTTCCTCTAGTTTCCAATCCTACAAACCAACAAACTCTATAGTAAAATATCTTTAGCAATAGAATCCTCCAAGAAATTGAAGGATTTTCTCTGAACCAAACAAGCCCTTACCCACATCATCCAAAATTTCAAATGTCTTATATGCTCGGACAAAATTTTCTCTAGCCACCTATACCTAATTAACCTACGTAATGCAGAGGCCAAGGGTATCCTCCTTTTTTTTCTAAAAAAAAAGTAAAGATTGACAAGTGGAGCAGTAGGGAAGTACTACGACACATACGTGTCTTGCAAAAATATGGTTGATTTGTCTTGCAAGTGAACAAAGCGTGAGTTTTGTATCGGGACAATGTAATAAGTACTACCATAGTAACAAGAGCAGTCACGTCGTCCTCTCGATTATGTGTATGCCAAGTGTAATTACTAACAACAACAGACATGGAGGAAGAGTAAAAAAGTTCGAAATTTTTACTGCTAATATCATTGCAATACTTAGATTTAACTAACTAAATATAAACGTGCGTGAAATTGTCATGAGAAGTGCTTTCATAGTTTAAATCTTGGTTACAATTTATAGATATTTGATGATAGTGATTGTAAGGACCCCTCGTACCGAAGTCCGAGAAGCCCACGTTATGTAAAATAGATCACGATCCCAATGATCAGTGCATCGCAATCACATAACCAACATGATATCAAGAGTTACATCATTCAAGTCGTACGAATAAAAGTCTTACAACACAAGTGGTCACATGACCAAGTCTGCAAATCATCGTCGCGTAGGACGGAATTAACTACGATACAGCGGAAGCTCGTGGCTAGCGTCGGCCCTTATCTCCAACGGACGCGACCCCACAAGTGCGGTTGACCGGTGACAGCTAAGCGGCGTAGTCGTCGACATACTCCTCCTCCTCGGCATAGGCCTCCTCGTAGAAACCTGGACGTTTGAATATCCAGGGACACAGCCATGAGTACAATTACGTACTCGCAAGACCACCACCAGGCTTAAGTTTTCATGATAATGCAAATAAAACGTTTTCGAAAACTGGGATAGCTGCTATATTTGACTATAGGTCTTAGTTTTCGTAAACGATGCCTTTAGACATAGAGAATACGACATCTCTATATCTTTGTTAAAAAGAAACATTTAGAGATAGAATTCTCTTTTGTAGAGATCGCCGAAACTATCTCCACTTCTTTGTAAAACATTTTGTAAAACTTTTCAAGGACACTAGGATAGGGATGCCCCTTTTCTCTTTTCCGGGTTCCGACTGGTTGACTCCCCGAGACCAACCATCTTCGCCCAAAATCCGTACCTCCCGGGTACCTCCTTGATGTCTCCTTTCTCCTTTGCCGAAAACAATTTCCTTTTTAAAACATAAAATGCCCATACGCCTAGATCGGGGGCCTTTCCAACCGTCCATGACCGCGGACACGGCTATTCGAATAGTTTTACACTCTGCAGAGGGGTGCACTTTCACCACATCAAATAGGTCACCGCCGCGGATTACCCCACGGATTGCCCGACGGCAATACGTCAAACGTCGGGACACTAATCAAGATTTTCCACTATGTCCATACTAATACAGAGATACCTCTTCAACTAGTTTGTTTCCCCCCGACACCGTTGGACCCATCCCATGGTGACCAACCGCCAAGACAGGGGACCTAATCGGTGCAACTGGTGGTGAACTTAATCCCACTCTCTTTATGTCCCTCTCTCTTAGGCGACAACCAGTTCAGGGGCCATAGCCACCCCCTAAGCAAATTGAGGAAGCTCCATATTAATACAAACAAGCTTCCGGTCAAGCCCTACCCATGTCAGGTAATGTGGTTGCACGGGTTAATTGTTCGGGCGGCCGCTAGGACTGTACTTTATTTTTCAAAAACATCTCCACCTCCGACTGCTCCCAGCAGCTCGGGTTTTCACAAACTCTCCGAATGCTCCCAGCACTTCGGGTTTTCATAAACATCTCCATTTGCTCCCAGCAACATGGGTTTTATAAAATACTTTCTCGCCGATCGCTCCCAGCAACTCGGGTTTTTCTTCCGAAAACATTTTATTAAAACCTATTATATACTAGTAGGTATCTTTTGGCCAAACAATATTTTGTAAAATAGTTTTTGGGTGGCAAGATGCCACAAAGGAAATAAAACATGCATTATTTTATTTTGAAAACAAAACATGCTTGTAAAAATAATAGGATTTCAGTAGAGTGGTGAGGTGGCTTGCCTTGCTCAGCAAAGTGTCCCTGGTACTGTTCTTCCTCGTAGACAGGTTCAGTTCCCTCGTACTGCTCCTCCTCTTGCGGTTCTATCGTACCGGAAAAATTAAACGCAACTACCGTTAATTCTAAGAAGCGGGTTGACAACAATCTAAAGTGTTTAAACCAAACAGAAAGCATTTCATTACATAAACACCCTCAGGATAAAACATCTACCACAACCCTAAACAAAAACAATTAAAGGCAAACAATTATAATGGAGCTTTTGTTAGAAGAAAAGTTGCTGTTTTGGGGGAAACATCCCCAAGGCCTAAAATAATGCTCCTAAAAATATATCCTTCTACCACAGTACACCTAACCATCATATCAAGCCATAGAAATTGGATTTGCATCAATAGCTACCACCAAACAAGAATTAAAAATCCTACAAAGGCTACTGGTCTCAAAACCAAAAGGAGTAGAACTCCAGTTCTAGGAATCTCCTGCATGCAAGGTTAAATCCTATGGAAAAGTATTGATTTTAGCTTTCTGTAGAAATTGGATTCACCTTAAAAAGGACATTCCTAGCTCAAGATATCCTAAAAAGAGTGGAAAACACACTTTCTGCAATACTTAATGTGTAGCACAAAATACAATTTATTTTTCTTCCAAACTGGTCCTGCATGTTTAAGAAAACTCACAGGAACCACACAAAATTTATCCTAAAGCTAAAACATTAACAGATCTACCATAAATTAATTAAACTAAACACAAACAAATAACAGAAACTAAAAATGTTAAATCCTAGAGAAAAAAAAAGGTCTGCGGGCTGGCTCTGGGCCAGATCTGGCTATAGCCAGGGCGGATCTTGGCCGCGACAAGGCCAGGCCAGCCCAACGCGTCGGCTCGAGCGCGCAGGCGCGGGAAGACCGGTCAAAGGCCGCGGCGTTCAAACGTGGCCGTCGATCTGGAGATCGACGGCCCTCCTTCATCGTCTCCGGCGCGCCGCGCGCATGGCCGCGTCCGTGGGAGGGAAAGGGGCGCGGCGGCGGGAAACTCACCTAGGGCCTGCGCACGGCCAAGGGAGGGGGTGGAGTCGACGGAGGAGGCGATGGCGAGCTCGGGGATGTCCTCAGGCGCCGCATGCACGGCCGGAGACCATGGCGGCGACGGCGGCGCTCTTCTCCGGTCGAGGATGGGTGCGAGCTCCACAGGCTTCCTCTGGACAAAACAAAGGGGCTGGAGTTAGGTCTTGAAGAGGGGAGCTCCACGGGCCAAGAATGGCGGAGAAAGGTGGAGGGAGTCGCGGCAAATGCAGCTCGATGCCGGCGGCCACCGAAACTCAACCTTCGTCTCTCGGAGCGTGGATAGCAAGAGCTTGGGCGGGGCTTCGTGGGGGAGGAGAGGGGATGTGGGTGCGTCGCTGAGAGGTGAAATGGGGCAAAAAGGTGGACGGGGGAGAGAGGGGCGGGTCGATGCCGGTTTTGCTCCTCACGGGCGTGGAGGAGAGAGGGAGCTTCGAGCGTCGCCACTGGCTGGCGTGGGCGGTGGAGAGGGGGACAGAGAGTGCGTGGTCGGAAGGGTGACGTGTTTCGACCAGTAGGGAGGGAGGGGTGTGCCTCCATTGGCCACGGTGGAGGGAGGGGTGAGCTGAGCGGCAGGGGTGTTGGAGAGGGAGAAGGGTGAGTGACATGTGGGTCCAGGGGTGGGGTGCTGGCCTTCTTCTTTGACTCCAGCAGAGGGAGCCGTTGGAGAGGGGAGGGCTAGGTTTAGCTAAGTTTTAGGATTAACAAACTAACACTAATTGATTTTCTAATTAACACTCACAAGACAAAGTGTGGTCAACACTAGAGCTAACCCAAAAACATGAGGGTGGTGAACTAAGTAAGGTGTTGCAAAAGTTCTAATTCTAAAAGCATGAAGAAAGAATTTTGAAAATTAAGAAATTGGAGACAAAATGACCAAATGGTCACTGTTTTGAGTAGCCCTCTACCCCAAGATGGTTTTATGCTCAAACCAGTTTTAAAAGGGTCAAACCAAGCATAACCTAAAAGTAAAAAGTTCAAGGAGCAAGATGGTCGAGGTGCATTTCAAAAACAACACCAGAGATGCTTAATCCAGGGCTCTAGATTAGCTAAGTTTTAACCAACATGAAGATCCTCTTCACAAATTTTTAAACAAGCAAAAATTTGTAGAGGTAATCCTATCCAGCACCAAACAACATAAGCTTACCACCACAATTCTAAGTCTAGAAAAATTGGGGTGTTACAGACCTTCCCCCCTTAGGAGAATCTCGTCCTCGAGATTCCGGAGTTGAAGAAGAAAGGAAACCAGGAAATTCCCTTTCCAGATAATCTTCACGCTCCCAAGTGGCTTCTTCTTCTGAGTGGTTGCTCCACTGGACTTTCAGGAACCTGATCTTGCGTCTACGAGTCAGACGGATATCTTCCTCAAGCACCCGGAGTGGCCTTTCTCGATAAGTGAGGTCGTGGTTGAGGTCTATAGTGTGGTGGTCCACCTCCTGATATGAGTGAGTAGCGCCGGGGATTTGCAGACACTTCCGGAGTAAGGATACGTGGAAAACGTCATGAAACTCGGACAGGTGAGAGGGTAGTTCCAATTTGTAAGATACCTCCCCGCTTCGGCAGAGAACCTTGAAAGGACCGATGTAGCGGGGTGCAAGCTTTCCCCGGACGTGAAAACGTTGCATCCCTTTGAGTGGAGTAACACGCAGGTACACCATGTCGCCGGTCTTGAAACATAAGTCCGCCTCTTGGAGTCGGCGTAACTTTTCTGCCTGGACTGAGCGGTTTAAGACGGTCTCGGATTAGTTGAACTTGCTCTTCGGCCTCTCGCAGGGCATCGACTCCGAAAACTTGACTGTCCCCTGTTTGACCAGTTCAGGGGAGTACGGCATTTACGTCCGTACAGAGCTTCGAATGGGGCCATTTTCAAACTGGCCTGGTAACTATTATTGTAGGAGAATTCAGCAAACGGCAGGCAATCCTCCCACTTGGCTCCATAAGCTAACACACAGGCTCTAAGCATATCCTCAAGGATTTGATTGACTCTCTCCGTCTGTCCTCCCGTCTGGGGGTGATAAGCGGTGCTGAAAAAGAGCTTGGTTCCTAACTCTTCATGAAGCTTGGTCCAGAAACGAGAGGTGAATTGGGTTCCTCTATCGGATACGATCGTCTTGGGTATCCCATGGAGACTGACGATACGGGACATGTATAAATCGGCTAACTGGTCAGATCGGTATCTGGTGGTAACTGGAAGGAAATGTGCAACCTTGGTGAGTCGGTCCACAATGACCCAAATGGCATCGTGTCCTCGGTTGGACCGGGGTAACCCCGTGATAAAGTCCATACCAACTTCATCCCACTTCCATTCGGGTATCTTGAGAGGTTGGAGTAATCCGGCGGGCCGTTGATGTTCGGCCTTGACTCTCTGACAGATGTCACAGTTCTGAACGAAGAATGCAATCTCTCGCTTCATGCCGTGCCACCAAAATTTCTCCTTGAGGTCCTGGTACATCTTGGTTCCACCGGGGTGGATGGAGTACAAAGTCTCGTGGGCTTCCTTCATAATCAGTTGTTTCAAGTCGTGATCAGACGGTACGCAGATGCGGCCTTCATACCAGAGAATGCCCTCGGGGTCAATGGTGAACCCGGGACCTCTTCCTTCGCCATTCTAAGCTTGATGCCTTCGATACTCTTGTGACCCTTCTGTGCTTTCTTGATCTGATCCCAAAGTGTTGGCTGCAACATGAGTTGATCCACCGCTCCATAACTAACCACTTCAATTCCCATCTTGTCCAGCTCTTCCCAGAGGGCTGGTTGCCGGGTCTTGATCATGGTGTTGAAAGAGCATGGCTGTCGACTAAGGGCATCGGCTACGACGTTGGCTTTTCCAGGGTGGTAATGGATGTCTAGGTCATAATCTTTTATGAGCTCTATCCATCTACGCTGCCTCATGTTCAACTCCCGTTGGGTGAAGATATACTTCAGGCTCTTGTGGTCAGTGTAGATGTCACAACGATTGCCCATCAGAAAATGGCGCCAGGCTTTGAGTGCGTGAACCACGGCAGCAAGTTCAAGGTCATGTGTGGGGTAATTCTGCTCGTGCTTGCGGAGCTGTCGCGAGGAATAGGAGATTACCTTGCCCTCTTGCATGAGGACACAACCTAGTCCAAGCTTGGAAGCGTCGCAATATACGACAAAATCCTTGGTCACATCAGGCATAGTCAGGATGGGTGCGGTGGTTAATCTCTTCTTTAGTTCTTGAAAACTCTCCTCACATTGTCAGTCCACTCAAACTTCTTGTCCTTCTTCAGTAACTGGGTGAGGGGTTTGGCAATACTTGAGAATCCCTCGACAAACTTGCGGTAATACCCAGCCATTCCGAGGATAGATCTCACTTCGGTCTGGTTGGTGGGGGTCGGGAACTCAACTATAGCCTTGATATGAGAGGGGTCAACGGCGATTCCTCCGGCAGTGATAACATGCCCAAGGAATGCCACTTCCTTCAGCCAAAATTGACATTTGCTAACTTGGCATAAAGCTGGTGTTCACGAAGGGTGCCTAAAACCAACCTCAGGTGCTCTTCATGCTCTTCTTCGACTTGGAGTAAATCAGGATGTCATCAATGAAAACCACTACGAATTTGTCCAGATAATCCATGAACACCTTATTCATGAGATTCATGAAGTAGCCGGGGCATTGGTTAGGCCAAAGGTCATTACGGTCGACTCAAACAACCCATAACGAGTGGTGAAGGCTGTCTTCGGGATGTCGGTCTCCCTTACTTTCAGCTGGTGATAACCGGTGCGGAGATCGATCTTAGAAAAGACTCGAGCTCCATTGAGTTGATCAAACAGATCCTCAATCTTGGGCAGGGGTATTTGTTCTTGATGGTCACGTCGTTCAGTTTCCGGTAGTCCACACACAAGCGAGTGGTACCGTCTCTTTTATCCACGAAATCACTGGAGATCCCCATGGGAGGCACTGGGGCGAATCAGTCCTTTCCTAAGCATATCATCCAACTGCTTCTTCAATTCCTCTAACTCTTGGGGATTCATACGGTAAGGCTTCTGAGCTATGGGTCCAGTTCCAGGACTAACTCAATGATGAACTCGATATCCCGATCAGGCGGCATACCGGGTAACTCTTCGGGAAACACATCAGGATACTCACAAACTATTGGCACCTCCTCCAGGCAGGCTTAGCTATACTCTTGTGACAATGCCCTAACAAGGAGTGCATCGAAGATGTGTGCACAACCTCAACTCCTTCCGGACTGGTGAGGGAGATAGTTTTTGTGTTGCAATCTATAACTCCACGGTTTATGCCATCCAGTCCATTCCCAAAACCACTTCTATACCTTGTTTTCCCAAAACCACAAGGTCAGCATGGAATCGGGCTCCCTGGATTTCTACGGGCACCTCTTTGCACGAAAGGCTAGTCTTAGTGGTGGCTCCCGGAATTTGCACTAACATAGGTCGGCGCATCAAGTTGGAACCATCCCACTTTTCTCAACAAACGGTTCGGTAACAAACGAATGGGATGCTCCGGAATCAAACAAAACTGCAGCAGGTACGGAGTTGACAGGGAACGTACCCATCACGAGTCAGGTGCCTCCTGGGCTTCTTCAGCGCTGATGTGGTTCAGGTGTCCTCTTGTCACGGTTCCAGGCTTCCTTGGGTAAGGGGCCTTGCCTCCAGGGGGTCGGACTGATCCCTGGTTCATCTTGGTCGCATTGGGGCGATTATCAACAGGTTGCTTGGTGGGGCAGTCCCTTGAGAAATGCCCAGGCTGTCCACAGGCAAAGCATCCTCCGGTGGGTCTTGGTGCTGGCGGCCGAGTGAAATTGAGACCAGGATTGTAGCCGCCTCCTGGGCGAGGGACAGGTGGGCGAGTGGGGTAACTCGGACGAGGTGCATACGACGAGGTCTTGATGGCTGATACGCAGGTCGTGGCGGCTGATAGCAGGCCTAGGTGAAGGGGTGAGGCGCAGGCGCTGGTTGTTGTTGTTGTTGTTGCTGCCACTGCTACTGCCTTGCTGCATCATCTGGCGGCGCTTGCGGTTGTCATAAGATGCTTTACGCTTGTGCTCCATCATGATGGCGGCGTCAGCCAAAGATTCCAGATCGTTGAATGGCATCACCACCAGGATGCACTGCATTTCATCATGCAGCCCGTTCAGGAACCTTTCCTTCCTTTTGTCCTCCGTGTCCACGTCGGCAGGTGCATACCTTGCCAAGGTGGTGAATTCCTCCAGATACTCACCCACTGACATACCACCCTGCTTTAGTCGCAGAAACTTCTCTCGCATGATGCTGACTTGACCTGATGGCACGTACCGCTTCTGAAACTTGGTCTTGAAAGCCTCCCAGGTCACAACTTCACCTTGAGGCAGCAGTGCCTTAACTGATTCCCACCATGCTCGGGCGGCACCTGAGAGGTAGTGAGTAGCATAGACCACCTTCTCATTGTCGCCAACATGGGCGACCTCTAGATTGTTCTCGATCGAGCGGATCCAGTCATCCGCGTCAAGTGGATTCACCCTCTGAGAGAACACCGGGGGATTAGTGTTCTGGAAGTCTCGCAGCTTGGAACGGCCTTCTTCATTGCCATTGCCACCATTGCCACCATTAGGGTTGACGGCAATCTGGGCCAGGTGCTGCAGTGTGGCGAGGTTCGCGTCCTCTCGGCACGAGCGGCCTCACGGTCCTCCATGAAGAGGCGCATCAGCTGGGCCATAGTGGGCTCGGGTGGTGGGGGTGGATCTCTCGCCATACTGAAGTTTAGAAAACGGCAGAATTAAAACTCCAAACAAATAATAAATAAAACATTTGAGGTAGAAAGAAAACATGCCAACCATGCAAACAGGAACATCATACAAATGCAGCAAGAACACATGGCACAAATGGGATAACTAGCTCGATAATAGGGTCTCGATACGACTCACATGAGTTCACAAATACAAAGTCTAACACAACAATCGCCTTACAACCATCAAGGCTACCACATACTAATGACAACAAGGTCACTCGATCGCAACATAACAAGCTCGCGACAGGGTGATCCTAACTCAAAAGAACTACTCGAAGTAGCTACTCGTCCGCGGCAGCGACGTCAGGTGAAGTGAGTGCGTCGCCGTCGTAAGGGGGCTCGTCGGGGTCCTCCTCCGGACATAACTAGCTCCGAGTCCGCGCGGTGTCGTCGC
This sequence comes from Poa pratensis, assembly GCA_947311845.1. Classification (NCBI taxonomy): domain Eukaryota; kingdom Viridiplantae; phylum Streptophyta; class Magnoliopsida; order Poales; family Poaceae; genus Poa; species Poa pratensis. The sequence continues at coordinate 1,501,732 of CAMZMU010000047.1, forward strand.
GAAGGTCGTCGTCCTCCTGCTCGCTCTCCGGCTCCATGTCCATATCCTCCATCGGGTCCTCGTCGTCGGGCAGGAGATCGTCGTTCTCCTTGCGCAACTCCTCAAGCTCCTCCTCTAGCTCGGCGATCCGGGTGTCACGTAGCTGAATGGTCGCCTCAAGATCATCAACCCTACGCGTGAGGTTGAGCTGCCAGTACCGGGCGGTCTTGAAACGGGCCTCGAAGCGACGGGTCTCCTTCCGCTCCTTCCCGCGCGCGGTACGGGACCTCCTCAGGCGCTCCTCAGTGGCCTTGAGCTTCTCCTCTGCAATCTTCAGCTTGTCCAGTGACTCCGTGAGCTGGGCCTCCACAGCCTCGGTGTCCTGCTCGGCCTCCGTAACGCGGTTCTCCGCGTCGACGTACTGCATACGGCGAAGGTCGCTCTCCATACGGCTGTGGATCAGCCGATCCTGAGTGTGCTCCAGAGGATCCCCAAGTCCTCCACGTGCAGCCCAAAGATGGGGTGGGGGCGCAGGGCATAGAGTGGCCCTGGTCGTCGCGCCTCTCGAAGTACTCGAAGCGGGTGCCGACTAACTCGGCGCTGTGGAAGTGCACCAAGCGAGCGAGAGCCCGCTGCAGGACGGTCGCAGTAGCTGCGGTCTGGGTGGGCTCGATGGCCTCCACGGTCAGCTCCTCCGCAAACGGTGGCACAAGAGGGCCTCGAAGGGTGCACCTCACCCTCCAGGACATCTCCCCGTCGACTAACGGCAGAGCGCGTCCTCCACGCAACTCAGGAAGTGGGCGCCCCAAAAGCCTGGTCAACGCAAGCAGCTCGGTCTGGAACAGTGGCGTCGCTCCCGGGGTAGGTATCGCCCCCAGCTGGATACTCGTCGTAAACCCGTCGGCCATCTACACAAAATTTTAAATGAAGGTTTAATTAGTGATCGGTGTGCAAAATTTTAAGTAGCAACAAGTAAAACAATTTATGCAAGTAAAGTTATTTATAGTAGTTAAAATAGAGGGGAGAGGATACAGCAGTATATTCCGCAAGTTTAAACACCTCTCCTAAGTTTTTAAGGAAAAACAGTTTTGCGTGACGTCGACGCCCAACCTAGCTAAAGTCTCCTAAGGTCAACGATGGCTCTGATACCAAGTCTGTAAGGACCCCTCGTACCGAAGTCCGAGAAGCCCACGTTATGTAAAATAGATCACGATCCCAATGATCAGTGCATCGCAATCACATAACCAACATGGTATCAAGAGTTACATCATTCAAGTCGTACGAATAAAAGTCTTACAACACAAGTGGTCACATGACCAAGTCTGCAAATCATCGTCGCGCAGGACGGAATTAACTACGATACAGCGGAAGCTCGTGGCTAGCGTCGGCCCTCGTCTCCAACGGACGCGACCCACAAGTGCAGTTGACCGGTGACAGCTAAGCGGCGTAGTCGTCGACATACTCCTCCTCCTCGGCATAGGCCTCCTCGTAGAAACCTGGACGTTTGAATATCCAGGGACACAGCCATGAGTACAATTACGTACTCGCAAGACCACCACCAGGCTTAAGTTTTCATGATAATGCAAATAAAACGTTTTCGAAAACTGGGATAGCTGCTATATTTGACTATAGGTCTTAGTTTTCGTAAACGATGCCTTTAGACATAGAGAATACGACATCTCTATATCTTTGTTAAAAAGAAACATTTAGAGATAGAATTCTCTTTTGTAGAGATCGCCGGAACTATCTCCACTTCTTTGTAAAACATTTTGTAAAACTTTTCAAGGACACTAGGATAGGGATGCCCCTTTTCTCTTTTCCGGGTTCCGACTGGTTGACTCCCCGAGACCAACCATCTTCCCCAAAATCCGTACCTCCCAGGTACCTCCTTGATGTCTCCTTTCTCCTTTGCCGAAAACATTTCTTTTTAAAACATAAAATGCCCATACGCCTAGATCGGGGCCTTTCCAACCGTCCATGACCGCGGACACGGCTATTCGAATAGTTTTACACTCTGCAGAGGGGTGCACTTTCACCACATCAAATAGGTCACCGCCGCGGATCACCCCACGGATTGCCCGACGACAATACGTCAAACGTCGGGACACTAATCAAGACTTTCCACTATGTCCATACTAATACAGAGATACCTCTTCAACTAGGTTGTTTCCCCCGGCACCGTTGGACCCATCCCATGGTGTCCGACCGCCAAGACAGGGGACCTAATCGGTGCAACTGGTGGCGAACTTAATCCCACTCTCTTTATGTCCCTCTCTCTTAGGCGACAACCAGTTCAGGGGCCATAGCCACCCCCTAAGCAAATTGAGGAAGCTCCATATTAATACAAACAAGCTTCCGGTCAAGCCCTACCCATGTCAGGTAATGTGGTTGCACGGGTTAATTGTTCGGGCGGCCGCTAGGGCTGTACTTTGTTTTTCATAAACATCTCCACCTCCGACTGCTCCCAGCAGCTCGGGTTTTCACAAACTCTCCGAATGCTCCCAGCACTTCGAGTTTTCATAAACATCTCCATTTGCTCCCAGCAACATGGGTTTTATAAAATACTTTCTCGCCGATCGCTCCCAGCAACTCGGGTTTTTCTTCCGAAAACATTTTATTAAAACCAGGCTCCCATCCTAAAGTTTTGAGGTAAGGGCATAAGGATACACTACTAGAAAATATAATTTTCTTGATAGCGCCTTCAGTAGAAGGCTTCTCAAGTAAAGACTTATTCTTATAAAACCTATTATATACTAGTAGATATCTTTTGGCCAAACAATATTTTGTAAAATAGTTTTTGGGTGGCAAGATGCCACAAAGGAAATAAAACATGCATTATTTTATTTTGAAAACAAAACATGCTTGTAAAAATAATAGGATTTCAGTAGAGTGGTGAGGTGGCTTGCCTTGCTCAGCAAAGTGTCCCTGGTACTGTTCTTCCTCGTAGACAGGTCCAGTTCCCTCGTACTGCTCCTCCTCTTGCGGTTCTATCGTACCGGAAAAATTAAACGCAACTACCGTTAATTCTAAGAAGCGGGTTGACAACAATCTAAAGTGTTTAAACCAAACAGCAAGCATTTCATTACATAAACACCCTCTGGATAAAACATCTACCACAACCCTAAACAAAAACAATTAAAGGCAAACAATTATAATGGTGCTTTTGTTAGAAGAAAAGTTGCTGTTATGGGGGAAACATCCCCAAGGCCTAAAATAATGCTCCTAAAAATATATCATTCTACCACAGTACACCTAACCATCATATCAAGCCATAGAAATTGGATTTGCATCAATAGCTACCACCAAACAAGAATTAAAAATCCTACAAAGGCTACTGGTCTCAAAACCAAAAGGAGTAGAACTCCAGTTCTAGGAATCTCCTGCATGCAAGGTTAAATCCTATGGAAAAGTATTGATTTTATCTTTCTGTAGAAATTGGATTCACCTAAAAAGGACATTCCTAGCTCAAGATATCCTAAAAAGAGTGGAAAACACACTTTCTGCAATACTTAATGTGTAGCACAAAATACAATTTATTTTTCCTCCAAACTGGTCCTGCATGTTTAAGAAAACTCACAGGAACCACACAAAATTTATACTAAAGCTAAAACATTAACAGATCTACCATAAATTAATTAAACTAAACACAAACAAATAGCAGAAACTAAAAATGTTAAATCCTAGAGAAAAAAAAAGGTCTGCGGGCTGGCTCTGGGCCAGATCTGGCTATAGCCAACGCGGATCTGGGCCGTGACAAGGCCAGGCCGGCCCAACGCGTCGGCTCGCGCGCGCAGGCGCGGGAAGACCGGTCAAAGGCCGCGGCGTTCAAACGTGGCCGTCGATCTGGAGATCGACGGCCCTCCTTCATCGTCTCCGGCGCGCCGCGCGCATGGACGCGTCCGTGGGAGGGAAAGGGGCGCGGCGGCGGGAAACTCACCTAGGGCCTGCGCACGGCCAAGGGAGGGGTGGAGTCGACGGAGGAGGCGATGGCGAGCTCGGGGATGTCCTCAGGCGCCGCATGCACGGCCGGAGTCCATGGCGGCGACGGCGGCGCTCTTCTCCGGTCGAGGATGGGTGCGAGCTCCACAGGCTTCCTCTGGACAAAACAAAGGGGGCTGGAGTTAGGTCTTGAAGAGGGGAGCTCCACGGGCCAAGAATGGCGGAGAAAGGTGGAGGGAGTCGCCGGCAAATGCAGCTCGATGCCGGCGGCCACCAAAACTCAACCTTCGTCTCTCGGAGCGTGGATAGCAAGAGCTTGGGCGGGGCTTCGTGGGGGAGGAGAGGGATGTGGGTGCGTCGCTGAGAGGTGAAATGGGGCGAAAAGGTGGACGGGGGAGAGAGGGGCGGGTCGATGCCGGTTTTGCTCCTCACGGGCGTGGAGGAGAGAGGGAGCTTCGAGCGTCGCCACTGGCTGGCGTGGGCGGTGGAGAGGGGGACAGAGAGTGCGTGGTCGGAAGGGTGACGTGTTTCGACCAGTAGGGAGGGAGGGGGTGTGCCTCCATTGGCCACGGTGGAGGGAGGGGTGAGCTGAGCGGCAGGGGTGTTGGAGAGGGAGAAGGGTGAGTGACATGTGGGTCCAGGGGTGGGGTGCTGGCCTTCTTCTTTGACTCCAGCAGAGGGAGCCGTTGGAGAGGGGAGGGCTAGGTTTAGCTAAGTTTTAGGATTAACAAACTAACACTAATTGATTTTCTAATTAACACTCACAAGACAAAGTGTGGTCAACACTAGAGCTAACCCAAAACACATGAGGGTGGTGAACTAAGTAAGGTGTTGCAAAAGTTCTAATTCTAAAAGCATGAAGAAAGAATTTTGAAAATTAAGAAATTGGAGACAAAATGACCAAATGGTCACTGTTTTGAGTAGCCCTCTACCCCAAGATGGTTTTATGCTCAAACAAGTTTGAAAAGGGTCAAACCAAGCATAACCTAAAAGTAAAAAGTTCAAGGAGCAAGATGGTCGAGGTGCATTTCAAAAACAATACCAGAGATGCTTAATCCAGGGCTCTAGATTAGCTAAGTTTTAACCAACATGAAGATCCTCTTCACAAATTTTTAAACAAGCAAAAATTTGTAGAGGTAATCCTATCCAGCACCAAACAACACTAGTGGGTTCAAACAAGATAATTAAGATCACCAAAATAGTTCACACAAGGATTAACTAATAACACACAAAAGTTTTTGCTAACCCTAAAAAAAAAAAAGCTTACCACCACAATTCTAAGTCTAGAGAAATTGGGGTGTTACAGTGATTAACCCTGAAAATTATGTTCTTTGAGACTATGGTGAATGTCCAAAACAATAGATGTCTTTTGACGGGAAAACAGTAAGTTCTTTTGACAGACAAAATATATTTTATGCTATATGAATTGTCTCTGGTCACGTTTGTGTGTGATTGTATCTGTGGGCAGAATTCACATGTCGTTGTCCAGAGTTGTTAGGCGCAAATGCATATAATTCTTATAGAGACCTAAGCTGGAGAAAGGTGCCAAGAAGTTAAGCGCGGATAAAATGTACTCTTTGTTAAGGGTTGTGTGGAGGAATATGTGAATGCCATCATTGTAAGAAAACTTTCCGTGAGGATATGCTTAAGGAAAAATAAAACATGGAATTGCATGCTAAGTAGCCCATAGAAAATTCTCCTATGGTTTCCAATTTTACAAATTAACCAACCGATCGAACTCTATAGTAAAAAAAATTCTTCAACAATATAATCCTCCAAAACTCTTATGGATTATCTTGAAACCAAACAGGCCCTCACTCACATCATCCAAAATTCCAAATGTGTTTAGCATACATGCTCAGACAAAGTTTGCTCCAGCCACCTAGCCGACGCTACGTACTACTCCCTTTGTTTCTAAATATAATAAATATAATATGTTTTAGGTTTTTAACATGTTGTCTAGTTTAGAAAAAAAATGATTGGACATATACACTAAAATGTGTCTAGATACATCTATATACATGTGAATGTGGAAAAGGCGTAAAACATCTTATATTGTGGAATGAAGATAGTTGTTAAGATTAGCAAGTGTGTTTCAATCGATACAGAGGTGGGGGTTGTCCTCTTTTTGAAAAAAGTACTACCTCCGATCCGAAAAAAAAGCATCGCATGCCATACGTACCAGTTATACTAGCTAGGTTGTTTTCGTACAAATCTTTTAAGGGATCGGAGGGAGTAAAGATTAACCACTACAACACGTACGTGTCTTGTGAAAATTCAGCTACTTTGTCTTGCAAGTGGACGAAGCGTGAGATGTGGTTGGACAATGTAATTAGTCTGACCATACTAACAAGAGTAGTCATGTCATCCGAAATTCCGAACAGATTGAACATATGCTTGGACGATGTTATCTATCTAAAATTGTCGGCGGCTGGATCATCCATCGGCTTCAGCAAGATTTCCGGATGCGATGCCCTAGCAGTAGTATATTTCATGGAGTAGGTAATGTGTCACTATATATGCTTATGCAGGGTACGTACGTAGCAGGTGCACTATATACACAAACAGACATGGGCATGGACAAAGGTGCCAAGAAATTAGGCCGCTAATTTTTGCACAAGTGTTCAGACACGCGCTAGTTTTTGCACAAGTTGATGCACTTGTTTAGTCTCGATCCATTGGCGGCTACACTGTTCTCAATCTGATCCAACTCTAGGTAGCTTGCAGATGAGAGCGTGCAACCCACACGCACACACCAATTAGCTAGCGCTAGCTAGCTTGAGACGATCTACCATGGCGTCGACGAGAGCGGCCTCAGTAGTAGTAGTCCTGGTGGCCTTGATCTGCGGCGCCGCGGCGGCGACCATGAAGGTGGACACGACGGTCGACGCGGTGGCCAACGGCCTCTCCTTCGACTTCTACGACAGCACGTGCCCGATCCACCCGCACATCGTGGAGTTCCTGGTGGATGAGGCCTTCAGCAAGGACGCCGGCATCGCCCCGGCGCTCATCCGCATCTTCTTCCACGACTGCTTCCCGCAGGGCTGCGACGCCTCCGTGCTCCTCAACGGCACCGCCAGCGAGCTTCTCGAGATCCCCAACCAGACACTCCGCCCCACGGCGCTCAAGCTCATCGACGACATCCGCGCCGCCGCGTGCGGGCCCATCATCTCGTGCGCTGACATCATCAACCTGGCCACCCGCACGCGCTCGTGGACGCCGGAGGACCCAGCTACGACGTCGTACGACTAGTAGAAAAAGCTTATAGGTGAGATGCTATCACTGGCGCACCAGCCTGCCCGTGCGTCACTGATAGTCTCTCACCTCGTTTTTGGGATTTGGCAGAACATACCTATGGCGCACAAGATTTCGGTGCGCCACAGGTAAATTTTTACCAGTGGCGCACCGCAAACCTGGTGCGCCACAGGTAAGTTCCACCTAAACTTGAAAAATTTCTTGATGGAGGAGAGAGACTACCAGTGACGCACGGGGCCATGGTGCGCCACAGGTAAAAATAGACGAGAGAGACTACCAGTGACGCACGGGGTAGGGGTGCGCCACAGGTAAATTTTTTATCTGTGGCGCACAGTGTGTGGTGCGTCACAGGTATGCCACACACTGTGCGGCACAGATAAAAAAATTACCAGTGGCGCACGAGTGATCTGGTGCGCCACAGGTAACCTGGGCAGACAAACTTAAAGTCGCCCCACCTATCTCCACCTCCATTATTGCAACCTCATTTCCCCTTTGTTCTTAGCTCGAAATCTCTTGCTTCCTACCTCATTTCTCCCGATTTTGCATCAAATTTGGTCAATCTAACCACTTTTAGTTGCTAAATCTCCCTAACACACATCTCCTACATCCATGGCATAGATCTAGCTTCTAAAATCTCACCCACACCTAGATCTTTAGATCTAGTTTTTCTCTCCCTTCTCCAACAAGCTCGAGCTCGTCGACGTGTCGTCTCGCGGTCATCTCTTCTCGTGTGTAAGGTGACTATATGGATTGGATGATGTAAATAAATGAAATTATGAGATTTGGGCGAGAATGTGATCACTAAATAAATGAAAATATGAGATTTCGGTGGATGTGATGCGTTTGCTCCGTCCGAAAATGATGTGACATGAAAATGAGTTGCCAAATGTTGTCGAAACGTTGATTCGTTTCCGTTTCGGCAAAACTTTGGTAAACTTCTCGGTCCCATTTCTAGGGAGGTCATGCCGAAATTTTGCGTGACAACAACTACTGAGATGGTAATTCTACCTAATTATTTTGCTTATATGTGTACCGTCGGACGTGCAGGTGATAATGGTCATCATGAGCGAAAGGAAAGTGGACAGATATCTGAGACACGCGATAGAGGACATGTACAAAAATGAGGAGGAGGAGATAAGATGTCCGTGTCGAAAATACAAGCTAATGACCTTGCACCACCCCTATTCCGGTGTAGTGCGGGATCACCTGCTCATGCGTGGTTTCATGGATGACGCCCCTTGGATGAATGATGAAGATGATGTGGAGGTCCATGCGGCGCCAATGGCAGTGCATGACGACGAAGGGCATCATGACATGATGATTGTTGAGAATAACAACGAGGGGGAAGAAGACAAGAGCCTACCGCACATGACGATGGAGAACTGGACGTTGTTGATGCGAAGACGCAGACGCCGCTAACTACGTTCTTGCAGGACCCTCATTTGCAGGAACTGCTTGTAAGGCCGACGAGTAACAATAGAGCTGCTGCTAGAGAGAAATCTAAGTTGGGCCAACTTGAGATAGATTCGAATACTCCTTTGCATCCAGGATGCAGGCCTGAGGACTCCCGCTTGAAAGTATCTCTCGATGTTCTGCAGATGAAGGTAAAACACCATTGGACCGACGCTGGCGTCGATGCTAATCTGCTATACTGGAAGAATGTCCTTCCGGAGAAGAACACGTGTCCTAAGAGTCTAGACGAGGCCAAGAAAGTCGTGTGCCCTCTTGATTTACCGCACGAAAGATACTATGTATGCATCAATGATTGCTACATTTTTCGGAAAGAGGACGCGGACAAGACCACATGTCCAGTGTGCAATGCTGCTCGATACGAGAAAGGGAGGAAAGCTCCTCGAAAAGTTGTGTGGTACTTTTCGCTCATTCCCCGTCTGCAGAGGTATTTTCAGGACCCAATGAAGCAAAACTTATGCGCTGGCCCGCGGATAGAAAGAAGTCAGTGCTACAAGATCCGAAGCGGATTGATAAGGCAACGCTGACACACCCTTCGGATGCAACCCGGTGGAAAGCATTAGACGGTTACGATAAAAAAATCGGGCAGAGTCAAGGAACATCAGGTTGGGTGCGAGCACCGACGGACTCAACCCATTTGGCAAACAGAGCAGCACACATAGCACCTGGCCAGTGTTTGTGTGGATATACAACCTCCCCCTTGGCTTTGTATGAAGAGGAAGTATATTCACATGAGCATGCTCATTCAAGGGCCGAAACAACCAGGCAGCGACATCAATCTGTATCTGAAGCTACTGAAAGTTGAGTTGGACACGCTATGGGCGCCGGAAGGGGTCATCACATGGGACGCCGTCGCTCAAGAGTATTTCCCATTGAGAGCCGCCTTGCTCTGCACGGTGCACGATTTGCCCGGCTGCGGATATGTCTCGGGCCAGGTGGTTCAAGGACACCATGCGTGCGTCAGGTGCATGGACGGTACCTGTTACCTACAGCTACCGAAAGAGGGGTCTTCGAAAACCGTCTACATGGGGCATCGAAGGTGGCTACCTAATAAGAAAGACCCGTGGAGAAAGCGTGGAGACCTGTTCAAAAATGAAGATGAGCATCGAGGACCTCCACGTAAGAGAAGCGGCGAAAAAATCAAAACGCTCCTGGATAACTGGAAAGAGTGCCCTGCACCGGGAAAGAAGAAGAAGGCACCAAAACCGCTCCTAGATGTATGGAAGGCGAGGTCCGTGTTTTGGGACTTAGCGTACTAGCCCATTCTCGGTACGCCTAATTACCTTGATCTAATGCATATCACGAAGAATGTGTTCGAGAGTTTGTTTGGCACCGTGGTCAACATGGCGGAGAGGACCAAAGATGGGCCGAAAGCAAGGCGCGACCTGATATATTATGGTTTAAGGGAAGAGCTTCATGGGGGACCCCGGAAAAGACCGGGGAAGATCAGTCGGATGAGGAAACGGACGGCCGCAGGGACAAAAGGGTTAAGAGGAATAATGACTATTATTGCCCCCCCTCCAGCTTCACTCTGCACGAGAATCAGATCGATCAACTCTTCAAGTGCCTTCTAGGAGTCAAAGTGCCCATCGGTTACGCCGGGTTGATAAGCAGATACCTAGACCCGAAGAAAAAATGCTTCAGCGGGATGAAGTCTCATGACTGTTACGTGATGATGACGCAGATCTTTCCGGTTGCAATCAGAGGGATAATGGACAAGCACGTCCGTGGAACACTTTTTGGCCTCTGTAACTTTTTCGACGTCATCTCTCGCAAGTCGATCACCCGGAAGCAGCTCGATAGGCTGCAGGAAGAGATCGTTATGATACTATGCGAGCTTGAGATTTACTTCCCGCCCGCATTGTTTGACATCTATGTGCATCTGTTGGTCCATATCGTGGATGATATAATCCATCTCGGGCCACTGTTCCTGCATAATATGATGCCGTTTGAACGGTTGAATGGGGTCATCAAAGGATTTGTTCTTAATAGGGCCCGTCCGGATGGAAGCATCGTCCAAGCCTTTCTCACCGAAGAGTGCATCTCTTTCCGCACGAATTTTCTAGAACTCGAGAACCCTGTTGGTTTGCCCGTAAACAAGCACCTCGGCAAGCTACTTGGATTAGGTCACAGAAATGGGCGGAGGGATTTGCATGTGGACTTTGAACGTCGACGCGCCGACTTTGACAGGGCCAACTTAGTAGCACTACAACACATTGATATGGTTGACGATTATTTGGCCCTGGGCCGCCGCGACGGTCGAGCGCCGACGTCAAAAGAGCTCGTCGGCACCCTCCCGGCGCCCTTCTTCGATGTGCCGACGCTCATCATGTCCTTCGGCGACCGCGGCCTCAACGTGACGGACCTCGTCGCGCTCTCCGGCGTGCACTCCTTCGGCGTGGCGCACTGCCTCGTCTTCGCCGACTGCTTCACGCCGGCGCCCGACACGAACCCGGCCATCGACCCCAAGTTCGCCGCCACGCTCAAGGCCAAGTGCGCCAAGGACGTGCCGGTGGGCACGGTGACGCAGAACCTGGACGCCTGGACGTACTACTTCGACCTGATCGTGAAGCGGGGGCTGTTCAAGTCAGACCAGGGCCTCATCGTCCACCCGTCGACCAACCGCACCGCCATCCAGTTCTCGCTCAATCAGGGAGCCTTCTTCGAGCAGTTCTCAAAGTCACTGAAGTTGAGCCCGTCAATATAGCACCGTTTTACGCTCACTATTAGTGCTACTTAGTTAGGTATTGTATAATGCTCAATATATAAAGCGGCCAGAAATGGTAGCAAAGTTAATTGCCATTTAAAGTATAGGCAGCAGGTACGTATAGAAATTGTGTGACGTACGGAGGAAATAGAGCCCAAACGTCATATCCGACATGACACAGTCAAGTGGTACTTAAACTACTGTACCTGCCAGGACGATGACATTCTATACTACTACAATTTCTAAACCCAGAACAAACAAAAGTTGACAGGATTAGAGGATATATTTAGAGATTTAGAATTTGGGATGTTTTGCTTGCCACTTGCAAGACAGAGCGCTGAACTTTCGCAGGACACGTGCTCCTGCAGTACCTGCTCCATAAATAAGTTAAGTTAATCACTAACGCTGCCTAAACTGGAACGAGTCATCCAGAACGTACGTGCGCGTTCCTACCCAAAAAGTCAAGCTTTTGGTCATCTGCGTTCACGTGCTTTGATGATCCTATGATTAACCAGGAAGTGTAGTCGAAATTACGGTTTCCATTCGAAAAAAACAAATCTTTGAACGGTAGAAGTTTTTTTTTGGTCGAGTGGATTGAATGGTAGTCGAGATATCCATGCACCATAAGCCCATGATGTATCTGCATACCCGTTCGTGGGCTAGTATGCCCCAAGCCCTGTTCGGATCACCAGCCTCAACGCCACAACCATCGGTTACAACGGTTGAACTATGGGCCTACCCAGCTGGCCTCTAGTTTTTTTTTGTCTCATTCTATTTTCTAGTTGGTAAATATTATAAAAAATGTTACTCTTTGAAATTAGGCATAGATGTCCACCGATGAGCCCGAACAACAAGGCTATCCACACCGTCTCAAAAGCGACACACCGTCTTATGCCCACTCCGGGAGGACGGTGTGCCCGCGTCTCCCGGAGTCGGTCCCACTGCTAGTCGTATTGCGAGATTCGCCCCAGTGCACCGGTTCGACTATGCGTCAATGCCCACGAGGCCCTCGCACCTCACAGCCCCCGCGGTGGTGATCTGGTGTCACTATGGCCTTGGGTGAGAGGATCAAAGCACCAGCGTGAACCCGGATTCACGCGATGGGTGGGGTCTGTCATGTAGAAACGCCTGCTGTTAGAGGTGGCTGCGTGAAACTGGCTCCCACTACGTCGTACCCAGTGGCGGAGCTCTCGGTATGGCGAGGTCATGCACCCGCCCTACCTTGGCCACGACAAAAAGTACGTTATACGTATGCTTTCACCTATTTCTGCTTGACAATCTAGATGCACAACAATACAATTATCCACCAATTTGTACCACATCGTCACACACACAACATATCATCAATAACACTAGTATGCAACCTATTAACAGTACATAGATTTTTGGACAACACCATCGGTACAACAAAATCATCAGTACTACTACTAGCATCAAATACCAAGCATCATCTGTACTACTACTAGCATCAAATAGCAAGCATCTACGATCAAGCTTGTTACCTTCGGTGCTTGGGATGTCGACATGAGGTCGAGGATGGCGGGGTGGAGCAGAGCAGGACCAGCCCGAGGTCGCCTAGAGGAGCCGCCGACAACGGGGCGGAGCAGAGTAGGACGACCTCGAGGTCGCCCGGTGAAGTAGCGAACAGCGGGGAGAAGCAGAGCAGCGAGCGATAGGGCGGAGCAGAGCTTCGGGAGGAGTAGCACGCGACGGAAATCGGGCCGGGCGAGTGGGATCCGACAGCGGAGTGCAGGGATCTGGCGGTTGCGGCGTTGTGAGAGCGGCGACGGGGGTGGGGTAGCGGCGGCCGGGGGTGAGGAGGATGCAGGCGGGGGTGGGTGAGGGGTTCCGTATTTCTTTTTCGTTGACCAGTTACTCAAGAGAGGGGGCTGCACGCGGTGGCATTTTGAGTGTAAATTGCCTAAACGACATGTCTTTTTTCGCGGAACGCTTCGCAAACTGAGCGGAGAAGCTCGGGAAACACCCGACCCCTCCCCATTGTTTTGTAAGTTGGCTTCTGAATAGTTTCTCGGTGGGCAAAAACTGGACACTTCTTTTTTGTAGGTAGGTTTGGGAGTTAAAAACTGACTGAGAAGTCCAAAAGAAGTGGCCGTGGATGTATCACTGGATGGGTAAAAGAAATACTAAGAAAAGTGGAAAGGGGAAGTGCAGCGTTGCGTGTTGGTTGTTGTGCCTCTAGTTAGGCTAGGCCTGGGCCTGAATGTAGCACGAGCACGTGCGCTGGGTACCATAGAAGTATTGAACCGACCGTCGCCTGGGCCTGAATATGTTGTTAGTTTCGAGTTAGGCGTTTTGGCTCCGGTGAATATGTTCTTGCTATTTTTTTCAAAATTTAAAATAATATTAAACATTTTGAAAAAATCTGAACAAAATTGGGCACCAACATATACAAGCTTTTAACATTCGTGCAAAATTTTAGAAAGGAAATAACACTTTCTGTGGTCTGTGAAAAAAGACAAAATCTGTGCTTTGAAAAATATATTTTTGAATCACATTTCGCCCACAGATTTTCATTGTACTTACTGATTATCTTAGAATAAAAAATTTAACTTGAATGCCAAAAAATGCTTAATTTAGATTCAACCGACCTCAAATTTTTTCCGTCCTCTGCCACTGTTCACAACGGTGCCTTTTGTCATGCTTTTCCGTCCCCTGCCATCGCTTCTTCACACACCTCAGCAGCGTGAGATCCCTCACTATTGTTTATCCTCTTGTTGTACTCCCTCTCAACCTCCCACTTGTTCACTCGACACGTCCCGTCTACTTCACCGAAGGTCGAGCAAGCAGCAGGCGACAATCACAAGCTCACTGACTTCTGGGTCGGTTGAGAAAAGTATTTCCTTTTCTCCTTACCATGCCATCATGATTGTTGGCCGGTGAGTTTCTTAATAATTCCAGTCAAAAGTCTCTGCCCGGAACTACACGTTGCCGGGACTAGACTCTGCGTTCTTTGACAAAAAAAACTATTGTATGCGTCTATAAAACGGAGTTAGCTTAGCTATATGGGCCGGGACAGTAAGGTCACCAGATCAGGAGCAGTATGTACGGGGTAGCAATACTGACGAGAGTGCTAGTGCTCGTTATAGTGCTTGTAGCCGGGCTGCTCCTCGCCATGGACCGCGGCGCCATGGCCGTGGAAGGCCGGAGGATGCTCGGCGACCGCGGTGGCGGTTCGGCGCCAGGCTCGCCGGACCCAAACATCGCCCCCGGTGTGATCCACTAGATCACAAGTATTCCGGGATCGAGAAGTGAAACAGATAGTACTATATTTTCAGGAAGTTAATACAGTCTGAGAGCTTCACATCGTGGGAACTGACGGTTATATTGTTTCTTAAACTTATTTTGTACCATATTATTGGTGTACGTATCCGGAATACAGAATCGTGTGAAAACTGTTTCAGCTGAACACTTGTGGCTCCGATTGGACATGTGTTAAAATTCGATCCTAGGATTATGTTCCCATGCTGCTTTATGCTCAGCGAGTCTGAATGCATCTGCATGCGACGAGACTGAGACATGTTCTTTCTGCTTGGTTGCATAATGCTAAGATATGACTAAAAACATTGCTAATTACATAGGCAATGGTAAGGTTTGCGTAATAACATTGCTATTTTGACCCACATGAGGGAGCAAATTAACAAGGATGATATCCCCCACCCGGCCACCCCGCACCACCGCCGCCCCCTCCCCTGTCGGAAGCCACTCCGGTATCGGCATCCACTCACCCTGCTCCGGTGGCGGCGCCCCCAGCCCCGGCCATGGCCGCTCCCTCCCTCTCCCCTTTCCCCTTCCCAGGTTGGTTGGGGAGCGTCTCTCGGAGGATGCCGGCCAATTGCAAGACAACGCCGTTGGAATATGGCAGCCGGACATGTACTGCCACATGCTGCACTGCACTAGTTAATCTTGACTAGACCCAGTCAGTCATGGATTTGCGGCGCATTTTCTTCAAAAAATGACAAGGCTATTTCTCTGCATTGCTTCAAGAAAAATATGAAAAATTGTTTTCTGCATGTGCATTGACTTGATCCATGGGAAGCTCTATATATGTACGACAGAAACCGGGGATTTTTGATCCAGTCTAAATTACCGTCGCATAGGTGTAGTTCGATAAGGCGATTAGTGGTTGGATTTTGTCTTGTCCTTCCGGCTTACAACTGTGGTTTCTGATATTTTTTTCGTAAAGATGAAATACCCCAGCCCCGGCAGCTATGGTCATGAGAGTGTGATTGCATTTAGAATTACTAGCAAAATGCCCGTGTGTTGCAACGCGAACACATCAAACTAATATGGTCACCAATTTTGGCATAGCCATGTAACCTCAGTTGTATATATGCTAATTCTGGATCTAGTAATTGCCAATGGTGTTAATGTGGTTGAGAAGCAAATAATGTTATTAAAAAGTGAATAAGAATAGGTACATGCCATTCTAGTCATCTCATGGAGCTCATCGAATTGATTGGTAATTTTATCACCTTCTTTCAAGTCAGATAGGCTAATGTGCCATGCTTAACATAGCAGGCATGCTCTCTATTTATATACTTGTTCATCTGAAGAATACATACAGGCAGCCATAAGGCCTCGTAGTGCTAGATAATTACAGAAGCTGAACAAGCTAGGAACTGAACCAATTAGTGCTACTAGCAACCGAACCACTTAGTGCCTAGTGGATGCTATAATGTAAACTGTTCAGTTCTGCTGTAGTTAACATTTCCGAATGATGTAATTTAGTTTTCTTCGCCTTCATGAAGCTTCACGTCATGTCTCCATCACTTTCTTTTAACCACTTCACTCTTTGAAGTTTTTGGCAAAATCTTTCATTGTGAAGTAGTTCATTTACCTTTAATAAAATATTTTCGATTCTGCCGTAGTGGTCTATCAGTTTTACTAAGAAATTCAATTTCCCCTTCACTTGTTCAAGTTTTTGATGAGTACGACCAAAGTTTTGAGTACTCGAAGAGTGGCCATAATAGATTTAAGATTAGTAGCCACATCACCAAGATTATTTACACATTAACTTTTCTATGTACATGTCCATCCAGATTAGTCCAGGACTTGCGCACCTAAAAGTAAACAAGTATGGGAGTACTCGTATCAAACCCTTGTACTCTCATATCTAGGGATTTTCTCAGTCCTTATATGCACGCAACCGAACCCCGCCAACGAGGGCATCTTTCCACCAATATGGACATGATATTAGAGCTGGATCTTCCTGTTGTCTAGCTTCATGTTGTTCGATGTAATGCACTAAAAGTCATTTGTAAAATATTTGATTATGAATTAGCTTGTGTACACACAATAATGTGGGTCAATTGAGCCCATTTTCAAAGCAATTGGTTCTCGGTTCATTTTCTGGCTCCGTCACCAAATTTGAAGTTTTGATGCATCTACTTCAACACCACATCAGATGTTTTGATGCATCTACTTCAATCCCACGCATTTGAATATTTTCTGGCTCCATTCCTGCCTACAGTAACACCGAGAGTGACATGGTAGCATTTTTGGGTTTTCAGGTTGCCATCCAAAATGGAACGCAGATCCTATGGTAGGAAACATATTGACCGCAAAAGGAGCATTTTTGTGACATCTGCAAAAATAAAAAAATTGATAATCCATAAAAAAATCTCTAAAATTTTCATAGATGTGTTTTCTATGAGAAAAATTTCAAGCATACAAAATACGCTACCATGTAGACGTAGATGTTTTTTTCGCGTATTTGAAACATTTGTTTTCCATCCCAGTGCATGTGCTCCCGGGGCAACTTTTATTTTCGCGTATTCATATATTCTTTAATACTGCCGCGTTGGAAACAACACTGGCGCTCGGGATGGATACCCTTCTTCCTTCCGTCCATGTGATTGCGGTGGCGGCGGCGCTTCCTTCCTAACCAGCGATCATGTTAGCGCGGTTGCTCCGTCGTGCTCCCCCCTCCAGAGCGGCTAGTACCTCCGGCTGACCGGCTCCGGCGACTACGGTGTCCGGCGAGATCCAAAAGGTACCGCATCTAATACGCCATTCAATATGAGGCATCAGTAAGGCATTCTGGATCCCTGTTGCAAATTGTTGCTAGTGTAGGCGATTTACCATCGGTGCTTGCTGAAACATCAAAAAAGAAAAGACAGCCTTCTTGATTGCTGATAACTCAGATACATTCATATACATCCATGTAGGAGTCTCAGTCTACTCTGATGGACAAACCAAGCAGCCAAGGCTCCGTCCGAAACAATAGTGATGCTTCCAAGGAAATTGTGAGACCGAAAATGTCGATGGAGATTCACCTTCTGCCGACGGTAAGGATCACCGTGCCTTTTTTTCTTTATTTATCATACCTTTGCTGAATCACAACCTCAACACGAAACATGACTGTTGAAATACTACAGCGCCCTACTTGCCTCTCACTGCTCGCGCTTGCAGGACGTTCTGTTCGACATACTGTCACGGCTATCACTCAAACAAGCCGTGAGGATGAGCGCACTGTCTCGTGAATGGAGGCGGATAGGGATATGTCAACCGAACCTGGTGTTCACGGGAGATACCTTCTTTGGAAGTAATACAACTAAGGTATTAAGCTGGAACCTATGGCTGCTGAATTCATCACGAGAGTGGACAATGTGTTGCGCCCGCTGTGGTCTACTTCCACTACGGCAACTACCACGGTGGATAAGTTTGTTGTCAAATTTGGACTAGTTACATGGATTGAATTTTCCACCGCGTCAATGGCCAAGCACATAGGTCTTAATCTCTTCGACTGGAGCGGCTGTGAAGATGACTAGTTAAATTTAGTGCGGCGACACGCCGCACCCTTGCTGAAAATATTTTGTGTTTTTTTTTGTTGCGTTATATATATTGTAAAGAAAGGTGGCAGTTCTAAATCGTATAATGTGTTTAGCTAAAATTCAATTTGAAAGCAATCCATAATTAGAGTAAATGAGTTTGCATTTTGTCGAAAATATTCATCGAATCAAGATTTTTTTTTTGAAATGCAACTACATAATTACAGAGATTTAAGCTACATTTCTTGAAAATATGGTAGGTAAAATTAAATGATCAAATATTCGTGTGGTGGAACTGAAATCTGAAAATGTCCATGTTTTGAAGATATTTGGATTTTAAAATCGGTGAAATTAAAGGAAAGTTCACGTTTAAAATTTTGTTTGGGTTTCAAAAATCTGTCAATTTTGGAATTTGTTCAGTTTTGATTTGTTAATCACGCTTGCAAATTGGTCAGATTCGGAAGATATTTAAGTTTTTGGAATGTTTGAATTTGAAATTTTTAGCTTATGACAGAAATAGCTAGCATTTTTGTGTGTGGCTATTTTGATATATATTTTATATTTGTTCGGATGGATATATTTGAATAAAAAATTTAAGTATGGGGATGGACATATTCATAAATTGTTTGGTTTTCAAAATTATAGAAATTCGAAAATAGTACATGTTTTTAAAAGTTGTTCAGATTTTAAAAGTAGTTCTAATTGGTAACTTATTCAGATTATATTGGTCGGATGGGTATATTTGAATAAAAAATTCAAATTTGGAACTGGCCACATTAAAAAATTGTTCGGATTTCAGCACTGTTTGTTAGCGGGAACACGCCCTTAATGTGAATTTATGTTGTATCGTCTGAATGACGAAAACATTGGAGAACATGTTTCAGCTAATAAAATTTAAATTTTGCTGTACGAAGTTTATTTATTTATTTTGGTTGCGTAATATATTTTGTGAATAGGAAGGGTGGCATTGTTTGTATAATGTGTTTATCTTTGCAGGCATTGTGGCTGATAGCTGAAAAGGAAAAAAATATTAATAATGCCGTTAGCTAAATTGTGGGTTGCTCACATAATTGTTTTGTAAACTAAAATGTCTTGCATATATTTTTCTTCTTTTTGATCATTATTATTCTAGTGTTGTTTTAGTGCAAAGCAAAAGAAAAGCAAAAAACAAAAGAAAGCAAATAAAAAAGATCTAATTTAAATGTTTTGGTAATGGAATTCAGAAAAGGGAAATTACAGTTGTTATGTAAGTTAAAATGTCTTGCAATTTTTTTTTGATGGTGGTCATTATGGCAATATTGTTTTACTGCAAAGCAAAAGAAAAGAAAAAACAGAATAAAACAAATACAAAGATGGGGCTAAATGGAGGTGAGATATCATTTCCACAAATTTTATATTTCATATTATAGTTCTTTTAATTAAACATGAATTCTAGTTGTTTGATGACGCATGGAAATGTGTTAGATGTAAAGGTTTTGTTTTTCTGAAATTTTTGGTATGTAAGTTTTTTTTTGAATTATGGCCTAAAAGATATGAATTTTCCAGTTTTTCAGTATTTCCGGTAATTGTTTAGAGGCTGACAGAGGGTCCCACACGCCAGGGGCGGGCTGACATCATTTTGTGGCGTCAGCCGGCGGCGGGGACACGGCGGAGCTGCCGAGCTCGCGCTCGCGCGGCGGCGAACGCGCGGAAGGCCGAGACTGCGCGGATCTGCGAGACGCGGCGGAGGCGAGCTGGATGGGTGGCGAGGCGTGCCATATGGACGCCGGAGTCGCCGGCGGCGAGGGATTCCGCGGCCGCGGTCGTGGAGTGCGGCGGCGGCGAAACGCGGCGATTCCGGGCGTTCCGCGACGCGTTGTTCGGCGAGGACGGAGTGGGCGTGGCGGCGGAGTTTCGGGCATGCTCGGATTCGGGCGGGGAGGCGTGGAGCGGCCTCGCGGCGCGTCGGCGGCCGCGCGGAAGGGAGGAAGGAGAAAGGGGGCTCTGCTGGTGATTTTGCAGGGAAGTCCTGGGGATTTCCACAAATTGCAAATTGGTCCTTTGCGGGCGTTTTTTTGTAAAAATGTTAGGTCTGCTGTGTAATTGTTGGACTTCCTTGTCGGTTTTTGCAAAATACCCGCGCGTTGTGCGGCTGACAGGTGGGGCCCACCGCAACACTGGTGAAGTGCTGAGAGGGCGAGAAATCGCTCGTCTTTCATATACTTAGTAATAAGTACGCTGTCCCATTGTGCAAACTCGGTGGCGTGAATGGCTCTTGTGTCAACTCTCTTGATTTTGCCTATGTGTGTTTAAAGCCGCCCCCTAGTTTCCGTGGGATCACAAACCTTAAGAAACTCAGCCTACATCTGGTGTCCATGGATGCGAGTGATCTCCAATGCTTGTTGCTAAGCTGTGGTCTTCTCGAGAGTTTAAGCTTGGAGAGCTGCCCCGTGTCAACTCTTAGTGTACGTCAGGAGCTCTGCAAGTTAAAGTTTCTGAGCATACGTGAGTGTGCAGTAGGGATGATACAACTGCAAGCTCCAAACCTTACCACATTTGAGTTTGATGACTGTCTGACGCAGATTGTGCTCAGTGAATCTTCCAAGTTGTCGGAAGCAACCTTTGTGTTCAAGAACGATTCGTACATCTGGTATTGTGATGAACGCGACTATATCTTGACTGAGCTTCCAACTGCTGTTCCTTATGTGCATAAGCTCTTTCTGCATATGGTTGTTGAATACAAGGTTTGCTCTGTCCCTTATTTCATATTTTTTTCATTTTTGCCATGACGATATCTACACTCAGGTGCATGTTGTGCTGTTGACTTGCCACCTCGATCCGGCTCTTATTTGTTGATGTGTGGGCATTGTTTCTGTTCAGGTACAAAAGTTCAATAAATCTCAAGCCAATTTCCTCAATCTGAGGCATCTAAACTTTAACATTAATATGGTGGACGACGATGTGGATACTAGCTGGCATAGGAGGTTGATTGACCTCTTGGAACTAGCACCTCGCTTAGAAGAACTAGAACTGCATGTAAGTGATTCAATTGTTTCGTGGTAATTTTCTTTGTTTGTATGTTTGGTCTCTCCTCGGTCGAAACAGATATGTATATTTGTATTAATGAAATGGTTGGGTACACGTATGTGCAGATGGATTGCTACAGATTGTGCCTTCGTGATAGGACAGTGAAATCTGTTCCAGGGCCTCTGCATCGGCACCTCAGGAGCGTCCACATTATTGGATTTTGTGATTTTGTGGGAGTAGCCGAGCTGACGCTCTACATCCTTGGGAATGCTACTGTTCTCAAGCGTATGGTAGTCGATCCAGTGGTACGGATGTACTATGTATATACCGGTCAATTCTACTCGGTCAGCAAGGCCGGTAGCTGCCAGGAGCTTGTTCGACCTAGGTTTACCGAGTATGTGCTGAAGTGCAGCGAGTTCGCGAAAAAACACCTTGACAAAGAGGAGTTTCGTCACATCCTCACCATCTTATGAATAACAATGCTCGGGCTTGTGATGTTGTCTGTAATAGCAGATGCTTATCGTGGCGAAAATCGACCCGGTGCTTGCTTTGTTTTCCATTCCATCGGAAGCTCTCTGAAGCGTTTTGAGGATCCGTTATAAAAAATGCACTAGTTGAATTTTGCGTGGCGTGACGCCACCACTAGTAGAAAATGGGCCTATGATCCCGGTTCGGTTGGGCCATCAGTCCTGATTGTCCAACCGGGACTGGCCAATCGGGACTAATGCTAGTCCCGGTTGGGCCACGAACCGGGACCAATGGGTGGCCACGTGGCCAGTTCTGGCTGGGCGTGGGGGAGACTCATTGGTCCCGGTTCTTGTTACGAACCGGGACCAATGAGTGCTTTTTTTTTTGGTATTTAGGGTTTAGGGTCTCCCTCTCGCCGGTGCCCCCTCTCGCCGGTGCCGGCCCCTCTCCCTCTCGCCGGTGCCCCTCTCCCTCTCGCCGGTGCCCCCTCTCCCTCTCGCCGGTGCCTCCGTCGTCTCCCCCTTCTTCGCATCGCCGACGTGCTCTCCATCGTTTCCGTACGCATATTATACGCTCTACTATATACACAGTACATGTTGATGCATATATAATTAATATTCGATCTCTTGCGAGAATACAACTATTTAATTACATGGAGATAGATCAAGCCATCAAGGCATATGTAGTTCATCGTCCGAAGCAAAATGTTCTCCCCTTTCATCGATGACCTCCCTAAGCAGAAATCCCGCCAATTCCTCTTGAATTGCTCCTACGCGCAGTTCTGGGTCGATCTTCTCCCGCATTTTGCTGAAAGCAGTTGTTCTCCGCTCAGTGGTCAACTCGCGAATGAACTCGCAAACGTAGAATCCACATAAATTACTCCCCGGTGGCTGCTGCGGACTTTCCACCGTTTTATAAGTTAGCTCATCTTTGAATGGACCTTCTACCTTCTGTTTGAAAATTGTCCAACACCTGCTTTGGCAAAGAAAATGAACAAAGGAGTTATTAATTACTTGACATCAGGGAACGAACGAAAGAGGGCGATATAATGCGATAATGATTGAAATTACTTGTTGAGCATTTCTTTCATGTCGGACCACAACGCTTGGTCCCAACTTAATGAGTCGTGGACTTCAACTGTGGACTTGTCAGGTTGAATGCTTAGCAGAATCCAGTGGAACCTGCGGACGTTTACATAAAGCAGACATGCATAGCTCATCAATTACACTTAACATCGAGAAAGCCAAATAAAAATATGTACAAGACAGAAACACTCACCTGAAGTTGTAAGGAAATAGTATTTCCGTACAGAAATGTTGCATGGTTAAAAAGGTGGTCAGGTCATGCTCCACGTCTTTGGGGTGATTGACTAACGTATGTGAATTCACGATATATGGGTCAACGAACCCAACCTCAAAAACTTTAGATCTTTTGCATTCCAGCATCTTCATTCTGCATAATAGCGTACAAAAGGATATATATATAGGCAGGATAATATAATACAGGCAATGAACGAGCTGAGCTAGAGACTTAATTACGAAAATAAATCACTTACAGACAATAGCAAGAGAGGATAGATTTGTCGAGGGCGCGCTTTTGGAATAACTGGAACAGTTCAGTCAGTTGAACATGTATAATGTAACGTTTGAAGAAATGCTCCACTCTAACGTCCAGCGGAAACCACTCTTTCGCGTCCTTCTTTGATGTGTGCACCAGGTACCAGGTATGCAGATTTCGCATATGTGTTGATAGACCCGTCATCTCCTCATTACTGACCATAGGCTCCCCTTGGACATATTTCCGTGCCATCTCTAACATTGGCGCATGTTCATAGCCTAAAAGTTGACCAAGGCTCATACCCAAGGCGGTAGCCTGTTCCTTGGCCTGAGATACAGTGACACCAAGTTCTTTAGCAGCAGCTATGGCTCTGGGGTCCAATAATTCCAGGTCCTTATCCATAGCGACTCTGAAGTCCTTGTCGACATCGGAACACACTATGAGCGGGGGGACCGATTGATTTTTCTGCTGTCCGAGCTGGGCAATTTGTTTCCCGCTTTTTGCACTTCTTCCCTTGTTCTGCTCAGACTGGGCACGTGCTAGCTTAGTAAGTTCACGACCATAGTCAGATGGCAGATTCATCGATATCTGGGATGGCTGCTCAAGGAAGGACTTTCTCCACTTTTTGGATTTTTCATCGTATACCGGCTTCTGCTCGGGCTTTTTTGGTGCAAAAAAAGCCTTATTGTAGGCAGCCACCTCCGCGGCGTTTTCCGCTACAGTCCTGTCATAAGGTCTAATGGGAAGATTCTTATGAGGTACTGTTGGGAGGGGCGACCTTTTACGTTTCGGTGATCGCTTACCCCTCATAGTACGAGCGGTGGGCGGAAACGGCTGACGCGGCGGCGGAGACGGCTGACGCGGCGGCGGAGACGGCTGCGCTGGAGACTGGTGAGGCGGTGAAGAGGACTGTTGCGCTGGAGAATGCTGAGGCGGTGAAGAGGACTGTTGCGCTGGAGACTGGTGAGGAGTCGATGGCCTTGGCTGCCAGTTCGGAAGCACGATGAATTCCTTTGGCCATAGAATGGTCGCTTTCTTGGCTTCTCCAAGTTCAAGCACCTCCCCATCTTCACCTGCAGGGTGTTGCAGCTTCAGCTCCTCATAATCTTTCATCACTTCATCCACCGCGACAACAGCGTAGCCATTTGGAACCGGAGAGAAATGGTAAGTTGGATTAGGTCCAATTGGTACGACATAGCCGACCGCCACCTTCACGGTTAAGTTAAAAACTTTCACATGCATCTCACAAGGTGTGCTCTCCGTGATATCATCCACTGGGTAGCGACGAAGTGGAGCCACTGCATCATCATTACCATCCTGGAGCTCCGTGGAAGCCACGCTGCTTTTCCGATTCGATGGGCCACCGGTACCATCGCATGCAGCTTCTACCATGTGCCGTTGAGATTGGCCGCTAGTACCTTGCTGGCTAAGCACGGCAATTTGTTCCTTCTGCAGCTTTAATTCTACTTCTATATTACGCAGCCGGTCTGCAGCAGCGCGTGCTTCCATTGCCTCCCTTTCCTTTCTCCTCTGATGGCTTCTATCAGGAAATTTCTTCCTGTGCTCGGGAATCGCAATTGTCTTGGGCTTGGAGCCAGGTACGCCTCGTAACCGTCCGTCGTGTTCCTTATTCCCAAGGGCGCGTGTGAGCTCGTCATCCTCTCTATCGGGAATGAACCGTCCCTCTTCAACATCCTTTACTGCATTTCTAATTTCTTGGATGGGTAGTAGGGGATTATCTTTGTGTCTTCTGTTATATATGCACTTCCCTTCTGCGTCCAACGTGCCCCCATGCCCGTAAAACCAATTTCTTGCCCGTTCGATCCACTTGAGTGGCTCTGGAGTGATCCCATTAGCCAGCAGGTCCGCCTCAAGTTTCTCCCACTTAGGCATGCTACCAGCGTAGCCACCAGGCCCCATAGTATGGTGGTACATCTTTAGAGCAGCATTTGCCGCATTTTTTGCAGACTTTTCCAGAGCTTCCTCTGATTTCTTGTACGCCACAAATTCTTCCCAGTAGTCCTTTATCTTCTCATACCCTTTATCGAAGTCTGGAGTCTTATTTTTCTTGACAAACAGTTTGTTCAATCTTTTCTTCCAGTTCTTGAATAGCTCGGCCATCTTCTTAAGTGCCCAGTCCTTGACTTTTTGCTCCATGATTTTCCGGGCAATCTTTTCTGCCTCATCTGGATCCTCCTCATCTGAATCCACCTCTGGCGCCGGCAGGGTGAAATTAACCATGAGCTTTCTCCAAAGTCTTTCTTTGCCCTCATCGCTGACATATAGCTGTCCTTTCTCCTTTGGCCGATGCCATTCTCGAACGGTGATCGGGATGAAGTCCCTAACAAGAACTCCGCATTGCTTTACCATTTTATTTTTAACACCAGGGGGAGCAGTCGGTGTGCCGTCTTCAGCGACTCTTTCGATCGTGTACCTTTCTTGGTCGCCCAACTTTTTGGCTGGGCCTCGTTTTGTCCTTACAGAAGATTTGCTCGATCCGGAGGGCTAAAAGAAGAAAGAGCGTTAATATATGTATATAGACAGCAGAGGCTTAATTAATACAATCTTCGGCTTCATTAATATATGTATATGCACCTCGCCGGAGTTTGCAACATTTAATGTTCCACCGGAGCCTTCGGCTTCTCCCTCGTCGGCTTCTCCCTCGCTGACTTCTCCCTCACCCCGGCCGTCGGGTTCTACCTCACCGGAGCCGTCTCTTCGGTTGAGAGACTCATCTCCCTCACCGGAGTTGTTCAAAAACTCCGTGGTGACATCGACAATATCTTCCGGCCCGCGGATTATATCCTGGAGGATATTTTCCTGATCTTCGTCTCGTTCCATAGTTTCTGCAAATTAAGAACAATGCACAAAACTTTAGTTGGGTAACTTGTTCCATATGTCAAGATACATCTACAATATCATCTCATTTGCAAGAACAAATTAGAAACTTCATATGCTGCCTTATAATCTCATTTGCAAGAGCACCTCGTATCGTAAACCCGTAAACTCGTAAACTCGTATCGTAAACCCGTAAACTCGTATCGTAAACCCGTAAACTCGTAAACTCGTATCGTAAACCCGTAAACTCGTATCGTAAACCCGTAAACTCGTATCGTAAACCCGTAAACTCGTAAGGTCGGAACAAAATTGTTTCCCTAACACAAAAAATCCTAAGTGTTTGAATTTCTAAACCTAAGCAAAAAATCCTTTAATTCATACATTCATACATTCATATATTCATACGTACTGCCGCACTGCAATGTCACTGCAAATTTTTAAACAAAATTGCTAAGTTTCAAAATTTCATTGCAACTAAAAACAACTTTATCTAAATGACTTAGCAATATTTCTAACAAAATTGCTACATTAATAATAACCTAAAATAATCTAAACAAAATTGCTAAGTTTCAAAATTGCTAAACTTTCAAAATTGCTACACTAAAAATTATTTTTGTTGCTCAATTGATTCCACAAAAATTAGGGATGCTAATTTACCACAATACTAAGCTAACAAAATTGGATTCACATTTTAAACTACCACTGTACAAAATTAAACTACAAATTAAACTACCACTATACAAAATTAAACTAACACAATTTTTTAACATTGTTTTCTAACTTTTCTTTCTAACTTTGTTAAATTTTCAAAATTTTATAACTTTTCTAACTTTGCTAACAACTCTAAAATTTCTCACATTTTGCTAACATAGCTAATAACTCTAAATTTTCTAATTTTGCTCACATTTTCTAAGTGGGAGCGCGAGGCAGAGGAGCGTGAGGCAGAGGAGCTCGAGGCAGGGGAGCGCGACGGCGGAGAGGAGGACGGAGGAGGAGGCCGGCGAACGGAGGGAGCGCGACGGCCTCGGGCGCGACGTACGGCGGAGGAAGAGATGATCGGAGGAGGGGGAGGCCGGAGCAGGGGCGCGTGATGGAGGCGCCGGAGCAGAGGGCCGTGCGACGGGCTCCTCTCCTTCTTCTCAGCACGGGCGGCCGGCGTGCGGGCGCGGCGGCACGGGCGTCGAGGGCGAAGTTGGGCAGCCTGACGGCGTGCGGGCGCGGCGGCACGGGCTCCTCCTTCTCTTCTCCGGTCCTTAGCGTTTCTGCGAATGAATCGGGGAAGGAGAAGGGCAACAGTTAAGTAGCAGGGGTCTTTGGTCCCGGTTGCTGGAAAGAACCGGGACCAATGCCTCTTTGGTCCCGGTTCGTGCCAGCAACCGGGACCAAAGAGTGGGTCATTTAATGCCAGATCCAGTGGCGCGCCGATGGACTCTTTGGTCCCGGTTCTTGCCAGCAACCGGGACCAAAGAGTCCTTTTTCAAAATTATTTCGAACTTTTCAGTTCTGAAATGTTGTTCCCGCCTTTTTTTTCTTATTTAGGTGTTTGAATATGAATTTCAAATGGTTTTGAATCTGAAAAGACTTTCAACATGAAAAGTGTTTAAATTTGAATAAATAATCCAAAACCATTTTCTGTTTTCTGAAATAATTATTCTAACTATACAAACTATTAACCATTTTGCCATTTTCAATTAAAAATATATTAACTTTATTGCATATTTTGAATTGACAAAACTTTCAACGTGAAAAGTGTTTGAATTTGTATAAATAATCCAAAATCAATTTTACATTATTATTGTCATTTTCAATTTAATATGGATAAATTCATATCTTTAAATCCGTAAGTCGAAATTCGACAAATAATCCGTAAGCAGAAGTAAATGCAGAACAATTTCAGTAAACCTATATTTGTAAGATGAATGTTTGGTGTTGTAAAATGCAGAAGAAAGCAGATAAAAATTATTAATTCATTTATCTTAATGCATTACATAAAAGGTTTAATACATTATTACACATGATACAACGTCTCACAAGCGCTTGAAAGAAACACACCCCTGATCCAACATCACCAACATTATTCTACATAAACGGACTTGCTGGCTCGAAGGCCGTAGGATTAGGGGGAACGGCGGGAGGAGCCAGCCCCGTGGGCGGCCGCCCGGTTCTCGCGCGCACGTTTGCGGCGGAGGGCAAGATCCATGGAGGATGAGTCTTTCAGCGCCCAATCCAGATCGGAAGCCTCCTTCGCCTTGAGCTGGTAGGAAGTCTTGGCTCGCTGGACAGGGTAGTCGCGGACAGACTGGAAGGAGGCTTCCATGGCCTCCTGTATCTGCAACCCACAACCTTCTTCCCCGTCGTCGCTCCAGTCGAAGTCGTCGTCGTCCTCCTCCTCCTCCGCGGGAGGAGCGGCGGCGCCTGGTGGAGGTGCAGCGGCGCCAGGTGGAGGTGCGGCGGCACCTGGTGGAGCAGGAGGCCGGTAGCTGGGCATTCCTCTCCACGCCGGGCTCGTGGGCATACGGCGGGATAGACTCCCGCGGTTGCGCCCAAGCGCGCTCTGCCGAGCACGCTCGACCTCGTCCAGAAGGCGCTGCGGCGGGCGTGGCGGATCCATCTCGTGGAGACGATGCGTTCGTGGCTAGGAATGGTGGATTAGGGTTTACCCCGTCGGCGACAATATATAAAGACCTCCAGGGCAGCGCTGGGGGAGGACACGTGCCCAGGGAAGCGCTGGGGGAGGACACGTGTCGTGACCGCAAAGCCCGTCTTTAGTCCCGGTTGGTGTTACCAACCGGGACTAAAGAAGCACACGGATCGTGTGTTTCTTTCAAGCGCTTGTGAGCCGTTGGATCAGGGGTGTGTTTCTTTTGAGGGATTGTGAGCTGTTGGATCAGCAGTATCACGACCACTTCGTGAGCCACATGACCCGGTTGGTGTTACCAACCGGGACTAAAGAAGCACACGGATCGTGTGTTTCTTTCAAGCGCTTGTGAGACGTTGGATCAGGGGTGTGTTTCTTTTGAGGGATTGTGAGCTGTTGGATCAGCAGTATCACGACCACTTCGTGAGCCACATGACCCGGTTGGTGTTACCAACCGGGACTAAAGAAGCACACGTACCCTATATATAGCCGCCCTCCTCAGACAGGTTACTCACTCACACAAAACATTCCAGCGTCACTCGGAGAGGCATCTTTGGGCAACCAGCGGCAAGACGTCTCTGATGACCTGCGACCGTTCCAAACGGTTGCAGATCATCAGAGATGTGTTGCCGGACGGTTGTAGATCATCAGAGACGTCTTGCCGCTGCTTGGATCGAAGTGGCGCTCAAACACAAAACATTCCAGCGTCACTCGGAGAGGCATCTTTGGGCAACCAGTGGCAAGACGTCTCTGATGACCTGCGACCGTTCCAAACGGTTGCAGATCATCAGAGACGTCTTGCCGGACGGTTGTAGATCATCAGAGACGTCTTACCGCTGCTTGGATCGAAGTGGCGCTCAAACTCACGAGCCACCGTCGGGCTGTATGCAGGGGGAACTGTGTTTGGACGGTCGAAGCTGAGGTTTGAGAGGTTCCCACGGGAGGTGTGGGAGCCGACAACCACCTACCACGCGTGTTTCACCGGTCGTCATGCAATTAATTAACAGAAAACAAAAAAGAAAACTCACATGTGATATAACCCATTTCTTCTAGATGGAAACTCCCATTTCGTGTATTATGGTTTTCACCACATAAAGGTTTAATACATTACTACACATCATAATCTGCTGACATGTCTGTCTTGTCCTCGACTCCCACGATGTTTCTTTTCCCTGAACCATGGAGCATCTTCATTATTTAACGGGATGCTTGGGTCAGTTCTCACTGTGAAGGGCGGAATTTCATCAAACTTATCATAATCTGCTGACATGTCTGTCTTGTCCTCGACTCCCACGATGTTTCTTTTCCCTGAAAGAACTACGTGACGCTTTGGCTCATCGTCTGATGTATTCGTTTGCTTGTTTTTTCTTTTTTTCGGTCTGGAGGACATGTCCTTCACATAGAAAACCTGAGCCACATCATTGGCTAGGACGAATGGTTCGTTCTTGTAACAACCAAGATTCTTGAGATCCACTGTTGTCATCCCGTACAGCTGGTCTACCTTTATCCCTTCTCCATTCATGTTGACCCAACTGCACCGAAACAAAGGGACCTTAAAAGTAGGTCCATAGTCAAGTTCCCATATCTCCTCTATGCGACCATAGTATGTGTCCTTTTGCCCATCGTCGTTTGTTGCATCAAAGCGGACACCACTGTTCTGGTTGGTGCTCTTTTTATCTTGGGCGATCGTGTAAAATGTATTCCCATTTATCTCGTACCCTTGGAAATTCAATACAGTCGAAGATGGTGACGCGGCCAACAAGTAGAGCTGATCTCCGACAGTGGTGTCATTCATGAGCTGTAATCGCAACCAACTGCCGAAGGTCTCCATGTGTTTTTCTTTAATCCAGGAGTCATCCTTCCCCGGGTTCTTGGAGCGTACATAATTCTTGTGTTCCTCGATATACGGAGCCACGAAGGTGGAACTTTGTAGAACTGTGTAGTGTGCTTGAGTTAAAGAATGCCCGTCCCTACATATCAGTGCTTTCTTTCCTAGCGTGCCTTTTCCACTCAGTCTCCCCTCATGCCGCGATTCAGGAACACCAATCGGCTTAAGGTCAGGAATAAAGTCAACACAGAACTCAATGACCTCTTCTGTTCCATAGCCCCTTGAGATGCTTCCTTCTGGCCTAGCACGGTTATGAACATATTTCTTCAAGACTCCCATGAACCTCTCGAAGGGGAACATATTGTGTAGAAATACAGGACCGAGAATGGCAATCTCGTCGACTAGGTGAACCAGGAGATGCGTCATAATATTGAAGAATGATGGGGGGAACACCAACTCGAAGCTGACAAGACATTGGACCACAGCCTTCTGTAAACTTGGTAGAGTTACTGGATCGATGACCTTCTGAGATATTGCATTGAGGAATGCACATAGCTTCACAATGGGTACTCGAACATTTTCCGGTAGAAGCCCCCTCAATGCAACCGGAAGCAACTGCGTCATAATCACGTGGCAATCATGAGACTTCAGGTTCTGGAATTTTTTCTTTGCCATATTTATTATTCCCTTTATATTTGACGAGAAGCCAGCCGGGACCTTGATACTGCTCAGGCATTCAAAAAAGATTTCCTTCTCTGCTTTGGTAAGAGCGTAGCTGCTTAAGTATTGACGCCCTTTATCCGTCTGCTTGTTGTATGGGTCTTTCATACGTTGCTGGTCTGCCCGTGCTTCCGGTGTATCTTTTGTCTTCCCATACACGCCCAGGAAGCCTAGCAGGTTCACGCAAAGATTCTTCGTCACGTGCATCACGTCGATTGAAGACCGGACCTCTAGGACTTTCCAATAGGGTAGCTCCCAGAATATAGAGCACTTCTTCCATATGGGTACGTGGTTGTCAGCGTCATTCGGAACAGATAGACTGCCAGGACCCTTTCCAAAGATTACTTCTAAATCCTTGACCATGTCATATATAACATCACCATCAGGGAGGTTAGGCTTCTTCCGGCGATCTGCCTCACCGTTGAAATGCTTGCCGGGCTTTCTTACGGCATGACTGTTCGGAAGAAATCGACGATGCCCCAGGTACACATTCTTGTTTCCCAAATGTATACTTTCAGTCTTATCTAAACAGTGCGTGCATGCATTGTATCCCTTGTTTGACTGTCCTGAAATGTTACTAAGAGCAGGCCAATCATTGATGGTTACGAACAGCAACGCTCGTAGGTCAAATTCCTGTTGTTTGTGCTCATCCCACACACGTACACCTGGTTCGGACCACAACTGCAAAAGTTCATCAACTAATGGCCTTAGGTACACATCAATGTCGTTGCCGGGTTGCTTCGGGCCTTGGATGAGCACTGGCATCATAATGAACTTCCGCTTCATGCACAACCAAGGAGGAAGGTTGTAGATACATAGAGTCACGGGCCAAGTGCTATGACTGGAGCTCTGCTCCCCAAAAGGATTAAAGCCATCTGTACTTAGACCAAATCTTAAGTTCCTTGCGTCATCTGAAAATGTCGGGAACTCTCTGTCGATTTTTCTCCACTGGGACCCATCGGCGGGGTGTCTCAACTTCCCGTCTTTCTTACGCTCTTCTTTGTGCCATCGCAACAACCTGGCATGCTCTTTGTTTCTGAACAGACGTTTCAACCGTGGTATTATAGGAGCATACCACATCACCTTAGCAGGAACCCTCTTCCGGGGGGGCTCGTCATCGCACTCAACATCACCAGGGTCATCTTGTCTGATCTTGTACCGCAGTGCATTGCATACCGGGCATTTATCCATATTCTCGTACTCACCGCGGTACAGGATGCAGTCATTAATGCATGCATGTATCTTCTGCACATCTAATCCTAGAGGGCAGATAGCCTTCTTTGCTTCGTATGTAGTCTCGGGCAATTCGTTATCCTTTGGAAGCTTCGGCTTCATTATTTTCAGCAACTTCTCAAATCCCTTGTCAGAACAACCAGTCTCTGCCTTCCATTTCAGCAGTTCCAGTGTGGTACCGAGCTTTGTGCTGCCATCTTCGCAGTTTGGGTACAGCAACTTTTCGTGATCCTCAAGCATGGCCTCCAACTTTAGCTTCTCCTTTTCTGTATCGCATTCTCGCTTTGCATCAGAAATGACCCCACCAAGACCATCAGCGGGCTCATCTGATGCCCGATGTTCACCTCTTTCTTCTTCAACGTCTTCCATTACAGTATCACCGCATTCCTCAGGGAACATAGGATAGTTGTCATCATCCTCCTCTTCTTCATTGTCTTCCATCCTAACCCCTCTTTCTCCGTGCTTGGTCCAACAATTATAGCTGGGCATGAAACCTTTCCGAAGCACGTGGTCTTGAATGGTTCTCTTGTCAGAGTACTCCCTGACGTTCCGACACTTCTCACATGGACAAGGCATAAAATTATTCACTTTGTTTGCCTCAGCCACATCGAGAAATTTATGCAGGCCTGCAATAAACTCGGAACTGCGTCGTTCGCCGTACATCCATCGCATCCGTGCATCCATCTGCATCATATATATAATTAAGTTTATCAAATACCATTACAATAACATCGTGAATAGTGAAATGACCACCGTACATCGACACGTGCAATATTTCTGTATCAATTACAGATGAAAAGGATATAGTTGCTAACCTCGGCCGAGGATATCATCTTGTGTGAACTTAAGTGCGGCTCGGGCATTTCATCGAACACATCTTGTGCGTGGCAAAGGAAAAAAAAACTAGCACCCACTTCCCACCAATCCAACCAGAAAAAAAACAGAGGAGAGAAGAGAGGGGGGTGGGGGTTATTTTATAGGCAGGGGAGGGGTATTGGTCCCGGTTCTTGGCACGAACCGGGACCAAAGCTCCGCGGCAGGCCACGTGTCCGGCTCTGGAGCTTTGGTCCCGGTTCGTGCCAAGAACCGGGACCAATGCACCCAACCGAACCGGGACCAATGGTCCACGGGCCCCTGGCAGCTCGAACCGGGACCAGTGCCAGGCACTGGTCCCGGTTTTTCACTGAACCGGGACCAATGGCTGGAGCGGCCCTGGACCAAAGATGGTTTTTCTACTAGTGCACGCCCTTGGTGATTTTTTTTGGTACAATATGTATATTTTTTGTTCACCAAAATGTTGGACAAATTGGAATGCTAAAACATGTTCTTATTTTGTTATAGTAGGTAGCATTTGTTTTGTGAGCATTTTGAATTTTTTTGTAGAATTTTAAAATATTTAGTGGGTTGAAATGTTTAAACATGTCTGTATTTCGACGTCAATATTTAATTGAAATCAGAGAAATCCATTTGAATTTGATTGTACATTTGGGGAAAGTTTAGTAGTATGGTGTCGAAATATTTGTATTTTGCTATAAGTACGTCCTTTTTTTTTGAGTATTTCCGATATATTATATGGAATATCGGAATATTCATCCAAATGTTGGCCAAATTGGTGTTTGCAAACATATTTTTTATTTTGTTATGAGTAGGTAGCATTTTTTATGAGCATTTTTGATACACTCTGTATAATATTCAAATATTTAGTAGTTTCAAATGGTCGAACATGTGTTGTATTTTGGCGGCAATATTTAATTTAATTTAGGAAAGATGCATTTGAATTACATCCAAATGGTGAGGACATTTGAATATTTCAAAAAATTCTTTAGCATAACTAGTTCGTATGTATTTTTTTGATTGTTCTGATACATTACTCGTATTTTTCCAATGGATATATTCAGAGATATTGCTTTATAATTTGTTTGAATCTCAAAAATTGGTGAAAGTGGGGAGCTATTTGTATTTTTTTTTTCGTTTTTTGAATGCTCAGGTCTGGAAGACGTTGAAAATTTTGAAGTTTCCAAATTAGAAACTTGATCATATGGCATAAATAGTTAACGTTTATTTTTTTGTGTTAATGTTCATATATTTGTCATATTTGTGAATACTTGGTGGAAAACCTTCAAATTTGAAAATATGCACATTCAAAGCCTAAACCCTAAAGTGGGCCAACTTGTCGGAATTCTACTAATTTCTGGAATTGTTGCTGAAAAAAGAGAAATCTGAGTTGTGGGTCAACAACAGACGTCATGCTCTAAACTCTGTTGGGAACTCCCCGGAATAAAACATCACGTCTTTATTCAATTCCTTATGCGGGATATCCAATTAATTAGAATTCAGATTAAAGAGTGTCTTTTTTTTGTCGTATCCTTTCTTTTTGACGGTTCGATAGAGAATTTGATAAGCCAATGATTTTTTCTGTCTTTCATAATATGGTTGACCACCATGTTAACTAACTGATTACGGAAAATTGGGAATGCAAATAAAATTTTCTGTTAAAGAAGTGTTTACACTTCGAAATTTGTATTGTTGCGATAGTTTTGATTTTTTTCCCTGCGGCATACGTTGCGCTCACGTGGTAAATTTCAATTTTGGAAATGTCCGCCTTTAAAAATATTTTGTAGTTTTCAAATATTCATATTTGAAATTGGATCGTATGTCATAAGTAGTCAGCAATTTTTCTTTTGTTGTGAATTTTGTGATATGTTTCTTCATTTATTTAAATTTAACTGTCAAATTAGAGAAAGTTTAGTTCAGTTTGAATATTTATTAAATGTAGCTGCATAGTTGTAGGAAGCTCATTTGTAGTACTATTTCTAAATATTAATCTTTTTAGTTTTATATAATGTGTTTGAGGGTTTTCTTAAATATTAAATTTAATAGCTACAGTAGAAGTTGCGCTCGCAGCTCATATTTGATTTTTTTTAACGTTTATTGAATGTGCAGGTTTGGGGGGAATTAAAATTTCCGAAATATTGAAATTTGAGTTTTGATCACATGCCAGAAGTAGTCAGTGTTTATTTTTGTAGGCATGCTGTTTTTTCTTTTTTGTCATACTTGTGAATACCGCGGTGTGAAGAATTGAAATTTGGAAGTGTGCACATTCAAAAGTGGCAATGTTTATTTTTTTGTTCATGCTGATGTACTTGTCATTTTTTTCACGCTCGTGTAGTAAAATTTAAATTTGAAAATGTGCAGATTTAAAAATTGCGCAGGTCCGAAAATTAAACCAAATGTTAATTCATGGCATCGATGCAATGCGCAAACACATGAATGACATGACATCTTTAATATTTGCCATAACTCTAGATGCATAGCCAAATTAAATAGGTTTATGAAACATACACATATTTTAAATTTAGGGTTTAATAGTGTTTGACTAATGGCATCAATGTAATTGTTTTGAACATGTATGACTATGGCATTAATAGACAGATCTCATTTTTATGAATTTTTTTATATATTATTCTTTTTTTGATTTGCAATGAATAGGTTATGAATTATTAAATAGATTATCAAATTTAAACAATTTCAGAAATTAGAAGGAATTTAAAAAGAAGTGCTGACGTCGTAATGACGTCAGCAATGGAGCTAAGCTCCCTGCTGCGCACGGGCGCGACGCTCGGGCGAGCGCGAGGAAGCGCCGCTGGGCGCGTGAGGTGCGCCTGGTCGCGGGCGACCTAGAGGTGGCAGCGCCGCCCCTGAATGGTCACCGGGGCGTCGCCTGCGGCGTGCGGAAGCGGCGGAGGACGCCGACCGCGGCGGCCGCGAATCTGGCGGGGCTCAGGCGTCCCAGGACGCGGAGCTCGGCGAGGAGGTGGAGGAGGCCAAGGCAGAGGCCACCGTAGGCGTCGATCTGATCTGGGAGGACCGGAGCGGCGGCAGCGGGCGGCGGTGTCGCCGGCGATTTGCGGCGTCGCGCGCGCGAAGGGGAGGGGAGGGGGGATTGTGTGATGATTTTTCAGGGAGGTTCCTGAGTTTTTGGGGAAATGCAGTTACGTCTTTTACTGCGAGAAGGTGTGGGCTGCGGAGTAAATTTTTGGTTTGTGTGGAGTCTTTTTGTAAAAGTGTCACGGAAGTGCTTTTGGTGCCGTTCGATCGGGAGGCGACGGCGCAGATCAAAGAACTGTAGAACACTGTAGCTCTCTATAGTAACTACTGTAGCTAGCTACAGTAGAATGTGCGCTCGCAGCTCGCTAAATGGCACTGCTTTTATATAGTTAGTAATGTGTAAGCTGAATGATGCTTAGAGAAGAATAGTGCTCGCACGCCCGGAAATTCAGTCTATGCAGTCTGGGGTATGCTTTGGCTCTCTGTTCTTTTCTGGCTTTGGCAGTATAATGAACTGATCGTGGTACTCTTTCTCTTACGAGATCAAGGAGTTATTATCCCTTTTAGTATGCACACTAGTAGAAACAGGGGATTCGGTGCGGCCTTTTTGTACCGGTTGGACAGGAACCGGTACTAAAGAGGGCATTAGTACCGGTTCCAGAGGCGTGGCGGCCGGCCGGAAGCCGTCCCGGTTGGTGCGGGGCCTTACCAACCGGGACAAAAGGGTTGGGGCAGGCGGCTTCAGTGGGGGGCCCCACCGGTTCGTACTACGAACCGGGACTAAATTTTCCCCTATATATATCTTCTTCCACCCCGAGCCCAGCTCCATTTTTCCTGCTCGAGCACAACTCCATTTTTTGCTCTCTCTTTCCTCTCCCGAGCTCGAGTTCACCCAATTTTTCTCCAACATTTGTCAAGAATGGTGGCACCTACCTTCTTGGGCGTGAATGGGAAGACGAAAGATACACCGGATGCACGGCTAGACCAGCAACATATGCACGAACGAGACGACCTGAATTCATAGAAGTATCAAGGTCCTGCCAGCTACGCTCTTACCAAAGAAGAGAAAGAGATCTTTTTTCAAGTCCTGAGCAGTATCAAGGTCCCGTCTGGCTACTCGTCGAATATAAAGGGAATAATAAACATGGCAGAGAAAAAGTTCCAAAACCTAAAGTCTCATGACTGCCACGTGATTATGACACAATTACTTCCGGTTGCATTGAGGGGGCTTCTACCAGAAAATGTTCGAGTACCCATTGTGAAGCTATGTCTATTCCTCAATGCAATTTTTCAGAAGGTAATCGATCCAACAACTTTACCAAGTTTACAGAAGGATGTGGTCCAATGTCTTGTCAGTTTCGAGTTGGTGTTCCCACCATCCTTCTTCAATATTATGACGCACCTCATATTTCACCTAGTCCAAGAGATTTCCATTCTCGGTCCTGTATTTCTACACAATATGTTCCCCTTTGAGAGGTTTATGGGAGTCTTAAAGAAATACGTTCATAACCGTGCTAGGCCAGAAGGAAGCATGTCCAAGGGCTATGGAACAGAGGACGTCATTGAGTTTTGTGTTGACTTTATTCCGGACCTTAAGCCGATCAGTGTTCCTCAATCGCGCCATGAAGGGAGACTGCGTGGAAAAGGAACGCTAGGAAAGAAAGCAACAATATCTATGGAAGGACATTCTTTCACTCAAGCACACTACACAGTTCTACATAATTCCAGCTTGGTGGCTCCGTATATCGTGGAACACAAGAATATTTTACGCTCGAAATACTCGGAGCAACGTGAAGATTGGATTGATGGAAAACACGCGAAGACTTTCGGCTGTTGGTTGCAAACGTGTCTCATTAATGACACCACTGTTGGAGAACAGCTATACTTGTTGGCCAAGCAACCATCTTCGACTATATTGACTTTTCAAGGGTACGAGATAAATGAGAATACATTTTACATGGCCGACCAAGATAAAAAAGAGCACCAACCAAAACAGTGGTATCCTCTTTGACGCAACAAACGACTACGGGCAAAAGGACACATATTATGGTTACATAGAGGAGATATGAGAACTTGATTATGGACCTTCTTTTAATCTCCCTTTGTTTCGGTGCAAATGGGTCAACCTGAGAAGCAGGGTATAGGTAGACCCGCAGTACGGAATGACAACAGTGGATCTCAAGAATCTTGGGTACGACATCGAACCATTCGTCCTAGCCAATGATGTGGCTCAGGTTTTCTATGTGAAAGACATGTCTACCAGACCAAAAAAAGAAAAGATAAACAAGCGAATACATCATACGATCATCCAAAGCGCCACATAGTTCTTTCAGGGAAAAGAAACATCGTGGGACTGGAGGACAAGACAGACATGTCAGAAGATTACAATAAGTTTGATGAAATTCCGCCCTTCAAAGTGAAAGCTGACCGAAGCATCCCGTTAAATGATGAAGATTCTCCATGGTTACGGCGTAATCATAAGAAAGGGTCGACATACGCGAAGAAAAAAAAATTATACCCAAACAATAGATTGGGGGGTGCTGTTGGTGATGTGTAATAATGTATTAAACCTTTTATGTAACTGTGTTATGAAAACTCAGAAGAAAACTCTAAACACTGATTTTTGGTTCTAAAAACTCCAACGGTCACAAGCGCTCAAAAAAGTTGGAACAAAACACACGGTTTCCCCAGCATACAGCCCAACGGTGGCTCCTCAGTGCCCGCATATCAAATGCACCGTTGGGATGTATGCAGGGAATCCGAATAATTTGTATTCGGTCGATGAACTGAAGGATTTGTAGATAGAACAAAACACACGGTTTCCCCTGCATACAGCCCGACGGTGGCTCGTGAGTGTCCACATATCAAATGCACCGTCGGATGTATGCAGTGAATCCGAATGCTCTGTATACCAAATGAACTACACTGAGTGCCGAACATGTCTGAGAGGTGGGCTATATATAGGGTCATGTGGCTAACGAAGTGGTCGTGATAGTGCTGATCCAATAGCTCACAAGCCCTCAAAAGAAACACACCCCTGATCCAACGGCTCACAAGCGCTTGAAAGAAACACACGATCTGTGTGCCTCTTTAGTCCCGGCTGGTAACACCAACCGGGACTAAAGGCGGGCTTTGCGGTCACGACTCGTGTCAGTCACACGTGTCCTCCCCCAGCGCTGCCCTGGCCACGTGTCCTCGCCCTGGTCACGTGTCCTCCCCCAGCGCTGCCCTGGAGCTCTATATGTATTGTCGCCGACGGGGTAAACCCTAATCCACCATTCCTAGCCACGAACGCATCGTCTCCACGAGATGGATCCGCCACGCCCACCGCAGCGCCTTCTGAACGAGGTCGAGCATGCTCGGCAGAGCGCGCTTGGGCGCTACCGCGGAAGCTTATCCCGCCGTATGCCCACGAGCCCGGCGTGGAGAGGAATGACCAGCTACCGGCCTCCTGCTCCGGTGCCGGATCCGGTGCGGAGGGCGTACGAGCGCGCGTGGTCCAACGTCCCCGACCCCGACGAGGATGCGTACACCACAGGGGTGGCGTGGCGATCCGCGGCCGCATACGGTGACTTGGACACGTCTCCACCAGGTGCCGCCGCACCTCCACCAGGCGCCGCCGCTCCTCCCGCCGAGGAGGAGGACGGCGACTTTGACTAGAGCGACGACGGGGAAGAGGGCTGTGGGGCGCAGATACAGGAGGCCATGGAAGCCTCCTTCCAGTCTGTCCGCGATGACCGTGTCCAGCGAGCCAAGACTGCCTACCAGCTCAAGACGAAGGAGGCTTCCGAGCTGGATTGGGCACTGGAAGACTCATCCTCCATGGCTCGTGCCCTCCGCCGCAAACGTGCACGCGAGAACCAGGCGGCTATGAACGGGGCTGGCTCCTCACGCCGTTCCCCCTAATCCTACGGCCTCCGACCCTACAAGTCCATTTATGTAGTAATGTAACTGTGTTATTAAAACTGTTCGTGATGTGTAATAATGTATTAAACCTTTTTATGTAACTGTATGAGATGTTGTTAAGGATGTTTTTAAAATAAAGAGATGATTACTACAAATTTTTGGTGGGATTCAGATGCTCCGGAGCCCCTCTTCGACGAAACCCTAGACCCACTAGAGAAAAGCCGGACAATTAAATCAATTGATATAATGAAATGAATATATATATATATATATATGAAAAATCAATAGATATGATTTTTACAAAGTTTTAGAAAATAATTTGACTTGATTTGGACAATTAAATCTATTGATATAAATGAAATGAATATATAAAAAAAATCAATAGATATGATTTTTACAATTTTTTAGAAACAAAATCAGAAAATGTAGATATGATTTTCATAAATATTGAAACAATTAAATCAAATATAAAAGAAAAAGAAACTAGAGCAAAAAAAAAAACAATTAGCTCAAATATAGTTATGATCAAATATAGATATGAGTTTTACAAATATAGATATGTTTTTCATAAATATATATAATTAAACATGTAAATCAAATAGATATAAAAAAGATATCAGAAAAAAGAAAAAAACGAGAAAAAAACCCCAAAAGCCCAAAAAACAGGCCTTTAGTACCGGTTTGTATCTACAATCGGTACTAAAGGGTTGGGCTTCGCGCGCAAAACAGCCCAAAAACAGACCTTTAGTACCGGACCTTTAGTACCGGTTTGTATCTCCAACCGGTTCTAAAGGTCGATTTCACGCTATCTAGTGTGATTCGACCCCAAATCCAACAGTTTTCCCTACTCGCGCCGCCGCCTCCGACGACGACGACGAACCGCCGCTCCATCGCCGTGCTCGTCCTCGCACCCAACGTCGCCGCCGCTCCATCGCCGTGCTCCTCCTCGCACCGGAGTCGCCGTCTCATGCCCGCCGCAGGCGTCCTCGACCACGCCGTCCGTTGGGAGCTCGCCTGCAAGTTCTGCAGCCACCCCTGGTCTTCCCGCGACCTCCGCGTTCCTCTCCGACGCTCATCCTCGATGTGAAGCAGACCGAGGTGAGCCGCTCGTGCTCGACACCATGCATGGCATCGTCCTTGTTCTGTTCGTCGAGAGGAAGCTTGAGATGAGCAGGTGGCTCTTCGCTCGCGTGCGCAGCGCAGCGGGCCGGCCCAGCACGGATGGGTGATAACCCCCAAGAGCAAGGGATCACTGTAGCACCTCTCAATGTGAAAGTAAGGTATCGATCCGCAGGAGCAAGAAGGAAAAGTTATCTATTCCCTACAACTAAAGTGTCACAAGTTTTAGTTGATTATGCACTAAACAAGTTTAAAGATCAAGGTGGTTGATTTTAATGGATGGAAGTTTTAATGTATCCAAACAAGAATGCAGAAGTGTCCCAATCCTCTTCAATGCAAGAGGACAAGACAAAGGTTTTCTCTTCTAAGAACAATGGACATGGATTCATGGTTCACTTAATCCTCTCTCTCTCATCTATGGTGATTATCATGTTATAGATAAAGTACACACAATTGTCATGTTTTAATGGTAGCTTTTATGACGGCTATATGTCCTAAAACACATAGTTGAAAGAAATACTCATTTGTGTTGCTAGGTCGCCCTCGTAAGGCTAGCGTGGTTGCTCTCACTCCCACATCATACTCTTTCTTTTTACCCCAGATAAAGGATGTTGGGCGGTACTGTGTCACTCAATACCTATGCCGTGTCACATCGGCCATCCCGTACCCACATACATCATACTTCAAAGTATGACAAATCACAAAAGCTCCAACACAACGGTAAATGCATAACAAA
Source organism: Poa pratensis (assembly GCA_947311845.1). Lineage (NCBI taxonomy): Eukaryota > Viridiplantae > Streptophyta > Magnoliopsida > Poales > Poaceae > Poa > Poa pratensis. Next base: position 1,543,750 of record CAMZMU010000047.1, read on the forward strand.
TCATCTCACACCACAATATTCACCACAAAGGTATTACATAGATGACCGTAATCATGTTTGGCAGCTCATACGGTACTAATTAGTGAAGCTCAGAGAGAGGAGAGATACAAAAGTTACCACCACAAACCCTAGTCCAGGGGGTGGACTACTCCCCCTTCATCATGGTGATGATGGTGGAGAAGTTCTTGCTGTAGATGTTGATGATGAACACGCCGGAGGGGGGTGGAGCCCTCCGGAGGCGATTCCGGCGGCGTTTCCCCCCTCCGATCTTCTCCGGCGGCAGCCTTCTGTCTCTCTGTTTCGTGGTTTTGTGTTTCTACGCCGCCTCCTTCCAGAGAACGTCGGGGGACCTTTTTTATAGGCGTTTTTAGGTCAAGACGGAGTCGGTGAGGAAATCGACGGCAACGGAGCCACGAGGGCCAAAGAGTGGGCCCCACGCGGCCAGGTACTGTGGCCGCGTGGGCCACCCCCTTTTGGGCCTCAGGCCTCCGTTTGCTTGCTTCCTTCGCCCACAGGTCTTCTTCCTTCCAAAAAATGACGCCCCTAAATTTGCAGGTGATTTGGACGACGTTTGGGTCCCTGAAACATTAAAATACAAAACTAGGGTTTTCTGCCTGTGCAGGGTTAATTCCATAAAAATAGGAAATCATTAAGATATTTCCAAAATCATGATAAAACATTGATATAACCCTTATATGATGCAAATATGATTGGAATATGAGTAAATAAAGTGCAAAGTTCATGTATGCATTTTACATGCATCAACATCCCCAAGCTTAACCCATGCTCGTCCTCGAGTATGAAGGTGATAAAACTAACATGGACTTTGCAATTTAATACTAACAATGGATATCAAAGATGATTACAATTGCTACATAAAGTCAAATGATTCATTCTTCAAAGGAGTAGCAATATGCAAGATAGTTTATGAAGTGATATCAAGTATTCAAGACAAGGATGTTCATTGATAGTTCACAAAGTATAACATAGAAGCAAGTAATATGGACCACATGTATGCATAATGATAAGTAAGAACATCCTACATTGGTCATAGAGTGTAGATGAAAATCTGAATATAAAAGGTGGACACTTTGGAAAGATGTATATGTGAGTAGAGGTAAAGCATGCATAAGTTTCATCCAACTTCCAAACTCTTCTACTTAAGTTAATGATTGCAATATGGTATTCATTGGTGTCAAGCTCTCATTGCCCCTATCATAGCATCTTGAATGATTAAAGTTTAATGTGAAAGCAAATATGAGTAGTGTGCTTGACAAAGTAAAGGTTGAATGTCTCATGCCCCTTGAATACAAGTACTTACACCATGTGTTACTCAACTTGGGAAACAAAGCAAGTTCAAGTTAAATATCATTGTAAGTAATAATAGTGTCATCAAGAGCGTCAACTGGGGTACCTCTTGTCCCAAGATATAGAACAAGCCCATATCAAAATGACAAGACAAACAAACAAAATGAACAATCTCAACACCCTTTTTATTTACCATTGGAATAGCTTTTTATTGTAAGGTGTATCACAGAAGGTTCACCATAGTATGTAAGTAAATTTCCACCATGAATGATGCATGGCTTAGATTAGCGGCCCAGGCGTCTCTCTAACCATTTATACAAACTCATTTAAACTTGCTTAATATCCACATTTATTTCACCATGATAAGCATCCATAAACAAAAGTACATGATATCAACTAAATGAATGAAGAGCATGTTGAAAGCTTGCCATGTGACAGCACATATGAGCTAACTCCCAACCCAAGACATTTATCAAGCCACTAACATCATAATCTTAATCACAATGGGTCATGTTTTATTAATGCAATAAAAGCAAATTGTGCATCAAGTTCGTGAGAGCTATATAACCAACTTTTCCATCACAATCAATAACATAAACATTTTCATTCAGAGGTAAGATAACACAAACAACATGTTAAACATACTCAGAATAGCATAAAGCTAATAGGTAGATATGGTGGACTCACTGGAATAACTTTGGTTGAAGGTGTTGGAAACAAGTTTTTACTTGTTGGAATTTTTGGGCTAGCAAAAGGGAGAAAGTTGACCATCTAGATGCATGCATGAGTGTCCATAGAACTAACTAATCCATGTTAAACAAGTAAAATAACAATCAGCATCAAAACATGAATAAGTGATAGCTCTTGAAAAGAATTTGCAAACTATTACTCATTAACAAGCTCATGAATCATGCAACTATATGTATCATTAAAAATCAACTCAAACATCCCTTTTCCCAATCTTATAAAAGCATCCAACATATTTCAACCCATATTTCCAGTAGCTCTCTCATATATAAATGATAGTGTGGTGGTCTCTCAAAACAAAAATCAAACCAAAAACAAACAAAAAGACGCTCCAAGTTTATGCGATAAAGTGTTTCGATCGAAAAACAGAAGTTGGACGTGTGCAAACCGAGAGTGTGTAGGTCCAGCGGGGTTGTCTTCACATCCCCAAGCTTATGGTCTTCACCATCCTTGGATAGCTCTTGGTGCATCTCCTCCAATCCCTGTGAAAAAACTTCAAAACACCGTTTCTCCCATTTCCTTTTCTGTGGGGTGCATTAGTAGTGATAAACAAATAGGTTCCTTGCTGCATATAATCTTGAACAAAAATTCATATGAGATGTCCAGAAAGTGTATAATGTTGTATGCCTACTCATAAACTCAATTGGATCAAAAAGATTCAACTTAAAAGCTCAAAGCATGCATCAAACAAAATGGGACAGAATCTGTCCAGAAAAACAGCAGCAGCAAAACGTATTTTTCTACCCTACCAAACTTTGTCGAAAAATTCCGAAAAAATTCATGCACACAGAGGATGAAAAGTTGCAACTACAGTTCAAATATGAGCTCATTCGGAGTTACAGAATAAGAATTAAAAATCATACCGTGCACTGACTCGTGCAGGAATAAAATCTCCGAACGCTATAAGCAACTTTTTCAAACCAAAAAGGGTAAAACTTGGCACTTTATTGAAAATTCCAGAACCTAAACTATAAACAAAGTCTCTTGGTACAGCAAGAGGACACAAAGAAAATCACACAAAAAATAACCGGGTTGCCTCCCGCAAAGCGCTTTCTTTATAGCCATATAGCTAGGCTTGATAGTTTTAATGATGCTCACATAGGAATAAGAATTGAAATGCAAAAGAGAGCATCAAGAGAAAAATATGAAACACATTTAAGTCTAACCCACTTCCTATGCATTGGGATCTTGTAAGAAAATAAATCAATAAAGCACAAAGTGACTAGCATAGGAAGGCAAAGCAAGTGCAACTTCAAAATTTTCAACAAAAAGAGAGAAGACTTAATATTTTTGAGATATATGAAATCATGTCTCCCTCTCTCATAAAAACTTTCAGTAGCATCATTGATAAACTCAACAATATAGCTATCACATGAAACATTCTTATCATGATCCATATGCATAAAAGTATCATTACTCTCCACATAAGCATAAACAGTTTCATTAGGAATAGTGGGAGTAAAACATTCATAATAATCATTGTAATCATCATATATAGGAGGCATATCATAATCACAATAAACTTTATACTCAATAGTGGGTGGACTGAAAATATCATATTCATCATCATAAATAGGAGACATAGTATCATCAAACAAGTCAAAGAACCTCCCCAAGCTTAGATGATTGCAAGATAAAGAAACCTCCCCAAGCTTAGTCTAGTGCACACAAGAATAGAAACTTAAGCGCTACGCTCCCCGGCAACGGCGCCAGAAAAGTACTTGATAACCCCCAAGAGCAAGGGATCACTGTAGCACCTCTCAATGTGAAAGTAAGGTATCGATCCGCAGGAGCAAGAAGGAAAAGTTATCTATTCCCTACAACTAAAGTGTCACAAGTTTTAGTTGATTATGCACTAAACAAGTTTAAAGAACAAGGTGGTTGATTTTAATGGATGGAAGTTTTAATGTATCCAAACAAGAATGCAGAAGTGTCCCAATCCTCTTCAATGCAAGAGGACAAGACAAAGGTTTTCTCTTCTAGGAACAATGGACATGGATTCATGGTTCACTTAATCCTCTCTCTCTCATCTATGGTGATTATCATGTTATAGATAAAGTACACACAATTGTCATGTTTTAATGGTAGCTTTTATGACGGCTATATGTCCTAAAACACATAGTTGAAAGAAATACTCATTTGTGTTGCTAGGTCACCCTCGTAAGGCTAGCGTGGTGCTCTCACTCCCACATCATACTCTTTCTTTTTACCCCCAGATAAAGGATGTTGGGCGGTACGGTGTCACTCAATACCTATGCCGTGTCACATCGGCCATCCCGTACCCACATACATCATACTTCAAAGTATGACAAATCACAAAAGTTCCAACACAACGGTAAATGCATAACAAATCATCTCACACCACAATATTCACCACAAAGTATTACATAGATGACCGTAATCATGTTTGGCAGCTCATACGGTACTAATTAGTGAAGCTCAAGAGAGAGGAGAGATACAAAAGTTACCACCACAAACCCTAGTCCAGGGGGTGGACTACTCCCCCTTCATCATGGTGATGATGGTGGAGAAGTTCTTGCTGTAGATGTTGATGATGAACACGCCGGAGGGGGGTGGAGCCCTCCGGAGGCGATTCCGGCGGCGTTTCCCCCCTCCGATCTTCTCCGGCACAGCCTTCTGTCTCTCTGTTTCGTGGTTTTGTGTTTCTACGCCGCCTCCTTCCAGAGAACGTCGGGGGACCTTTTTTATAGGCGTTTTTAGGTCAAGACGGAGTCGGTGGAGGAAAGATCGACGGCAACGGAGCCACGAGGGCCAAAAGAGTGGGCCCCACGCGGCCAGGTACTGTGGCCGCGTGGGCCACCCCCTTTTGGGCCTCAGGCCTCCGTTTGCTTGCTTCCTTCGCCCACAGGTCTTCTTCCTTCCAAAAAATGACGCCCCTAAATTTGCAGGTGATTTGGACGACGTTTGGGTCCCTGAAACATTAAAATACAAAACTAGGGTTTTCTGCCTGTGCAGGGTTAATTCCATAAAAATAGGAAATCATTAAGATATTTCCAAAATCATGATAAAACATTGATATAACCCTTATATGATGCAAATATGATTGGAATATGAGTAAATAAAGTGCAAAGTTCATGTATGCATTTTACATGCATCAATGGCCCGTTTATCTTTTTTTTCGGCTAATTCTTTTTTTTGTTTTATTAATTCCTGTTAGATCTTTCCTAGGAAATAATTCACCATTTAATCCTCCAGCATGCAAATTGATTGATTCAAATTTTGCAGTGTTACTATGTGTTTTGTTAAACAGGTAGACCTTGCTGTTTGCAAAAATATATTTTTAAATGATGTCTAGATTAAATCTTGTAAAAATATCTTTTTCACTAAATATTTAATATCTAGAGTTTTACAAATCCAAAAATTGCAAACCAAAATTCCCTGGATAGCCTGAAATGATACCTTTCCAGATCGGTTGGCCTTGCATTGAAATGAAACCTAAAACAAATGTTCTATCCATTCTTGTAAACACACCAGTGAGCACTTTAGTGATTTTTGTGAATTTTTGTGTGATGATTTTTGGAGCAAATTCAGCTTTCCTAGGTTCCTACCATTTCTCTCTATCATGCCCTAGCTTGGTAATAAAAATTGACTTACAGAGAATATTGCTGGATTATTGCTTGTTTGTAGTATTTTATGCTTTAGGAAAGTGTTTATTATTTACTTTTAAATTCTTGTGTGCTCTGTTATGTTAGCATGAGTGTGATGTTAGTCTTCTGTTGGGTTGTTATGATGGTGCTAGTGGTATGTGTTGTTTTGCATATTTGGTTAATCACTTGTTAGTTAATTGTTAAGCTTGTGGTGATTGGTGTCAAGTGGTTGTATTAGAATTCACTTATGCTTTTAGTTTATTTTGTTGCAGCTTGATTTATGACTTGCCCTAAGCTTGTTGTTTAGGTAGTCTTTTCTGTTAATAATAGTTTTCCTTGTTAGTAGAAAAATTGTTAGTGTGGTTTAAATTTTAGATAGAATTTGTTAGTGTGATAAACACTTTAGATATAATTTGTTAGTAGAAAAAATTGTTAGTAGAAAAATTATTAGTAGACAAAATTGTTAGTAGAAAAAATTGTTAGTAGAATTTTTTTGTTAGTGTTAATAGTTAGTGATAGAATTCATAGTAGAAAAGATTTGGGCAATGAAAATTTGTTAAAACTTTGCACTTTAGAAAATGCACTTAAACAACAATAAAACTAAATTTGGGCAATGCAAATTTGTTAAAACTTTGCACTTTTGTGTCAATTGTTGTTACTAAATTTGCTAAGTACTTTGTAAATTGCAGTGACATTGAGCTATGGACGCCCCCTTCATCAGAGATGAGGAGAATGAAGAGCGAATGGCAGAAATTATATATGAGAAGACCCTTGGAGTAAATTCTGATGGAGAAGATTCTGGTGGAGAAGACGATGATTTCAGCGCAAAATGTTTGAACGACTCTGGTGAGGAACTTGAGCTAGAAGAAATAAGAGACGACGACGAAGTGCCCTTAGCAAACTCCTGCGAGGTATATATATATATTAAGTCTCTGTTGATCACTAGATGCATTAATTGATTTATATTGCACTTACTAACGAATCATTTTTCCTTTAGCCCTCCGGATCTAAGCCTCGAACTCCGCCAAAGATGAAACGAGGCCCGAACCAAAGGATAAAGCTGCCAGATGGTGCAAAGTTGTCGATCGACGTAGTTGCTGATGATGGCACACCGCTGAAACCCGAAGACAACTGCCGTAAATATGTAGGTCAATGCGGAGTTCTTGTTAGGGACACGATCCCGATCACCATTGCAGAATGGAATAAGCCGAAGAAAGCCAACGTTGGAGCAAGTTATGTCGAGCAAAGAATTAAAGATTTGCTTTGGGAAGTCAAGGAGTGGACTCTTAAGAAGATGACCACGCAATTCAACGGCTGGAAGAAAACATTGTTGAGAAAATATGAGAAAGTAACTCCAGATTTCACTGGACATCTAGAGAAGATAAAAGATGCGTGGCCCGCATTTGTGAAGATAAAAGAAGAAGAAATATCACCATACTTTGGGGTCAGGTGGCTACAAGACTGTCTTGCCTAAGTGGGAAGCCTTTGAAAACGAACTGCGTGAAAAAGAGATCACTCCACAGACAGATGACTGGCCCGAGAGGTCCAAGTTCTGGTTGTTCGCTCATGGGGCAGGGTTGGACCCAGACACAGGGCTAATTGTTGCAAAGGGAAAATGGAAGAAAAGAATTACATGAGTCGTAAAAAAACTAGTGGACGCAATAGACTAGTTTTTAACATTATGTTGTAGTCGATGGGTATAATTGGTATCTTCTTAATATTAATATATTCCCTTTGTCTAATTTTTTTAATAGCAGAGTCATTTCAATCAGAGGCACTAAAAGAGGAAATACAACCCAGCGCCTCAGAAATTAAACAAGAATGAGCAGAATGTTCTTGTGTCTCTCACAAATCTTGATGGTGTTCGTGTACAGCTCTATTTCTATGTCTTCTGATCTCGTTGACCCTCCATTCAGCAAAGTACTGTGATAGGCAGCCACTGGGGACCAATTTGTGTGGATACTACGTCTGCGAGTGGATTCACCGGCAGGTCTCTGAGCGGAACCCATCGACATTTATCAAGTAAGTGAACAAATATATTCACAGTTTTGTTTTATTACCATCAATTGTGTTGAGTGTCATTCATAATTTCTGTTATGATGATTGATATTCATATTGACCTCCCTTCTTTTATAGATTGATAGAATGCGGAGGGATCTGCAACTAAAGGACCGCTTTTGACCAATTGGAGAGGAAATTGCGGGATTTTTGATGAATTACGTCATAAACACAAAGGGAAAATACAATGCCACCGATCAATAGACGGGCTCTAGTTCCGACGATGATCTCCATGTAATCGAATAGACGACGGGCTCTAGTCCCTGTTATATATGATCTCTATGTAATTAATCGAATAGAAGGGCTCTAGTCCCGGTTGTGATCTCCATGTAATTTCTATGTAATTAACCGAATAGACGGGCTCTATTCCCGGTTGTGATCTCCATGTAATCAATTAAAAATGATCGAATTCTCATAAAGATTTCTTTTATGAATTTTTTGATATGCTATATGTATTTTTCTGATTTATAATTAATTAACCATATATTTTGCAAGATTAATCATAATATAAACAAAAAACAAGAAGCCGCCACGTGGGAGAATCTCTAGTTCCGGGTTGTATTACCACCCGGGACTAGAGGTCCTCTGCCACGCGCTCTGCCCTGGGCCCGCGTGGAGCTCTCTAGTCCCGGATCGTAAGCCACCCGGGACTAGAGGGGGGGCCTCTAGTCCCGCCCAGGGCGTCCCGGGTGCGAATCCGGTACGCGAGGGGCTTACGACCCGGGACTAAATCTCCTGTTTCCACTAGTGTATGGCGGGGTCTATTTTTTTCCATTCTTCCTTTTTCCTTTTGGTTGTGTGCATACTTGATGTCTCGACTAGTTTTTAACATTATGTTGTAGTCGCTGGGTATAATTGGTATCTTCTTAATATTAATATATTCCCTTTGTCTAATTTTTTTAATAGCAGAGTCATTTCAATCAGAGGCAATAAAAGAGGAAATACAACCCAGCGCCTCAGAAATTAAACAAGAATGAGCAGAATGTTCTTGTGTCTCTCGCAAATCTTGATGGTGTTCGTGTACAGCTCTATTTCTATGTCTTCTGATCTCGCTGACCCTCCATTCAGCAAAGTAGTCAAACAAACCTTTAGTTAGCGACATGCTATGAATTTTCTTCTAGGCAGATTTCTGGCGACCCTTGGCCGGTGTCGTCGAAGAAAAAACCATCATGTTAGGGGTGGCAAACACCCCGATTTTGGTAGTGAAATTGGTTCCTTACCATAATTGGTGTGAAATGTACGGTCCAGATCAATCTCTTCCTTTGTTCCTCCCGATCGATCGTCAGTTCCCGGGAAAGCAAGCAGCACCGCTAGGGTTTCCGGCGAGTCCTCTCGGCGCCGCTCCTCCTTCGTGCTGCCTCTCTGGTGCGGTGACTCCTTCCATACGTATATTATGATTTGGTACGTCAGTTCGAATCCTTGTTAAGAATCGATGGTCTCGTTTCTCGATGCCTCGATAAATTTTTTTTACAACTTGGATGGAATTCTGATGGGGCCTCTGCTCGATCTTAGGTAATTAACAAGTTCCAATCCCTATCTATCGACCCCTGAGCCCTGGTGCAAAATTTCCATTTTTCACCTGACGGCGTCGCCTGCATATACAGTTTTAGTTTTCTACTTCACTCAGCCAAGACTAGTAGCATGCAATGTAGGAGATACCTGAAACAAGTTTTGTTTCCAAATTATGTTATCAGTTTTCTCCTAGAGCAGAGTCGGCCGGATTCACGATAAGGATGGCTTGTTCAAACAATGATGATGCTTTATCTAGTTTGTACTTCTTTGCTGACAGGCAAGATACATCCACTATCAGGTCTGCTACTCTGATGGGCAAACAAAGCAGTGAAGAACACTCCATTGGAAACGGGAGCGATGCTTCCAATCGGGTGGTGAGACAAAATTTGGCACCAATGCAGCTTCACCTTCTACCCTCTGTAAGGATTGGGCACGCCTTATTTTAGTCCATTGCCAACTATTGTAAAATCACCATCTAGGAAGGACCATGACTGTCGAACTCGTCTCACAACCATACTTCTCATGCTCATTACAGGACGTACTGCGCGATGTACTGTCACGGTTATCACTCAAAGAAGTCGTGAGAATGAGCACACTTTCTCGTGAATGGAGACGGCTAAAGATATGCCACCCAGACCTGGTCTTCACCAAAGATACCTTTAGTAGCTGTACAACCGAGAATACTGAACACCAGGAGGAGATGACATTTGCCGACCTGATGGAATTTTAAAGCCAAGAAGATCGAGTGGCTTAGCAGGCAGTTCATAAAAAATGTGGACAATGTATTGCGCCCATTTTGGTATAACCCCTACTACCACTACCACCACCACCACCAGCAGCAGCACCACGACGCTGGATAAGTTCGCTGTCAAATTTGGTCTACAGAAAAAATATAGGTATCACATTGATAGATGGGTTAGCTTTTCCACTTCCTCCCGGGCAAGCACATTTCTCTTGATTTCAGATCCGAAGACATTATTGGCTTTGGACCTGACTACGACAAGTACAAGTATGCTTTTCCGCTGAGCAATCTCACTGGCCCAAATGGGTCTTGTGTCAGATCTCTTTATCTGGGACACATACATTTAGAGCTGCCCCCAAGTTTTGTGGTATCACAAACCTTAAGAAGCTCACACTAATGCCGTGTCCATCAATGGAGATGGCCTCCAGTGCATGTTGTTGTGTTGTTCTCTTCTCGAGAATTTTAGCCTAGAGTGGTGCTCATCATTGTCAAGTTTACGAGTACGGCAGGTGCTATGCGGTTGCAAGACCTGCGTGTGCGCCATTGTCACCTGAAAATGATAGAGTTTGCATGCTTCGGATCTTAAAACATTTGAGTTTGACGAGTATGAAGCAAGTTTTGCTCAATGAATGTCTGAAGTTGTCAGAGGCGACCTTTGTGACGAACATGAGAGCGGACGAGTTTGATGATTATGGTTTGGACTTCACCTTCACCGAGCTTCCAACTGCTCTTCCTCATGTGCATAAACTATTTCTACTTTTGAATGTTGACCAGGTTTGCTCTGGAAAAAAGTGCCTTATTATATTTCCTTTTAATTTTGTGATAACAATATTGGATCTCAATTTTTTGTTGGCTGTACATTGTTTCTGTTCTATGGTGCTAGGTTCAGTGAGAACCAGTCCCGCTTCACAAATTTAAGGCATCTGAACATGAACCTTGAGATATTTTTCTATCCACCAGATACAAGTTGGGCTGTGGGGTTGGTTAATCTATTGGAATTAGCACCTCTCTTAGAAGAATTTGAACTGCATGTAAGTAATATGGTCATTATTATGTTTTGAACATGTTAATTATGATAATGTGTGTTTCTTCTGTTTGATCTTTCCGCTCGAATGAAAATGCATAATGAAATTAATGGATATGTGTGCAGTCGGGCGTGATATGTTTTGCCCTTCTACTATCAGGACTGCGACGGCCATGGAAGGACCTCTGCATCGTAACCTCAAGAGTGTTACATGTCTGGGTTTTGTGAGGTATTGGGGCTAGCCGAGCTCGCGCTCTACATCCTCGGGAATTCTACTGCGCTTAAACGTATGTAGTGGATCCAGCGGCAACAGCGATCCTTGGAATGATGATATCTATTCGGTCAGCAAGGGCGGTAGCACTGTGGAGCGTCAGGACCTCATCAATCAGAAGAGATTGTTTGCGGAAAGAACCTTGACAGAGAGGAGTTTCGCCATATCCTCACATTTTATGACTAACACAGTAGTAAGATTTGAGATCTTTACCTATACATGTGGTTTAGTGGTGGATCGGCCTGATGTAATATCAACTGATCGAGGGCTCTCTTTTCTTCCATTCGAAAGCTTTCTGAAGCTGCAAGAGTCACTCAGAAGGGAGGCATGCAATACAAGACAGTTAGTATGTGCCCGAAGAATCAAGTGGTGTCTGCGTTTTGATTGCAATCTGGGTTAACTATGCCTTCGTTCTGTGGTTTCTTCATTTTTGCTTTGGTATTATGAACATAAGCGTTGGCAGCAATGAATTCATTAATGAAATCGTGGAACATAAGCAGTTGGTAGCAATGGTCTGTGTATTGTTGCAGTCAAGATTCAGAGCTTTCCTTCCTATGACTTGGCTCATTTTCTTGCACTAGTACACTTCTCTCTGATCCTCGACAGTTCAGAACCAACAAAACCAGAGAAGCCACCTTACTAGCTACACTAGAGATATAGTTAAGTTTTACGTAACCCGAGCACTAGTTCCGCTCCTTCTAATTAGCTCTACACTAGAGATATTTAGTTAGTTTTTACGTAATCCCGAGCACTAGTAGATCCAGCCCTTGTGGCCACTCAAATACTTGCATGGGGAATTGGGAAGAAA